>MJUT01062437.1:146931-161922 GCA_002080005.1 Gigantidas platifrons | reverse complement strand
TGATTGATTGATTGATTGATTGATTGATTGATTGGTATTTAATGCCAACTTTAGCAGTATTTCAGCTATATCGTTGCGTGAAAAAAATTTATATCAATTTAAGACACCTACATGACCCTTAGAAATAAAGCGTACTTCTCTATAAAACAAGTGGGTTATAAGTACAAATAAAAGAAATATTAAAAAGATAAAAACCATATATTTAGAACATATGTTTTAACTATATTTGTGTATATAAATCAATTTCTTAAGAAATATTCAATATTGTGTCTCCTGCGACATTTGTAGATAAATCGTATAAATTGTTGACATTGTAGAAGTTCTCACGAACGTCAACAACATCTATGCAGTCAATTAAAACATGTTCTTGTTTAGGTTATTTGATTTACTTGCTTCCAAGATTGTTTTTAAAGTTATTTGGCTTTCAAATAATGGGTGTAACTCCCTTCGAAAAATTAATGGATGGCGTTATAGTCTGAAATCAGTTGAGGAATTTATTAGGACTTATCATTATACTATATGTTTAGCTTAGATGAATATTTTAATGTCGTTTGTTTGTTTGTTTGTTTGTTTGTTTGTTTGTTTGTTTTTATCGCCACTTTCAACAATAGTTCAGCAATATCGTGGCGGTCAGTTTTATTGGTGGAGGAAACTGGAGGACCCGAAGAAAACCACCGACCTGTCGCAAGTCACCGACACACTTTATCACATAATGTTGTATATTTTACGGATCGAGGCTTAATATTAATGCAAATAAACACAGGGTAATGACATTTTTTAGAAATATTTTATTATCACAGATTTAGCAGTATATATTAAAATCTGCATAACGTGGAATGTTTGTTCTCTCTCCCTACCCTCCCGCGAAAGGGTTTAATGGAAAACAGTCACAGTTCATAAGAACTGAGTTAAGTCTGCTTGAAATCGACACAATGATGTAATTGTGATGCTATATCCTGCTCCATTGGTGTTACCATTTTTACACGACGGGTGTCACTAGTGGAGCAGGAAATGTTTTCGCTTCCGGAGCACCCGAGTCCCCCAGTTTTTAGTGGGGTTCGTGTTATTCGATCTTTCATTTTATGTGTATGTTTTGTAGATCGTTGTTTATCCTTTTGCCCCTTGTCAGTTCTTCGATATACAGATTCTAATTACCCCTTTGGTATCTTCAAACTCTTCTTAGAAGGTCCAATGAGAAAAGAAGAGCGAGATAGTGACTACTATAAACAGAACATATCAATGATCATCTATGACCAAAACATTCCACAACGGTTAACTTAATCATGATGACGAATATTTATCAGTAAAAAATAAAATCTGCAGATATTTAAAAAGTTCGACTTGGAATTAGTATTTCACAAAACCGTATGTAAACTTGGACTGTTGGACTGTCCACTAAATGGACTAATGAAAAACAATCCAAGGTTCTTGAAATGACCACATATTGTAATAGGTTTGTCATATTCTGCTCCACTGGTGGCACCGTCGTGTTAACTATGTTGATACGTAATAAACAATGCTTGATTGAATTGATTGATTTTTGGTGTTTCAGCAATATTTCAGCTATATTATGGCGACCAGTTTTAGTGGTAGAGGAAGCTGGAGTTCCCGGAAAGAACCACTGACCCTGGGGAAGCAACTGGTAACATATATCACTTGCGGCTGCGAGTCGAGTTGCACCTTTTTTGTAATTTATTGGTGATAGGTTTGTTTGAGTTGTTAGGTAATCCAACTACCTAACTCATTGAACCATCCGGACCCCTTAATAAACGATGAAAGAAGAGTGGATTCCATAGTGGTTAACTTAGTCAAGATGGTAACCGTAAAACTTTCGAAGTGATGATTTCATTTGTGAAATTAGACACCTTCATTGCTAGCAACAACACTCTATCAATATATATAATTATATGCATTGATGTTTGCTTGACAATTATATATTTATATAGTCTTTTTCTGGACCATTGTTTGTCTCTCCAATTTTCAGATCGCTTTTCTTGGCATAAAACTTTGTTAAAGTACTCCACATATCATTAACTTATACGGGCAGCTATGCATCACAAAGATAATCGTTTTTCATTAGGAAATCTCAAATTGTAGTACGTATTCTTCCTGTATTAATTTACAATTGGGGTTATGTGTAGGGTTTTGCAGATAATTGTTTGTCCTTTTGTCTTTTTGTCTTTTTTCCTTTGGGCATTGCATTGTTGTCCTTCGATTTACGCTTCTGATTACCCTTTCAAACTTATGCTGAAACAAACGTATTCCAATTAGATTTGATCATATTTGACAAATTTGCAGAAACAGGAACTCTTAGAGTCATATTATAGGAATTTAAAGACGGAAACAGTTCTCCATTTGGAAGAATCTAAGTAGAGACATACGCTGATAAAAACCCCGAAATAGCCACTAATGAGGTTAGAAATTGTCCAAGATTAGGGACACGTTCGAGTATAGGGCGAGTTACTCTAGTCAAGTGTTCCTGTTTCAAATTATATCCTTAAATAACCTCACATAAATATGTGATACCTGATATGAGTATTTGATATTGGAAGTCTGGCGTAATATTATGGATCATTTAGATAATATATATATTTATATCAATAACTGTCAGGTGAGATTATATTTTCTGAAAATTTCCGATTACATTTTATTTTTACTGAACTATTAAATATTTATTTTATATTGATTGTCAAATTAGGCCATTAGTTTTGAACAGTGAATTTCTTCAAAAACAATATGGGTTATGACAAGCTTGGAGACACGGTCCTCTTAATATATACCAACATGTACATTACCTTATTTATCTATTGGACAATAAAAATTCATATTCTTATTCTTATTCTATAGAATATATAACGTCAGATAGACTCGATTTACTAATACATATGATGTCGTGTAATTTTAATCTTATTGGGGGGAGGACTCTTCGTCATTATATTCTATTTTGAATGAGTGAGAGAGTTAGTGAGTGATTGTAATTTCAACTATGTCGTGTATATTTAATCTTATGGGGGTGGTCTTCATCATTTTATTCTATTTTGAGTGATTGAGCGTGTTAGTCAGTAATTTCAGCTATTTCATGGCCAGAACTACTTACATTCAAAGAGATGATAATTTTATTCACTTTTACGTTATACCATCACGCTTATTGCTGATTTTATTATAATGTTAGTTCACTGAAACAAAACAGTCCGCTTGTTAACATTGTCGCTTCATTAGAACGCATTATCCTGATTCAGTTTTTGATAATACTCATTAATAATGCGTGCTTAGCGAAGAAGCAGTAAATATAAATTTTATTGTCTGTGGTTTAATCCGAGCAGGGTTTGGACCCATGATCTACCACACAGTAGATGTGGTTATTCAGTCTCCCAAACAACGTTTGGAGACTTATTGTTTTTGTTCCGTTTCTTATTATTCTTATAATTATTATTATTATTATTATTCTCCTTTCTTTCTTTGCGACATGAACGTGTCCACGGCAGAATCTCAGGAACTGCTGGACAGAATTAAATAAAACTTAATGGAGTTATAGATATATGTTTCTATTTGGATCTAATGTTTTAGTTTTGGGGTAAAGGGGCTGTAAGTCATATTTTGGGGGTTCAAAGGGGATGGGGTTTACCATAGATTCATATGGGAAAGTTGAAATTTCATACATTAATGTTGATAAATTCTAAATAGTTAATAATAAAGAGATACATGTTGACACAGTGATAGGTCACCATCTGAGGAGCAATTATGCGTTTTCAAAAAATTTTCAAGATGTCTGCCATTTTCAAAATGGCTGCCAAAACATGGTATAAAAAATCGGCGGTAAAAATTCAACATTGTCCGATTCATCAAAATTTGATATGTGGGTAGATAATGATGTCCCGAATTGATTCCCGACATTGAAAAATTTCTACCGGTCGTCATTTTCAAAATGGTCGCCACAATACCACACAAATTCAACATTTTCCGATTTCAACGACATTTCATATGTAGGTAGATTGTGATGTCGTCCCGAATTGATTCCTGACATCGAAAATTTTTACCAGTCGCCATTTTCAAAATGACCGCAACAATACCGCACAAATTCAACATTGTCCGATTTCAACGACATTTCATATGTAGGTAGATTATGATGTTCTGAATTGATTCCTGACATCGAAAAATTTCTACCGGTCGCCAATTTCAAAATGGCCGCCACAATACCGCGCAAATTCAACATTGTTCGATTTCAAAGAAATTTCATATGTAGGTAGATTATGATGTCCTGAATTGATTCCCTACATCGAAAAATTTCTACCGGTCTTCATTTTCAAAACGGCCGTCACAATACCGCAAAAATTCAACATTGTTCGATTTCAAAGGTAGATTTTGATTTATTTTTTAAACCTGTTGTCAGTGGCCGGTTTGGGAGATTTAATACAGATGCAATAGAGAAAATGTTAAATATATAAGCACCAAGCAAAAACAAAAACAAATTGAAATATGTTTTAAGCAATAAAACGATTATAAAGTGATATTTAATTAATAAGGGGATTTCGTGTCCGCGATTGTGTGGTAACTGAAATGATATCTACCTATGCAGCTAGTGCCTATCACAGGCAATACAAGTATGCATTCGATTCTTATTCGAAACGAGATGTACTCGATACAACATTTACTTTGTAAATTAGTTCTGGCTGGTTGATTTTGTAGTTTCTTCCCTCAGTAAAAGTCACCACCACGATATAGTTGATTTTTTTTATTGTCAATGGCGTTAAAACTTTCATAACCCACATATATTTCTTATACATGTTATGCGAAATTATAATGGTTGCAAACATTGTTTAACAGTACACAATGTGCGGATATTGCTACATGTTGAACTTCTTAAAACGTACGCGTTATTATACATGCTAAATGCATAAACCGAAATGACAATTCTATATGCTTAACTATGATGAGTATGCTACATCCCATTTCTCTTTCATATTTAATACATAGTTGGTCTTAATTATTTCACAAAGATGGCGGCAATTAAAAATCAGTCATTGAAACATCCCATTTCTCTTTCATATTTAATACATAGTTGGCCTTAATTATTTCACCAAGATGGCGCAATTAAAAATCAGTCATTGAAGCATCCCATTTTACATATTTAATACAATTAACTGTCATTAAAATGTCCACAGTAATGACAGTGTATAATTGAGGGTCCAAAGTCAAAAGGTCATTCGACGGAAGTGATGTTCTTTTGACAACATTGGGTAAATTTCATCTGCAAAAAATGGTTCGTCACAGCAAGGAGATGACACCAGAGACGAAACAAATGATACTACGATTGACGATTGCAACGAGCTATACACACAGACAAATTGCTGAAATAATCTGGGGGGATCATTCTACGGTTACAAAATTGCTAAAGCGCTATGATGAGAGGAATTCAATGGAAAATAAGCCAAAAACCGGAAGGAAAAAGTTGGTGACAAAACGAGGAGACCGTGTAATTTCACGCTCAGTGAAAGTCAACAGGAGAGAAACTTTGAGAGATTTGACAAACAATGTAAATGGAAGACTACCACAGCCTGCTTCTACTAGAACCGAGGCGCTGAGTTAGAAAGATTTCAACAGTGTCATTAAAAAACCGAAAAAAATATCTTGCTTGCTATGTCAGTTCAATTATATTGGAAACGTGTAATATTCTCTGATGAAACACAAGTAGTTGTTGGTCAGGACAGGCGAGTGCATGTTTGGAGAAAGGCTGACGAAATGTGGCGACCATAATGTGTTGGCTTGAGGGGTGCATTACCTTTGATGGAGTTGGTACATTGACTGAAATTAAGTGAACTATGAACACTACAAAATATTTAGAAACTCTTGGTGATAATGTATGGCCAGTAATCGCTTAAAAAAAATGTTCGAACGGTGGGTACATCTTTCAAGATGATAATGCACCATGTCATGCCTCTCACAGAGCTGTCCAGTGGAAGAGAGAAAATGAATTAAATTGTCTGAATTGGTCATCTCAATCGCCTGACTTAAACATCATTGAAAATGTGTGGAGAACAGCTAAAATCAAACTGAAGAATTCTAAATGTGACACCTTGAATAAACACATTCTTGTGAGGGTGATGAAAAATATATGCGTTGGACTAACTCCAGTTTATATTCAGAGCTTGTATAACTCAATTCCAAGGAGAATTCGAAGTGTAATTGCAGCGAAAGGTCACATAGCGAAATACTGAAAATGACAGGTATGTAAAATAAATTTTAAGAACATACTTCCTATTTTTCCCTATAGCATATGTTACAAGATGCATGTGATGGACGCCATATCGGTGAAATAATTATGGCCAACGACTGTTGTACATGATAAACGGCATAAAGCGTAATGCTTATTCTACATGTTCAACGGTATAAAACGTAAGAACTATTCTACATGTTAAACGTTATAAAACGTAAGAACTATTCCACATGTTAAAAGGTATAAAAGGCAAGAACTATTCCACATGTTAAATGGTATAAAACGTATGAACTATTCCACATGCTAAACCTTATAAAAGGCAAGAACTATTCCACATGTTAAACGGTATAAAACGTAAGAACTATTCCACATGTTAAAAGGTATAAAACGCAAGAACTATTCCACATGTTAAACGGTATAAAACGTAAAAACTATTCCACATGTTAAAAAGTATAAAACGTAAGCACTATTCTACATGTTAAACGGTATAAAACATAAGAATTATTCCACATGTTAAACGGTATAAAACATAAGAACTATTCTGCATGTTAAACGGTATAAAACATGAGAACTATTCTACCTGTTAAACGGAATAAAACTTAAGAAGTATTCCACATGTTAAGCGGTATAAAACATAAGAACTATTCTGCATGTTAAACGGTATAAAACGTAAGAAGTATTCCACATGTTAAACGGTATAAAACGTAAGAACTATTCCACATGTTAAACGGTATCAAACGTAAAAACTATTCCACATGTTAAACGGTATAAAACGTAAGAACTATTCCACATGTTAAAAGGTATAAAACGTAAGAACTGTTCTGCATGTTAAACGGTATAAAACGTAAGAACTATTCGACATGTTAAACGGTATAAAACGTAAGAACTATTCCACATGTTAAAAGGTATAAAATGTAAGAACTTTTCTACATGTTAAACGGTATAAAACGTAAGAATTATTCAACACAAGACCATCATAACGTTGAAATGTAGATATTAGAATATTCCTGGTGGGAGCAATCCGTCGCCATCTCTGTATTTTCTGCCGGTTCGTTACCGTTGTTTGTCGCAATACCGCACGGAAGCTGCTATCCAACGAGTTTTATCGACAACTCTATTACATACTGCATCGTAAAGTTTGAAAAGCGCAATGACATCAATACTTGCATATTTTAATATGTCTTCAGATAGTGGTCTGTTCTTCCACAGTTCATTATCCTGGTGCATATATGATCTACCCTTCAGTTTCACTTCAAGCATTGTATTATCAGACACGAACAGTTCTAGACAATGCTTAAGGCTTCTTATTGTGGTGTATCCTCTGTATCTTATACGATCCATTACTTCCAGCAGTTGAACATCTAATACCCCATCTAACCTAACATTATACAGATGTTTTAGAGCATCGGCGTCTTCACGATAATCGAACATTAACTTTTGTATCGACTTATCTTCGAGAATAGAGCGGAGTCCTCCATCGTATGCAGCGTTACCCATTTTAAGGACGTCGATTATATAGACTTGACCTCTAACGGCGATATTAATCAAGGTAACTGATCCAAAGCGAGATAACTCGACACCCTCACAGTCAACAGCAATGGTCTCACCTTTTTGTCTAGCTTTGCGAATCTCTTCAATTGCTATGCTCATTTTTCCTTCTGTGTCAATATATCCGTAGTGACTTGTCTCCTTTAGCCCTGTACTAATAATTTTATTCTGAATAGTTTCTCTCTCAGATTCACTTGTTTCTCTTTCATATAAAATAACATTTTTCTTATCATGGTCGCAGGTTTTGTTACATGATTCTTTAGAAGTACTCTCAATGCTTCTACCGTCAGACTTTGGAATCTTTGCAGCAATCGATTCGTCTTGCTCGGTGTCCTGTTCTACTTCCCGTTTCGATGCCATCTCTTTTTTTGCTGCAATTCATACAAAACATGAAATTTAATCATTTTTCTCATAAATTACAAATTTCACAAACAACATATGATTCTTTATCTAATAAAATAAAGAATTAACAAATAGCAGACCGTGAGAACAGTTCCAAATTCTAATAGAAAATCACAGAAACAGGATAAAATCGATACCCCAATACACATATACATTGTCATGTGCAACCTCTGACATAATCTTGAACTCGTACAAGGCGGTCAGTACTTGGTAGAAGTAGAAATAATATAATTACATTTTCATTCAGTGAACGAGTCCATATTAGATCAGATCATAAATACAATCAGCAAACGTATAAAATAAAGAATACGTTTATAACCGTGAAGTTGGTCAACCTACTGACAGAAGGATACTTTAATATGTGAATGACTGTTGCTTATCGCCAAATGAGCAATTTGTCAGCATTATCATGGCGTGAACAATTTACATTCAATGAGATGATAAAGATGTTTGATAGTGCTAGTAAACTGAAACAACAGTCTTAGCCGATGTTTGATAGTACTAGTAAACTGAAGCAACAGTCTTAGCCGATGTTTGATAGTGCTAGTAAACTGAAACAACAGTCTTAGCCGATGTTTGATAGTGCTAATACACTGAAACAACAGTCTTAGCCGATGTTTGATAGTGCTAGTACACAGAAACAACAGTCTTAGCCGATGTTTGATAGTGATAGTAAACTGAAACAACAGTCTGCGCGTAGACATACCGCTCCACTCGTATCCTGATTCTGACACAATATTCAGTTTTTTTAGCCACTTAGTCTTTGTTCTTACTCCTAAATATTTTGTGCTCCGCAGAAAAAGTGAACATTGTATATTCTTTGGTTTGACCCAACCTGACCTGTGATCTACCACACTCAGGACAAGCACGCTAACTATTACCCCACCGATACGTCTAATAATACTTTAAAAGTTAATCAAGAATTTAAATAACCGACTGTGTGCTATCTTTGTTTATTATTTGATAGGAACTATGATGTCATATTGTATAATTAACTGTAAGGTGAAAATGGATTTTTTGAAAATGGATTTTCTGAAAATGGTCAGACATTGTATAAATGTAAGTTCACACACGAATTAGCATGAATAATCTAAATAGAGGTTAGTGTTCGGTTTTTGTTTTTGTTATTTTGTTTGTTTGTTAAATTCCATCACTGTTTAAACTTTCTTTTCATATTGCGAATTCATTCGGATAAAAAAAATATCACAATTGTTGAAAGTAGGTTGAAAGATAATTATCCGTAAAAATGAACAACCCGACGATAATAGATGATCTTGTATACAAACGGAGAAGATTATCGACATTTTCTATGTTCCACAGGTCATTGCGAGAATTTGGTACAGAAGAGATAGGGTTATTTAACGATCAACTTCATGATCAAACAAAGCAGTTTGTTGTCGCTGCTCTTGTTTCTGTTAGAGAAATAGAAACGACAGATCTTAGCATCATTATAGCGGCAAATTTAAAATTTCAATCTGTGTGCAGGAGCGGAAAAGAATTTAAATTAAACGGATATTATATGTTATTCAGTAGACTGGTAGTTTTATTAAACCTTCCAGAACCGTGTACACATGGAGAGGCAAGACTGTTTGATCCTGATGGGACGATCAGGAAGACTTTATGTCACGATCAGTACCTCAGATATATCAATGCATGTCATGATATACATTTTCTCGAAGAGATGAAGCATGAATTCTATAATACGTTTGGACCAAATGAAAAGTATGTAATATGTATGTTCTCATACTTTTTACCCTGTACTAAACCAAGACATTTGTGTTCACGGGTGCTATGTAAATTTGCGACAAAACATAACGAGCAATTGATCGTTTCGTATCATCATATTTGGTATTTTTCTGAAAATCCTAATAAGGCATGGAACTTAATGAGAAGGAATGACAATATTTACTGTATGCATGCAAAAGATGTATGTTTTACCCCAAAGATACAATTACCAGGAATTGACATTGAGGCTACTATTGATGAGTGGTTAGATGATGACGAGGATATCTCTAGTTTCAGTACATTAGTCAAAACATTTCAAAAGATTTCAAAACGTACATCGATATGTCGTGAAAATGGAAAAGGAAAAAAGAAACAAAAATCTTGGAGAACAGATCTAATATGAATATATAGTGGATGTGGCCGAGTGGTCTAGGGCGCTGGACATAAGACTAAGCAATTAGTGCTGCAGTGTATCAATGGCGTGAGTTCAAATCCCGTCGAGGGAAGAAAAAAAATTGTCAGACCAAAGATCTAATTCTAATACTTTTTGGTTTAATGTTCAGACGTATATATATATATTTTTGGTTTCATTTTCAGACGTATATATATACGTCTGAAAATTAAACCAAACAGTGTTAGAATTTGATTTTTGAGCTGTCAAATTTTTTTCTTCCCTCGACGGGATTTGAACTCACACCATTGATACACCGCAGCACCAATCGCTTAGCCTTAGGTCCAGCGCCCTAGACCACTCGACCACATCCGCTCTTTATATTTATATATATATATATATATAAAGTCTATGGGAATCTACCAACCAGAGAACTTAATGCGTAACGGATCGTCGAGACATGACGATGCAGCACAAACGAAATAAATTATAGAAGTCTAGAAGATTGTACAACGATACCATCCTATCTTTACAGTGAAATGAGGGAGTTAAAGATTTTTAATACGTCACACTTTGTCACCTGACTATTTAGTGAGTTGTAATTATATCATCTAATCTTTACAAACTCAGTCTAATTTTGATAGACACTGAAGAAGGTCATTTGTTGATCGAACATTTTGTCAATATATTTTGTAACATCTTTATCGTTACACCCCAGGTCTATTGTTAAACCATACGCTTTCTATCCCTGAAACTGCCTTTCTGTGAATTACTGTATTGTTATAAGAACAATAGCCTGTGTGCACAGGGTGTGACGACAGTGGTTTCTGGAAACCCTTGTCTTCACACCCTGTGAGCACGGCCTAGTGTGCCTACAACAATGAAGTAATTAATTACCACTCAGCTGAAAATAACACGAAAACTGGATATTGCAAAACTGAAAAAGAAAACATAAAGATCATGTTAATAAAGTATAGTCTGAAAAAAATTCAAGCAATCGTTAAAAAAAAAATAATAATAAAAAATCTTAAAAAAACTTGATCGGGAAAGCATTGTAAAAAGAAAATATACTATATGTTGGCACCCTTTCAAAAGATTAACATTGGTAATTAAATTTTCGAAACCGTTATGGATGTGTTTAAAAATACAAACACACATGTGGTACAATAACTGGGTAGTGAATCACGTGTTTCATGTAGTATTAATAACGGTACACTATCCAAATGAGGTCATTTGTACTTTTAGATTTGTTTATATTGTAATGATTTCAAGTAAAGAAATTGTAAATAAATGTGGTACTATGATTGTTAAAGAATATGGAATGTATTTTATAATATTTTTATGTGTGAAAATTTCTATATACTCAATACTTAAATACTTATGACATCAAAAAATGCAATTAATTTATGTAGTCTCAATGTAAACGGTATAAATTTAAAAGAAAAAAGAAATAGGGTTATAGAATGGATTAAAGCGCAAAAAAGTTTAATAACATTTTTACAAGAAACTCATTTTGATGTAAATATAGAAAATGATCTCAATCATAAGTCAGACTATGATGTATTTTGTAGTCACGGGACAACAGCAAGTAGGGGGGTTGCAATTTTTATGAAAAAATCGCTCCATTATGAATTGATTAATAAATACAATGACACCGATGGAAGGTTAATGCTAATTAATGTAGAGATAAACAATACAATCTTTACTCTGGTTTGTATTTATGCACCAAATTGTAGAACTTCGAGAAATTCTTTCTTTAAAAAGGTAAGTGATAAAATTCAAGAGCATGGTATCGGTATTCCAATAGTCGGGGGAGATTTTAATGAAACTTTAAAAGTAATAGATAGAAAAACTTCACGTTCAAATCAAAGTAGTTTTAAGAATTTAATTAAATCAAACAAACTAGTAGACATCTGGCGATATTTAAATGGAAATATACAACAATATACATGGAGAAGAAAAGATAGGTCACAAGCTAGCAGAATAGATTTAATTTTAATAGGTACAGATTTTGTAAACTTAATAGAATTTTGTAAAATTAAACCAGCTGTTATACAGTCGACAGATCATCAAAGTGTATTTTTGAAATTTAATCCAGGATTAACTGAAAAAGGTAATGGATATTGGAAAATAAACAATTCAATTTTAAAAGAAGAAGAATATAAAAAAATAATCAATAACCTTATCGATAAGTATTTAAATACAAAGAAAACAATTGATATTAGATTATTATGGGATACATTAAAAATTGAGATAAGGGAAATAACTACAGTTTATTGTAAAAATAAAGCTAAATCGACGAGAGAAAATCTTAGAAATCTGGAAAAAGATTTAGAATTTAAAATAAAATTAAAAGATGGTCAGCAATATGATGATGAAAATCTAGATAAAAATATTGATGACTTAGAGCATAAAATAAGCAAAATATAAGAAAATAAAGCGAAAGGAGCGCAAGTGAGGTCTAGGGAAAAATGGGTGGAACTGGGAGAGAAAAACAACTCTTATTTTTTAGACTTAGAAAAAAATAGACAAGCTAACAAATCTATAAATAAATAAAAATTTGAAAATGGGGATATAATATGTGAACAAACAGAACTACTAAAAGAAATAAAAAAATATTATGAACAGTCATATAGTTCAAAAAACCCAAATAAAGAATCTTTAGAAAATTATATATTAAACACTAAGATAGAAAATAAAATAGATGACAATGATAAATTAAGTTGTGATGGAAAGGTAACAGTAGAAGAATGTTCATATGCTATTCATAAAATGAAATTAAATAAATCCCCAGGTTTAGATGGATTGACTGTCGAGTTCTATAGAGTATTCTGGAACAAACTTAAATATATTTTAACTGATGTCCTAAATAAAGGAAACGATGAACAGTGTCTTACTTATTCACAACGTACTAGTATCTTAACTTTGTTGTTTAAAAAGGGGGATCATTTAAATCTAGATAACTATCGCCCTATCTCCCTTTTAAATGTAGATTTAAAAATCTTATCACATGTTCTTGCTCAAAGACTAAAAAAAGTATTGCCAAAAATTATTAATGAAGATCAAACTGGTTACGTGAAAAACAGATTCATCGGTTTTAACTTGAGACAAATTCAAGATATCATAGACTATGCGGATCTTTATAAAATTGAGGGGGCAATCATATTTATAGATTTTTCAAAAGCTTTCGATTCTTTGGAATGGTATTTTATGTTTGAAACTTTGAAACATTTTAGATTTAACGAATCTTTTATCAGTTGGGTTAAAACACTATATAGTGATATACAAACATGTGTAATGAATAATGGTTGGGTGTCTGAAAATTTCCAAAACTCTCGTGGAATACGTCAAGGATGTACTTTATCAGCTTTGTTATTTGTTTTATCTGTCGAAATCATGGCCCTTAATCTGAGAAGTAGCAAAAATATAAAAGGGATAACAGTCAAATTAGATGAAAAAAATCACAGTATTAAAATTTCACAGCTAGCAGATGATACAACCCTATTTTGCAATAGTAAAGAAGACGTCTTTAAGGCAATGAACGAAATAGAAATATTTGGCTCATTTTCAGGTTTATTGTTAAATAGAAACAAAACAGAGGGGGTATGGATTGGTAAACTAAAAAATTGTAAATACAAAATTGCTGGAATCAATTGGACAGAGAAGCCGATTAAATCTCTAGGAATATATTTTGGTAACAACAATGAAGAATGTCAAAAACTAAATTGGGAAAATAAAATAGAAAAGATGAATAAACTATTTTGTGCATGGGGAAAACGAAACCTTTCTATATTAGGAAAAATTTTAATCATTAAATCATTAATTTTACCCCTATTCACATTTTTGGCCAGTGTATGCTTAGTACCAGATATATATCTTAAAGAAATAGAAAAGAAATGTTTCAAATTTATATGGAATGGTAAACCAGATAAAGTTAAAAGAAATTTGATTATAAATTCATACGAAAAAGGGGGGTTGCAAATGATTGATATCAAAAGTTACTTCATAGCTCTAAAAGCATCTTGGGTAAGTAGACTGGTAACCGGACATATTTCTAATTGGAAGCTTATACCATTAAAATATTTTAATGCCACTGGTAAAAACTGGTTAGTATTTAGCATGAACCTAGATAGCACAAAATCATTAAATTATTTGAAAAAAATACCAGAATTTTATAGAGAAGTAGTCAAATGTTGGAATTTATGTGGTGGCGGTCAAACAAAATCATCTGTCACATTCATAGATATCAGAAAGCAAATTATTTGGGGGAACAAGCACATTACATTTGAAAATAAATCAATTGTTTTTGAAAATTGGATAAAAAGTTTTTAATTTATGTTAATGATATTTTAGACGCTACAAAAACTTTATAAAGCAAATTTATTTTAGAAAAGTTAAAGTTTAAATCTAATTGGATTGCAGAATTCAACATTGTGAAAAAATCGTTTCCAAAAAACTGGATAAAGATTATTAAAACAGAAAATTCAGTCAAAAGTACTGTAAATATTAAAAGAAATAAGATTATATGGAAAAATAACTATATTGAGACTTCATATTTATCGAATAAAATACTATATAATTCACTGCTTTTTAACAAAGTAGAGTCTTCTATAGGAGTTGACAAATGGGTAAAAATATTAGATATTCAAGAAAAACCTTTCATGAAACCATTATACAAATTTATTTTTTCATATTTGGAAGAAAACAAACT
>MJUT01062437.1:86511-108580 GCA_002080005.1 Gigantidas platifrons | reverse complement strand
TAATAGTTGTTCATAAGCTACAAGACCTCAGCAACAGTGAAGAATGAAAAAATCTGAAAATCCGGCAAAATTGTTGAAAGGATGTAAAAAAGGGCTAAAAAATGTAAGTTCATCCCAAAATATTCAATGTTAACATGTTTTTTTTTTCAAGAGGATATATAGGAGGACCTAAAAAAATATGTTAACATGGAAGGTGGTGCACGGGGGGTTATGCTAGCCCACGGACTATTTCCTATATCAGTTTAGTTATGGTGTTCGAGTTAATCTTGGTTTAAAAAAAACTGGTGCAAGAGGAAGCTGACTTGTCGACTTGCAGCTGTCGTATCAGGCTGCACGGAGTTGTATATCTGATACACCCTGCAAATCTAGCGGACCCCACTTTCTTATGGATTACACTCACAACGGTGAAACTATGTCTTACTTCTATAGTCCAGATTGCCTGGAGGCTGTATAACATAGTATCCTATCAATGAATTTTATTTTTCTCAGAAACTAAACATGACTGAAACTGTGTACATATACATGTAATCACTGGACGACTAAATGGTCTTTTACGAAAAAAAAATTGTGCCGATCAAAAACCCAAGATGGCTACCACCACTACAGTTTTATTTAGAACCATCATAGGATTATGAATAAAAGGCTTTTTCTCAAATACTACAATATTGCTGTAGCCAAAACAGCACACGCATAAATCAATAACCAAATGAGCGATACATGTTCTGTTGAATGAGTCAGTGATTGTTCGTTAGCTCCAAATGAGCAATTTTCTTCTATATCATAATGAGAACAAGTTCATTCGATGAGATGATGATGATATCGACCAACACGTTATGCTTGATTTTTATAGTGCCAGCTGATACAGCAAATTCCAACTTCATATAGTTTGATTAAACCCCGACCAGTAGAAAACTCATGATCTACGGCAATAAAGGCGAACACATTAACAGAATCTCTCTCTCTCTCGACGACTATCCGCGGACTGTTGTTTCAGTGAGCTACACTATAAAATTGCAACTACACTGTGTAGCATCACCACCGGATATAGGTACCTCGTGAAGTCAGATAAGGTCGGATTCTTTCTTATTTTCATTATATTCTACGTTTTGCTGACAAGTAAAGTTTTGTGATATTGATTCCTAATAATGTAGCTACTATTTAAGACTGATTATGATCCATAATCGGCTTTCTCTCTCTTCAAATCGTCAGAATCGGACCGGGTGGTACCTGTTCAAAGAAGCATGTGACGAGTTCAAAGTTGTAAAAAACACGTTTATCCTTCAACTATTCATTTGACGTTTTTGTAGAACAAAGTTTTATCATATTTAAGCTTGAACGACACTGTATTTCGAAATAAATTTCAAAGTTGACCATTTAAGGACCATTCATGCCATGTTTGCTTTAAATTGGCTTGCTGGTTTCAGAGAAGATTTTTAAACATTTTTCCCATAGGGTCCCATGTTAAAACTATGTCCGATGACGGTGGCCATCTTGGATGGAGGTCGGGGTCACAGGACATAATTTTCAAAGTTGACCACTTAAGGTCCATTCATGCCATGTTTGCTTTAAATTGACTTACTGGTTTCAGAGAAGACTTTTAAACATTTTTTCCATAGGGTCCTATGTTAAAACTAAGTCGAGTCATGGTGGCCATCTTGAATTTGCGATCAGCAAACGATTCACAAGTTTAGTACAGGACCACCCAATGATCATTCCTGCAAAGTCACAATTCAATTGGTTAGTGGTTTCTAACAAGAAGATTTTTAAAAATTTCAGCCAATGAGAATACATTATGGACACTGGCAGCCATGTAGGATTTCAGATTAATGCCAAAAACACAAATCTGGTAGAGGACCATCCAATGAACATTTGTGGCAAGTTTGGTTCAATTCTGTTTAGTGGTTTCAGAGAAGTTTTAAATGTGAAAAGCTAACGGACGGACGATGACGACGGACATGGACGCCTAGCCATGACAAAAGCTCACATGGCCTATGACCTGGTGAGCAAACAACAATCACTCATACCATCTATGGCACATCATTTCATCCCCCCTCCCAGTTTTTAGTGGGGTTCGTGCTGCTCGATCTTTGGTTTTCTTTGTGGTGTTTTTTTTATCATTGTTTGTCCATTTTCCTTTCGGCCATGTGCACTATATGTACCCTTGTAATCAATAATTTTTTCTTTCTCTTGATTAGTGATCTTTGACAGCCCATGATTGTTAAATAAAATGCGTATATCTTGTATCATGCAGAGTATCAGGTCAGTTGGCCCCAAGGTTAAGGGTGATGGGGGATACATAAAATTTGGTCTATTAGAAACAAACAATGCCTCTGACGAACATGTATTTGCACTGAAAAAAACAACATGATTTTTTCACTCTTCCGAAGCACCTGAGTTCACCACCGGTTTTCAGTTGGGTTTGTGTTGCTCATTCTTAGTTTTCTGTGTAGTGTATTGTAAATCATTGTTTGTCTGTCCTTCCATTTGAGGCGTACGTATCTTCAAGCTTTCCTGACAGGACATTAAATATTCATGTGAAGTATTGATAAACCTACTCTAGTGTTGTAGAGAGATTAAGTGATTAAAGATGTTTTTTAAAACGAGAGGACTTTTCTCAGTCATCTCTCATCGAAGGGCGAAGCCCTGAGATGAGAGATGACTGAGAAACATCCTCGAGTTTTAAAAAACATCTTTAATTACTTTATCGCTATTTTGTATTCATAATTAAATAATTTTTGTTGAGATACTGACATTTTTTTAAACACAATTACTATTTTATATCGTTAATCACTTATTATCAAGGATTTGGTCATGTGACGTCAATAAGTTGCAACGTCTTATTTAAGTATTAGAAAACAGCGGTAATACTATGTGCGTCCTTGACAATGCTTAGTTACTGGCGATAATTTTCCATCTCACTCTACTAGCATGAGATGGGAAATTCTCAGATAGCAAGATCAAAGGAAAATAGCGATAACAAAATTATTGTGAAATATTAAGTCTGACAGTAATTAAGGACACTGATGGGTGAATATCAAAGTACATTTATCTAAAATTGATAAGGTTTGCTTTTTCCCAAATATGAATATGTATTGCTATGTTTTACTAACTGTATCATTGATAATTAAGTAGAACATTCTACAGAAGAAAGCAAAATCTGGTGGCTCCAGTACAATCGGGAACTATTTTGGCAGTACATAAAAACAACAAACTACAGAATATAAGCATATTTAATTGTTGACCATGATAACTGTAGTATAACATTTCAGCATGCATGTAAATCAATATGGCCAGATAAAATGTCCCTCCCACCAAATAATTATGCTGAACTTAGATTTGATAACCTAACTTGATAACCCAATCATTACATGCCAGCTTGGGGTTGATATCACTATAAATAATATGTATTGGAACAAAAAGATTTCATTTCTGACCTCATTATGACCCCTTTGCAGGAATAATGTCATGAGTGAGTGATTGTTGTTTTAACGCCAAATGAACAATTTGTCAGCTATACCATGGCGAGAACAAGTTACATTCAGTGAGATGATGATGATTTTTACTTTATACTAGACGAGCATACTATGTTGGATTTTTATAGTGCTAGGTCACTGAAACAACATGTTGCTTCACTTGGAGGGGGGCCCTGGTGGCTCAATGAGTTAGGTCGCTGGATCTAACAACTCATACAAGCCTATTACCAATACGGCGTGGGTTCGCGCCTGGCTTTGTAAATTACAAAAAAGGTGCACTCAACTCACAACCGCAAGTGATAAAGCTTACCAGTTGCTTGCCCGTGGTCGGTGGTTCTCTCCGGGTACTCCCGGCTTCCTCCACCACTAAAACAGGTCGCCATGATATAGCTGAAATATTGTTGAAAGTGGCATTAAACACCTAAAATCAAATCAATCATCAAATGACTTGGACACAATATCCTTATTTTTATAGTGCTAGGTCACAAACAACATGTTGCTTCACTTGGACATAATATCCTGATTCCGAGCAAACAAGTCTTTGCTTTTTTTCCATAATGCTACATGCTTAGTGGAGAGGCAATAAATATCAAATTTGTGAGTTTTTGGTTTGACCTGACCAGGGTTCGAATCCCGCTTCTACTACACACTATCAATTACACTACGGATGCGGTTCAGTAATGTCATGAGAAGATTAATATATTGCAAAAGCTTACAAGTGTAGCTATAATTTGTAAGGTACAATATTCATTTAAATTTAAACACAATTACCATACATAAATACTATCGTCCATTTCTTTGCGAGCACAGATTTCTCAGATCAACATCGCAGAGAGGGCAAAACTTGAGATATGAGATGCGCTGAGAAGTCCATTTCGAGCTAAACATATCAATGATAGTACGTTTATGGAGGATCTGTCACAGCGCGACATCAATGTAACATATCAATGATAGTATGTTTAAGGAGGATTTGTCACAGTGTGACATCAATGTAACATATCAATGATAGTATGTTTAAGGAGGATTTGTCACAGTGTGACATCAATGTAACATATCAATGATAGTATGTTTAAGGAGGATTTGACACAGTGCGACATCAATGTAACATATCAATGATAGTATGTTTAAGGAGGATTTGACACAGTGCGACATCAATGTAACATAAACATATCAATGATAGTACGTTTATGGAGGATCTGTCACAGCGCGACATCAATGTAACATATCAATGATAGTATGCTTATGGAGGATTTGACACAGCGCGACATCAATGTAACATATCAATGATAGTATGTTTAAGGAGAATTTGACACAGTGCGACATCAATGTAACATATCAATGATAGTATGCTTATGGAGGATTTGACACAGTGCGACATCAATGTAACATATCAATGATAGTATGTTTAAGGAGGATTTGACACAGTGTGACATCAATGTAACATATCAATGATAGTATGTTTAAGGAGGATTTGTCACAGTGCGACATCAATGTAACATATCAATGATAGTATGTTTAAGGAGGATTTGACACAGTGTGACATCAATGTAACATATCAATGATAGTATGTTTAAGGAGGATTTGTCCCAGTGTGACATCAATGTAACATATCAATGATAGTATGCTTATGGAGGATTTGTCACAGTGTGACATCAATGTAACATATCAATGATAGTATGTTTAAGGAGGATTTGACACAGTGTGACATCAATGTAACATATCAATGATAGTATGTTTAAGGAGGATTTGACACAGTGTGACATCAATGTAACATATCAATGATAGTATGTTTAAGGAGGATTTGACACAGTGCGACATCAATGTAACATCACATTAACATACATAGAAATCAACAATCATATGTTTGTATCATGCTTGTTTCTTAACAATAGTTATTGTCGTGAGTAAACATCAAAGGAGAAATGTTCAAATCATCGATAAACTTTCTTATTTGTAAATTTTCCCTTAGACCTTACACAGGATAAGCATACTGCGTTGATATGTTTTGCTCGAAATGGACTTCTTCCATGCAATATTGTTATGAGAAATCTATTCTCACAAAGCCAATCAACAATAATATATATAAATTCACTTAAATATGCACAATTACACTTTCTTATTAACAACTAAACTTTCAAGTTATCAAGAATGTTTTTTATTACTGATGAAATGAGAAGTGGACTGGGTCTTAAAACAGGCCCTGGGCATCTGTGACCTCTCAGGTCAGAACCATTGTTCATTAATATGTTGTTTATCTGAGAGGCCCACTGAACATTGCTCAAATGCCTGTACGTCTAGTCCGCCTCTAGACAAGATCATAGTTTTGAAGATATAGGACATTTTTGTAACAAACTGATAAGGTGAAATCTGTCTAAACCAATTCCTGATATAAACTGGAATTCTGTAAAAAAACAAAACTTTAGACAAAGTGCCTGTATAATAAATATGTTAGTAGAACCTGTATAAATTGAACACCTGTCTATTCTGAACACAAAAGTTGGTCACTGTATCAATTAATTTGTTTTGTAATATTGTTTACAAATACACACCAAAGTCAGTTTTAAAAATATGTGTAAATAAAAACACTATAACATTTTTATTTCAGTGTATACCAATACAATTATTATTTCATATTTATTTGAAAGGCAACAAAGAGGAAAAGTTGTAGGCAGTTTTTTTTCCCAAACCTTTAAAAATGACCTTTAAGAAATCAATGAACTAGTATTGTTAATAAAATAAAATATTGTTCTATATAATAACATGGCAGTAAGTATTCGTTCTTATCAAGCTCACAGCACACAGAACCACTCAACTGAAATAATCTACATAATACATTCAATACAAATCACAGAGGAGTGTAATCTTCTTAAAAAAAATAGACTGTAAAATATTATTACACTCCAGATGACAACTAAGGGAGATAACTCATAAAACATTGAACGGATTCAAAACAAAACATATGGATACAATGATCCACGCCAATCAGGTCCTTGTTTTGATCCGTCATATTGGTCATGTTTTAAAATATTCTAACATAACAGAACTTATCGTTGGTAACAGTATTCTACGAATAAAAAATTCAAACAATTCTATTGCTTTACCAACTTCTACAATGTATAAAAGCAAAAGATTCTTTTACATTAATTCTTTTAATTTAAATCATCAGAGCATATTGAAGATCCCCATTCTTACATAGTCTATTGGTCAAATAATAGAAGATAGTAACAATCCTCGAAATGAAACTTGAATTTACAGGTCTAAATCAAATTCTTGAATTTATTTTATATCTAAATAAAACTGAAATATTTACTGTTCCGAACAAAGTTTTACTGGTCATGGGTCAGAGGACCAGTGGTCATTGTGAGGACTATAGTTAATCCATTTTAAAACGGAAGACATATTCATATACTGTCTTGTTCTGTTTATTCATTTAAAATATCTAAACTAGATTTTTCTACTGTACTATAACTTGCTATATATGTAGGATTCATGTTGCTTGGGAAAATTTGGGCAAAGTATTATCACAGTACACACTAGTTAATCAATCGCAATAGTATGAAATAAGTAATGGTTTACATTTTTAAAAATATCAGTTAAGTAAATAACTAGCATTTTTTTACAGACTGTCTTCTATTTTTTTTTTTTAGCAAAAAAAAAATGTTGTTTTTACCATTACATGACTTTGAAGAAAAGGACAGTTATACTTATTTACTGTTCTGTTTATATCATTCACAGTCCTTGTGAATATTAAATGACGACTCAGAAAAAATAAAAGATGAAGCATCACATTCACCTATTTCTCTTGAAAAAAAACCTCAGATGTCACATGGTCATATACAGACAGACATGTCAAGATTTGATAATAACATACAGTAATGCCCTTTATACACAAATTGAGCTATTCCATTGCACATACATGTGACCAAGTCTGATACTGCTAAGAAGAATTCAACATTTTTTAAAATTCATTTAAAGCCGCCATTTCTGACGAACGCTAGGGTAGAAGCAGATAAAAAAACACCTTAATATCCGTTTTTAGTAAACACTGTATATAAAGGACACTAAGGGAACATGAAAATTTGTCCTTTATATACAGGTTCAAATTATATGCACTATTCATTAAATGGAGAAAATGAAATTGTCCTTTATAGACAATGATTTGTACAGGTGTCCTTTAAGACAATGATTTGTACAGGTGTCCTTTAAGACAGGTTTTAATGTACAGGTGTCCTTTAAGACAGGTATTAGAAACCAGTATTACAGAGTTAACCATACCAGTGATGTAATAGTGAGAGTGCTCCCCTTGTGTGTGGTAGATTGACGGCTCACGCCCGATCAGGTCAAACCAGTATTACAGAGTTAACCACACCAGTGATGTAATAGTGAGAGTGCTCCCCTTGTGTGGTAGATTGACAGCTCACGCCCGATCAGGTCAAACCAGTATTACAGAGTTAACCATACCAGTGATGTAATAGTGAGAGTGCTCCCCTTGTGTGTGGTAGATTGACGGCTCACGCCCGATCAGGTCAAACCAGAGACTATAAAACTGCTAGTTGCTGCTTCTCCACTAAGTATACAGCATTTAGTAGTAAGAGCAAAGACTGGTTGGCTTGGAATCAGGATAATGTGTCCAACTGGAGTGACATGTTTACTCACAAGACTGTTGTTTCAGTGAGATACAACTATAAAAATCTAACTAAGTGCATTGACCTAGTACATCATCTTCTCATTGAAATACAACTTGTTCTAGCTGAAATATTGCTCATTGGTGTTCAACAACAATCACTCACTCGTCATTAATAGGCAACTATTTTTGATCTTTCCATTGGCATTTAAAAATGGTGCATCTTAAAGAACATTTTGTATCTGGAGGTCTTGGTATCATATAAAAGTAAAATGGAAAAGCTCTATACATGTTGGAAGTCTTGGAATCATACAAAGTAAAATGGTACAAGTATATAGCTCTATACATTTATTACCTAGATATTGGTACAATAAAAATAGAAACAGTCTAGCTATAAGTATATTTTTATGGAAATTATGAAATTTATCACATTTTTTATTGCATACATGAAAACAATACGGTTTTTTTTACAACAGAGAGGGGGGACTACTGTCTTGTGTTGAAATATTTTAATCTATTCAGAATATACCAGTAAATTAAATGCACTGAATGACTATATTTGGTAATATTTACATGTTTACAGAATCAATAAATAATACATGTACTTACAATTGAGTAACACAAAGTAATAATGAGTAAATAAGATATTATTGAAATGATGTAATACCCTGTTGCCTGACAAAGCAATCCTATTTAATACACTGTCAAAGTACTTTTATTCGTTAGTACCAATTTTCGTGGTTTCTACAAAATACATTGATCCATGGGTTCTTGAATTCGTGGTTTCAAACATTACAGGCAACAATCAATGGGAAAATTGTATTTCATTGGATTTTTTATTTTCGTGGTGTAAGTGGATCACGAAATCAGCTAAAATTAATTAACGATTAATAATGAGTAGTAGACAATGAATGCTGTTTGACCTTTTTGTCTATAACTGTTTGACCTTTTTGCCTATCGATATAATTGGTTATCGCTATTTTGCAGTATTTTCCTTTGATCTTCCTATCTGAGAATTTCCCATCTCACGCTAGTAGAGTGAGATGGAAAATTATCGCCAGTAACTAAGCGTTGTCAAGGACGCACGTAGTATCATCGCTGTTTTCTAATACTTAAATATGACGTTATAACTTATTGACGTCACATTACCAAATCCTTGATAATAAGTGATTAACGATATAAAATAGTAATTGTGTACTGAGAAAATTCCTCTCGCTTTAAAAATCATCGTTAATCACTTAATACCAATATATTTTTCCTTAAAGAAGTATCAATCTGAGTAAAACCAGACCTGTAACTAACTCTTCCTTGCTGATATGTCTGGCTTCGGAGATGTGAAGAAACCACATTATGGGTCACATGTAAGTACCCTTATCATATTTAGATATGATCAATACAGTTTTTACCATTTTCAGGCAATCAGACTGTGCAAAGCAGTATAGTAACACTTTCATAATCTAGCTATCACTATTTTCATTGGATGATATATAAGGTAACTATCATGTGACCTGTAATGAGGTTTCGTCAGATCTCCCATAATGCCAGTATATCAGTAAACGGGAGCAAGAGATATGATTATAATCAGATTGAAGAAGTACTCAATCAAGAACCAAGAACTTCAAGCTTTAAACCAAAGTTATTGCTAATATAAAGAAAAATTTTGAATAAAATAATATTATTTAAAAGATGTTCTATGATATACAAATATCAAGGTAGAAATCCAAAATCACTCCCCCCCTTCTTTTTTTTTTATAAAGGAAATGAACATCAATACATATCCACAAACATTTTAAGTCTAAACCTTGCTGTGTTGAAAACTAAATTGACAAACAATTTTATTATGAATTAACAGAGTATTTGAGTTAATCAAGATCAATTATACTATCAACTATTACTAAAGAACCCTAATATTTACTTCTAGTTCTCCATGAACACAACTTATCAGAAAACATGACTCAACTGTACTTTAACAAGGTACAACTGTACTTTTAATATTCATATATTATATCATCATCATCAATAGGGTTAGGGTTATGGTGTTTAACAAAAATATTTCAGTTATATCGTGGCGGCCAGATTTATTTGTGGATAAAACTGGTGAAAACCACAGACCTGTCGCAAGTCAGACAAACTTTATCACTAAATGTTGTATCGAGTACACCTCACCATGAGCAGGATTCGAACTACAACATTAGTGGTTCATAATCAACAATATAAATCACTGTTGATAGATATGTGGTTATAGAAATCTTGCCATTTTCACATTAAAATCCACAGCTCTTTCTAGTTTAAAATAGATGGTTTTGACAATTGAATTGCTCCTTATTAAACACAACTAAATATATAAATTTGTTTAATCTGAATTTTTTTTATTGGAAAATATAAACATTAATGATGTCTTTCTATTCATTATCTTGTTTTATTTTATAATTCTAAAGCAAAATATTTGTGAATACACTTGTATAATTTTTTTAATTTGTATAATTTATGTATGAACTTTGTTTCAGTCTATAGGGACCCAAAATAGAAAACAATACAGAATGGGGTTATTTGTTTAGAAACCTTGACCAAAGAAGTATTAGAACGTCATTTAACTCCATGTCCCAGATATTACACAGTATCTAATTTTACTGTTATAAGCATAAAATTTATGTATCGTAATTAGAATCATAATGTAGTGATATGATTGGTCCTTTTTGAGAACAACAATCATACTGGTACTTGAATGTTGTAAACAGGAACCAGATTGTACTCTATGACAGTAGCATCTACTCAAAACTGAGCAACTAAGTTATTTTACAATACAATACAAGAGAAAACTGTTTTCATGTAATGTATTAGTACTAATATAATTTCATATTTACAACATTGCATTGAAATGGCATGCAGCAAAATCATACTTTAGTATGAAATTTATGAAAAAAGAAAATAATATAATGTCCTATAAATATAATATTCCTAGAATTTATTTGAGTAAGTACAGTGAAACATTGTTATGCTTAGGGTTATTGTGCTTGATGCCGATTTCAACAATATTTAAGTTATATCGTGGCGGTAAGTTTTATTGGTGGAGGAAACTAGAGTACCTGAATATACCGAAATCCTGTAATAAACTGAACTTTTAATCAAATGAAATCCCAATATAAGAAATCTTTGTTAATTTAACCTCTATATACCGAACACCTCTATTCAAAACAAAAAGGTTAGTCCCAAGAAGGTTCGGTTTAGACAGACCTCACTGTATATATTTTGGAGTGATGAACAATTGGTCTTTCCTAAAAGAAAACAACTGTCAGGTAGGTCCTATGGAAAGTTTATAAAATGATTCTTATAGAAAGCAATATTTTGTTTTATTGTAGTGTAGATATATATCTTGCCTATATATGTATATGAGGAATGTTAATGTTTTTCTCTTTTACTTGTGTAAATATTAAATGTTATAACCATGACTACATGTTATTTTGAAAAATGTAAAAAAAAACCCAAAAAAAACAGGCTTTTATGAGCTATGTGTACACTTGCAATTTTTTTTTTTAATTATTATCAAATTGACCATACCTTAAATACTATCTTAAAATACCCCCTTTTAACCTCACTAGAGGCAGTTGTGACCCTGAATAATGATAGCCCCCCTGTGTGAATGTATTAAATGATTGGGGGTAACAATCTCTGTATTAGCTGTGTATTACAACACTTGTTCTAGATTAATTATTAAAATATTAATACGAGAAATATTTTGATAAATTATTATCGGAATTTTATTGAGTACTATACATGTAGAAGCAAAAAAAGTTTTCTTAAAAGATTAAGTTTTTTAACTCAAGATATTATGCAGAAACGAAATATATTAACATTTTCAAAGGGCATAATTTTAGCATTATAAGGGGCATAACTTTGAATCAGTAGGATAAATTAGATTAAATTCCAATTAAACATCTTTTTATGCTACAATAAGTAATCAAGCAATATAAAGATGAAGTATATAATAGGTATCTAGATATCTTGCAGAAATTTAAATATTTTAGTACATTTTTAAGGGGCATAACAAGGCATCACAGTCAAAATCAAACATAGTATCATAAGTAAATAATACAGTATAAGAAAGTTATATGACAAACATTATCTTAAGTTGTCATCCATAATATTATTTGTTCCAGAAGTACAAGAGCATCTACAAGACAAAATCGGCAACAATATGTTCCTCCAAAACTTGTTTTAGTGGAGAAAACAGACAAGACTCATACAGACACATAGATTTCAATATCATGTACCAAAATACCCCCCCAATAAAATTATATACCCTGTATTCTGACTCAAACTGCATTTTTATAGTGCAATGACATTAATGTTGATTAATGCTTACAAAAGAAATCTGTTCTCGTATTACAATGCTTCATCTAAAAAATCTGGATGTTTGCAAACATAATACAGTATTGAAGAATCTTTATAAAGTACAGAAAAATAAAAATCTACTATAACGAACAAAAATCTAAAGCTCTTTTATCTTTTCTTAACAAAAATATTTCTATTAAAAAATCAATTTCAGAGGAATTAATATAATATACAAAATGTATATGCCTTCATTTAACACTCTATTACAAAACTGAAAACTCTAAATATATATCTGATATTACAACTGAAGGGAAAAAACTTTTTAAATCTTTAGTACAATGTATTAGGAATGATGTATAAATATCATATTTATATCGTTGATTGTGGATGTATGAATAAATATTATTCCTATAATGCGGATGTGGATGTATGAATAAATATTATATTCAATAACGTGGATGTGGATGTATAAGCTATCAGTGGATTGAGGATGTATAAGTTATATCTGTTCTGTTGAAATATCGTGGATGTTTGGAATTCGATGAAATAAAATGTGGACATATGTCGTCTACTCCAAAAAAAACCAATCATCTTCTTCTTGTATAGAATTTGACTTGTAATGCTGTATACCTGTATAACATTACCAGAGTATTCCACTCAAAGATTCTCCTTGATAAACACACGAATAGATCAAAATGAGCGATTCTAAATATTGTCTTATCACTAGATACTAAAATAGGCATTTCTTCTATACACACCACACCATAGATGTAAAAAGAAAGCTTGAGGGCAAGTTTTGCTGATGATGATGATCAGGAGGGGCTACATGTCGCTGTTTAGATATCACATAATAGCACCAGTTTACATAATGTTAGCTGTAGACTGGCTTTAAGTGTTCTAATTGAATTTCTAATGCTATACGCTGTTCCATCACTTCCTGTAACTCCTGATTTAATTCACTACTTAATCGTTCTAACATACAATTTCGTTCTTTATGAGTTCGTATTGCCATCTGTAAATCTTTTTTATCTCTGCTCACTTGTCTGAAATATTTATATATTAGTATAAAGATACAATCAGAAGTATTCAAACATTATTGAAGTGCATGTCACAAGTCAGCAAAGTCAGAGGTCATGTATTTGTGTGTTTGGGGTCAGAGGTCATGTATTTGTGTGTTTGTGGTATCAATTTTGCCTCATTCTAACATTTATCTAATGTATTTTGGTATTGTTCCGATAGTGTGGTATATCTTTTGTTTTATTTTATGTCAACAAAAACAAATACAAAAGAAAGTAAGTGGAAAATATGGATCTTGTTACCTTAATATTGTGGGTGATTGTTGTTGAACACCAACTCAGAAATTGTTTTAGTTAAATCATGGCGAGCACAAGTTAATTTTAAAAGAGATGATGATGAGGTACTTGTACTAGACCAACATGCTTAGTTGGATTTTTATAGTGCTAGTTCACTGAAACAACAGTCCATGGATAGACATGTCGCTCCACTCGGACACATGTTCCCAATTCCAAGCCAACCAGTATTTGATCTGTCTCCTTAATGCTACATGCTTAGCGGAAAAGCAACAAATAGAAATTTCATAGTCTTTCACTTGACCCAATCAGGGTTCGAACCCACGATCTACCACACTCGAGGCAGCATGCCGACCATTACACCACTGATGCTTTTGTGTATTAATATCAAACATAACATAAATATAAACAGAGATTAAGCAGGAACCTAATGCTGGACAGATGGGCAAACAAATAAATATAAACAGAGATTAAGCAGAAACCTAATGCTGGACAGATGGGCAAACAAATAAATATAGTAAGTGAGTGAATGATTGTTGTTTAACACCAAATAAGCCATTTGTCAGCTATATCATGAAGTGAGATGATAATGATATCCAATTTGTACTAGACCAATACGGTTAGTTGGAGTTCATTGAAACAACAATCTGTGGGTAGACATATAAGGCCTGTTTTTTAATTCTTAACCATTAACTGGGTTTAAACTGTTTTATGGTTGAGCGTTTTTTTCCGATGTGGTTTAAACCATGCGGTTAAATGGTTAAAGAACATCTTAACCGGGATCGAAGCACGGTTGAATATGTTTGAACCTTTTTAATTACCAGTATGTTTAAAAGTTGAATTGTTTTATTTGTAAATGAAGAATTAATTTTACTTTGTTAAAAAATAATCAATGAACTAGAAAATTTCTCTTAAATATTGTTCTTCAACCATTGCGTTTTTTTATCTATCTTAAACATGTTTCAGGTTGTTTTCAACCATAAACAAGTTTGAGAATATAAAAACAGGCCTATAGCTACACTCCAAAACATTAATCTGGTTCTCTGCCAACCAGTTAGTACTCTTACTCCTTAATGCTGCATGCTAATTGGAGATGCAGAAAATACCAGTTTTATAGTCTTTGATTTGACCCGACCAGGGCTTGACACACAATCTAACAAAATTGAGGCGAGCACTAAATATAGTTTACCTCTCCCTTACTGATTTGGTAGAAGGAATAAAAGGTAATAAATGAAGTATAATCTACCTGTAAGGTAATTTATGTTTTTCTACAGAACATTCCTCTTGTTCTTCTGGAACATCAAACGTTACAGATGGGGATATTGTCTAGAAAACAAGAAATATCAAATATATTGAATATGGTATCAAAGTTTAATATATTGAATATGGCGTCAAAGTTTTATAATATAAATGTAGTGGAGAAACAGATGGTACATTAAGTAGAAAATACATCATATTTCTTGCTCACTAAAATTGTGAGTTTGAATCCCGCTCATGGTGAGGTGTACTAGATACCACATTACGTGATAAAGTTTGTCAGTGACTTGCACCAGGTCGGTAGTTTTCTCTGAATACTACAGTATCCCCCACCAATAAAACTGATCGCCACAATATTACTGACATATTGTTGAAAGTGGCTTTAAACACTATAATTTTAGCCATAAATTATTTCTCGTTCAAGAGTTAAAATTAAAGTACCAGTGTTACGTCATCATCTTCTTTTGCGTTCAAGTCTGAAATGAAAGGTGTTTATGCATTTTGTTGATATTGGTGAATTGTTGACCATCACTGTTTAAACTTTCTTTTGTTTTATTGATATTGGTGGAATTGTTGACCATCACTGTTTAAACTTTCTTTTGTTTTATTGATATTGGTGGAATTGTTGACAATAACTGTTTAAACTTTCTTTTGCTTTATTGATATTGGTGAATTGTTGACCATCCCTGTTTAAACTTTCTCTTGTTTTATTGATATTGTGGAATTGTTGACCATCACTGTTTAAACTTTCTTTTGTTTTGTTGATATTGGTGGAATTGATGACCATCACTGTTTAAACTTTCTTTTCATAATTATAGATTTTCAAATGCATTACTATATACCGGGAAATGTGCGTGTTGTTGTTATTTTACCGATCTACCGACTCGATCTAACTTTGTGCAGTTTTAATATAGCAATGTCAGAGAAAAAAAAAATTATATTTAAGAACCAAAACTTGTAGTGTGTTAATTTTATGTTGAACTGTCATCATTTTCATCGCTATTTTGTTTGATGTTTAAAACCAATATATTTCATATCACGTAAGCGCTGAGATGATTCCAATTATCGCTAATCGGTAAGCATTGTCAAGGAAGCACGTAGTAATATCGCTGTGTTCTGAAACGACGCTATAATGATGTCACATTTATACCAAATCCTTGATAAACATACTGTCATAGCGATAAAATAATTAAAGATGTTTTTTAAAACTAGAGGATGTTTCTCAGTCATCTCGTTTTAACAAACATTGTTAATCACTTAGTCTTTTATTATTGAATTTATTTGATGATTAATATAAAGAAATCTTGTAAATGAATCATGTGAGTACTTTTAAGGTAAAAACACACAAATAATTAGCAACTAAAACCGACCGACCTCATCAAGAGTGTTGCAGGGATTAAGTTGTAAAATAACTGTCACGGTTACAATCAATTGATCATGACCTGATAGACCTTGGTAAATGATAGGTTTGTCCAGGTGTTTTATCGGATTATTGGATTGATTTAACAAGTGTTTGTATAACAATTTTAGATGTGTAAAATGCTTTTAATTATGTTGATTCTGAAATAACCTTTTATTTTTTTGAAATTTTTATCTTGTGCAATACAATAATTATGGTAGTATCAATGACATAGATTTGTCGTCCATAATAAACACATTATGGTATGATGTCTGTAGTCGTCATGTAGTCTGAATTTATGTGGGAGAAAATACATTGAATCTTCTGTATTGGTAAAGAAATTTTATTTTCATGGATGACATTCAACTGCGAATATAGCCAAAATAAAACGTCCACAAATATTTCCTGGTATACAGCATCATGTTAAGTTGAACTGCCCTTACTACCTCACAGTTAATTCTTTAAAGAATGATATCAAACAGTGGTATAGCTTCCATTGAGGCAACCGAGCCAGTGGCCTCGGTTAAAAAAAATAACTACATAAATGAAATTTAAAAATTAATGTAAATTGCTCTAATAACATCTTTATTACTTAATAAGTATAAAAATGTAATGTTGTCGCTGACCAGTGATCAATGAATCCTGTTAAAAAGATCAGAATTGGCACAGGAGTAGTTTAACATGTGAAGAAGAAAAAATCAATAAACATGAGACCACCAAAATGGTTTATCACTATTTTTGATGTTGCATTCAATAACTCGGCTCTCCTTTAAGATATGTCGTTTCAAGTCATCTGTTCAAAGGCATTTCATTTCTATTTAAAAAAAAAATTCGACACGCTCAGTGGTCATGGAATCAATACAATACAAATTTGATTCAAATAGGCCATGACTACTTTAAAAAAAAAAAAAAAAAAAAGTGTTTTCCTGACTTAAAAATGACAGTGCCTCTGTAATATTTGGCCCCAAGCTACACCCGTGTCAAAATTTAACATTAAACAGCCAATATTATTCAAGTTTTCACATTGTTCGGGACAAAATATCTCTCCATTACCAACCAAATGTACCAATTTACAATAACAGGACCTGGATTTCCAACAATAGAAGAAATCTTTTTTGTATTCAATGATTTGAGGTAAGAGGTGATTGTTCGTTTTGTTGATATTGGTGGAATTGTTGACAAACACCAATTAAACTTTCTTTTTATAGTAGCTTAATGATCTAAACAATCATGATTTAGAAACAATGCAGGATTAAAACTGAGGTAAATACATTTTGTACAACAATACATTCCCATTGTAGGACTAACTTAAGCAGTGTAGTGATTCATTTCACCATTTTTCTAAATGTTATAATGATTGAGAAAATTTGATTAACAAATATTTCTGCTTGAAAATCAAGAAGTAACATTTGATAATCCAGTCTTCGAAATTAGACTTTTGAATTCACTGGCCAGAAAACTTCAAAATTAGAATATTTATTTTTATTCTATTGAAAAAATTTGGCAAAAGTTACTGGTCCGAATCAATTTTCACTGGCCGTGGGCCACTGCTAAAGTCGATGACTGATAATCTATTTTTGTTTGTTTACAAACCTGTGTATTTGTGGAGCCAGATAAAACAAGACTAGAATCTTAAAAAGAAAAGAACATGTTTTAATTGTTAATAATGAGTAATACAATCGATATAATAATATATATATCTAATGGAAACATGTAACTTACAACTGTATAGGGGTCGTCACGGTCGTGTGGTAGTTGGATTTACAACTACCTAGGCAATCAGTGCTTATCACAACTAATGAGAGTTCGAATCTCGCTCATGCGAGGTGTACTCGATACAACATTATGTGATAAAGTTTGTCAATGACTTGGGGCAGGTCGGTGGTTGTCTCTGGGTCCTCTGGTTTCCTCCACCACTAAATCTGCTACAATATAACTGAAATATTGTTGAAAGTGACGTTAAACACCATAACCCTAATCTAAACCCCTATAATTATATACCACTGTTTAACTCATAATCTTGTATTATACCAGTAATTGATACATTCTTTTACTAAAATAAATAATGGCATTACACTTAATGGAAGAGAATATGTTCATGTTTATTATTGTTTGTTTATATCTGTATTATCCTTGAAGATCCGATTACCAAGAGGGTGAGGGCTGTGATCACATTCACCTGCTTAAACCCAAACACATTTTTGTGCCTGTCCCAAGCCAGGACCTGGATTTCTAACACCATATGTTGTGGTCTTTTGTGTTCAATAATTTGAGGCGAGAGGTGTTCATTTTGTCGATATTGCTTTAATTGTTGGCCATCATTGTTTAGAGGTGATTGTATGCTTTACTGATATTGATGGAATTGCTGACCATCATTGATTTAGCTTTCTTTTCATCACATCAATTTATACAAATGTATATAGAGGAAGCCATTACATAAACATTACAATAGTTACCTCCTCCTTCAGCACCAGTTACACCTCTATTTGGTCCCTGCAGAAAATAAAACAAATATTTCAAATATTTTATCCTCTTTATTATATCAAGACCCAATACACTGATAATAACACTTTACTAAAATATCAGAAGTTTATTAATGTTAGAAATGTTTGATGATTCACGGGGTAATCAGAAGTCATAAATCAAAGATGGACAGACAATACAATAGTCAAAAAGAAGAATAGATGAAAAAGACAAACACTGGTCTAAAAGAAACACTACAAATAAAACTATAGATTGAGCAATACAGACCCCACTAAATTATGAGGGTGCTCTGGAAGGGTAGGCAGTTCCTTAATTATTTCATAATCTGATTTCCAACCAACATCTTCTAGCATCAGATATATAGCAATGAAACTATTAATAGAATGTGCCTGTACTTCGATTTATACAAGGAAGTAGTTTATCTAATATAATATATTATAATTATAATATAAATCTTAGTATTATATAAAATTCAATTCTTTGTATATACATACAACCTAATGATATTTGATTTAATCCATCATAGTGTGTAAGTAAATTTTACATCATCATATATGTATTTCAGCTAACATGTTTAAAAAAAACTATATACAGAGACGTGCCAAAAGTATTCGGTCACTGTGATTTTTTACTGTATATTTCATATAACACCATTTTTTAAAAACATTATTCCAAAGTCGACTCTTGTTCGATTTTGATGATTTTTTTACCAACAAAAACAGAATTAAATGTAGTTTTACACTGTAATTTTAGCATAATTTTATAAACTACAATTTTTATGAGTTCACGATTTAAACACAAAACTAAATCTTGAACGTCAAAAATACAATACAATGATAGTACATTTGAAGACAAATAATTTAAGTTTGTGCTTAAATCATGAATATTTAAAATCTGTGCTTCCAAAAAATATTTTGAAATAATCACAGAAAACTACATACGTTCCCGCTTCTGTTGGTAAAACTTTCATCAAAATCGAACAAGAATTGACTTTGGAATAATGCTTTAAAAAATTGTGGTTTTATATGAAATATATAGTAAAAAATTAGTCACCGAATACTTTTGGCACGTCTCTGTAGGTAATCAGAAGCCATAATTCGAAGCAGGTTAAACAATACAATGGTCAAAAGAATAAGGACAACAAAACAAACAATGGGTGAAAAAATAGTACTACACACAAAACTAAAGATTGAGCAACACGTACCTACTAAAAACATGGTATCAACTCATGTGCTCCGGAAGGGAAAGCAGTTCCTGCTCCACTAGTGGCACCCAATGTGTTACTCTTGTTAATTACTCAAACTTACCATTATATTATAATCTAATGACAGAGCTCTTCTATGTGTATCTAAGCCATCACTTGTTCCTGCTCCACTAGTGGCACCCATTGTGTTACTCTTGTTAATTACTCAAACTTACCATTATATTATAATCTAATGACAGAGCTCTTCTATGTGTATTGTGTTACTCTTGTTAATTACCCAAACTTACCATTATATTATAATCTAATGACAGAGCTCTTCTATGTGTATTGTGTTACTCTTGTTAATTACTCAAACTTACCATTATATTATAATCTAATGACAGAGCTCTTCTATGTGTATTGTGTTACTCTTATTAATTACCCAAACTTACCATTATATTATAATCTAATGACAGAGCTCTTCTATGTGTATCTAAGCCATCACTTGTTCCTGCTCCACTAGTGGCACCCATTGTGTTACTCTTGTTAATTACTCAAACTTACCATTATTTGATAATCTAATGACAGAGCTCTTCTATGTGTATCTAAGCCATCACTTTGTGATAATCTACTACTAACGTCAGCAGGAACAATTGTATCGAGAGCTTCCTGTGAAGGAATTGGTTCAAATTTTTTAAATTCATGTTTGTGAATTTTTTCTGAACCTATTGCACTAAAAGATATATCTCCTCTCTTGACAGCTGGGCTCTACAAAAAAAAGAGGTTTAGATTAGTATTCAAAGCTTGACATGATTACTGTAGATTTACATTCATGTCCAGGTAAATATATGTGTTTGATTATACAATATATAGTACGGTGGAACTTGTGCAACCCGACACATGAGTTTTCCGACATCCTGTGTAATCCAACAAAAATTTATGGTCCCGAATTATTTCTGAAAACTAAAATAAAACCTGAGTATTCCGACATCCTGTACAATCTGACACATTTCCCTGGTCCCATGGTGTGTCGGATTAGACAGGTTCCACTGTACAATGAAAATGTGTTACTGCAGTACAAAACTGACATATTATAAGTAATTTAAAGATGTAGAACTGTGAGTCATCTCAACACTTTTCTTAGAAATTTTAGAACTAGAGGCTCAGTGGGCTGAGCCTGTGTCGCTCACCTTTCATTCTGCTTTGAGGAAACTTAATACCTTCCATAGGTGCCTTCCCACCAAATATCGATTCATTTTGGCAAGAAGATTTTTAGAAATTGACCAATTTAAAACAAGAATTGCTTGTGGCAGCCATGTTTGTAAATGGATCAAAAAGAAATGAGTAACCTCTATAAAGGATCTTCCATAGATGCTTCTTACAAAAGTTTCATATCATTTGCCAAGCGGTTTCAGAGGAAAAGCTGTTTTAGAAATTGACCTATAAGAAACAAGACTTGCCTGTGGCAGCCATATTTGTTAATGGATAGGGATGAAATGAGTAATCTTTATAGAGGACCTCCCATAGATGCATCCTACCAAGTTTCGGTTCATTTGACCAAGCAGTTTCAGAGAAGATTTTTAAAAATAGGTCATTAATAAACAAGAATTGCCTGTGGTGGCCATGTTTGCTAAGGGATCGGAACGAAATGAGCAATCACAATAGAGGACTTTCCATAGATGCTTCCTACCAAGTTTCGGTACATTTGGCCAAACAGTTTCAGAGGGGAAGAATCTAACAAATCAGCCAATCAGAAACAAAAATCGCCTGTGGCGGCCATGTTTATCAACAGATCAGGATGGAATAAGCAATCTTTATAGAGGACCTTTCATAGATGCTTCCTACCAAGTTTCGGATCATTTGGCCAAGCAGTTTCAGAGGGGAAGAATCTAACAAATCAGTCAATCAGAAACAAAAATCGCCTGTGGTGGCCATGTTTATCAACAGATCAGGACGGAATGAGCAATCTTTATAGAGGACCTTTCATAGATGCTTCCTACCAAGTTT
>MJUT01062437.1:57046-69317 GCA_002080005.1 Gigantidas platifrons | reverse complement strand
TGTCTAAACCAAACCCTGAATAAACCAGGATCCTGTATAAACCTGTCTAAACCAAACCCTGAATAAACCAGAATCATGTATAAACCTGCCTAAACCAAGCCATGAATAAACCAGAATCCTGTATAAACATGTCTAAACCAAATCCTGAATAAACCAGAATCCTGTATAAACATGTCTAAACCAAACCCTGAATAAACCAGGATCCTGTATAAACCTGTCTAAACCAAACCCTGAATAAACCTGGATCCTGTACAAAAAGAACAGAACATTGAATAAATTCCAAATGTAGGAAATCTTTGTTAATTTAACCTGTATAGACAAATCACCTGTCTATTCCAAACACAAAAGTTGATCCTAAGGAGGTTCACGTTAGACAGGTTTCACTGTATAAGATTTTATTATGATATTAGACAGGTAAGATAATTAAGATATTATGTCTATGAATATACATCATCTATGGTATACACATGCTTCAATCATGCAGATCTACAAGCTACATTCAAAGATCAGAGTAAATTATTGTACACCACTATGTTTTTCTTCATAAAGTATATCTCATCTTTTTCCTAAAAACTATTATCCAGATCAATAAAATCATATTATTAACAGAAAAGATATATTTAAACCTGTTCTGCTGTTGTACTTAAGGTAATATGTTACTTAATACCTCCCTGTACCACCTCAACACAAAAAATATGATGAGAACCTCAAATAATGAGGAACAATTTGAAAAATAATTTGTTGTTATCTTTACCATATAAATATTTGTATTTCTTTTTATTTATTCATGGTATATTTACTTAACCTACTCTTGGTATATATTTTACATCTAATTGAAAGTTAGAATTTTTGGTACAGACATTTGATCACAACACAGTTTGTCATTTACAGGTATTAAAATTTACAAGGGTGGAGATACACAAGTCAAAAATTTCAGCTAAGAAATAAGAACCTCCACCAATTTTTCAAACACTTTAGCAAAAAGAATCTTGAAATCCTGGGAAATGCTTAGTTAAATATATCATATATGATTTTATATTATGATTTATTTTCTTTGCATTCCTTGCAAGTACCGTTTGTCTCCCCTTACTGCATAAATAAAGAAATGTTGGATTTCTATACATAACTTCTTTTTTTATACCAATCTTTTACCTTATTTAAAGAAAAAGGTATCGAAAAACTACCATTAATGTTTATAGTCTTTGCCTTATTTTTTCCCCACCTAATTGCTTGAAAGCCAAATTTACAAAAAAATTCTATTTATTCAAATACTTTCATAAATTTCACTTGACTGAATCCAGTTTTACTTGTCCCGGCTTCGGCAAGTGGGTTAGAGTGAAGACTGCATAACTTCTTTTTTCATACCAATCTTTTACCTTATTTAAAGAAAATGGCATCGAAAAACTACCAATAATGTTTATGTTTCCCAGGATGTTCTAGATAGAAACGTTAGTAATCATGCTATTAGCACTACCTGAGAAAGCCCTAACCCTTTCCCTACCATCTTTCTTCACGGTTTCAGGTGAAGCTCTCATTGGAACAGGATGGACAATTATAGCTTCCTGAAAAATAAATAAAACATATGCATTGTCTATCTATTTCACAAACAAGGGTCCATGTGATACAACAAAAATACAGATCCCAAACTAAGACTAACACTGAAAGACATTTTCATATGAAATTTCAGGTTATGTTTGAAAGGATCATAGGAACAGATTTTGAGAATTTGTACTGTACAAAAAGCTGATCATAACAAGAGAGATAAAATGAATAATAGTTATTAATTAAATCAGAAAGGACTGATTTTGATATACAGTATTTTGACCAGGTGTATCATTACCACTTACAGGATCAGAAGGGACTGGCTTGGAGAAATCAAACTGTACAGGAGGCTGGTTTGGAGATGACACATCACTTGGAACTTGAGGAGACTCCTGGATTAAGGACTGTGCCCACTGACTAGGTTGTGGCTGGATCTGTGGTGATGTGGATTGTGGAGGTGTGGCTCTCTTTAATGTGCTCCCCTTAGGAAGGTCTGCATTGAATGGCTCCTCTGTAAAAACAAAAATAAACAATTAATTGATGGAATCAATGACTAACTGTAAATATAAATGTCTTCCTTCATTTCATATTGGACAGAAATGTGCGAAACATTTCCCCACGTAAATACTCTCTGTAATATATAAATAAACAAAATTGAAATACATGTATGCATGAATATATAATCTCCACATGAAAGTAAACTCATTTATAGCAAGAGTTTACTAATATTTTATCAGTAATTTGGAAATTTTTTCGTTGATCTTAATGAGTGATATTGTCAGCATCAAGGATCTGATTGCGACACTGATAATTAAAGGTCAGTGTGACATCCAACACATAATGATGTTATAGATAAAAACAATAAAGTCAGTTTTGAATGTCTGACGTACATTATCAATAGTATCGCAGCTCGTCCTATCAGATTCACTGTTATACTAGCATTTATGTCTGTCTTGCATATCTCTGGGTCTAAAATTCACATAAATTAAAATTCAGCGAAATGTTATTGACGATTTTGGCACGTACACAACATGACGTCATAAGAAGACTTCCAGTTCAAAACGTACACAGATCAGACGTTTTCTGGCTTCGTTCACACTTCCTCGTCAAAGTGGAATTTGCAGTATTTTCCCTTTCTTTTGAATTGATGTTCATGAATGACAACATTCAGTAACCTCAAAACATATTTATCATTGGCATTGAAACACCATTTCGGTTGTCATTTCAAAAATCTTTGGAAAAAAACAGAATATCATTGTAACATTTCAGTAAGGTCAATTAACGGAACAGCTAAAAACACTGGAAGACCTAGACCACTTCAATTTGAAATTTTATCTTAGCCATATATCTATATTGTTTTTACAACAGGTTGGCACTTTATGCCGAAGATTTTAACACGAGCGATAGCTACCGGTAATTATTTCTTAAATATATCCAAGTTACCATCAGTAAATTCTGTGTATGGCATTAAAGATAAAGGTAGTCGTTCTGGAAGTTCTACATCATGTCGACGCAACACCACCAGGTGCATAGCAATACAAAATTCTTCTAAGGATAATGCACCATCTTTATTTATATCTGCCAAATTCCTAAAAAAAAAAAAAATTGTATATATTGTTGGGTAGCATTTTAAAAATGTGAGAATCATTGTTTAAATAGTGAAACCAGTCTAAACTTGAACCATAGTAAAATAGAAACCAGTCTAAACTGAACCATAGTAAAATAGAAACCAGTCTAAACTGAACCATAGTAAAATAGAAACCAGTATATATTGAACTGAACCAATGTAGGAAATCTTTGTTCATTTTACCTGTATAAACTGAACACCTGTCTATTGCCAACATTACAGCAGGTTTAGACAGGATTCACTGTATTATTATTGATGTCAACAAATTAGGTGTTAGGGTTATGGTGTTTAATGCCACTTTCAACAATATTGCAGTTATATCGTGGAGGAAATCAGAGTACCCAGAGAAAAACACTGACCTGCCGCTGACAACAAATTAGGTATAAATAAGAGTTCAATTCCTAGTGATTTAATACATGGGATAAGAAGATTAAAATTTGGAAAGTTTACAGACAATAACAGATATTATCAGTAATTAGGACATTTCTCTGAGGAGAGGATATATATAGGCTTGTCCTGCTATCCAATCCTTTTCAGTACTTTTTTGAATAAAATACCTTTAAATGAGGACATTTCTCCTTTGATGTCACCAAGTTATATTATCAGTATCTATCAACAAACTGCTCTCATACTGATGCCAAATATACTATGACGTTACCAATTAAAAAAGATAGTGTCATTGTTGAAAGTCTTGACATACATTATCACTAGTATCACAGCTTGTCCTATAGGACTTGCTGAGATATTACCAATAATGTCTGTCTCGACATTCATAACTGCCATTATTCTATATGTATTGTAAACAGGTCAATTTTACCCATACCGGTAAACTATTTCAAAGCTTGTTTGAACTGTGTTCCAGAAACAATTTGCATGAGAGGGTAAACAAACTGTTCTTAAGTGATCCACCATATTAATTTATGGAATTCAATCATAAAAAATAATCTATAAAATATAACTAGCTTTATTCCCATTCTTTTTCTTGAAAACCTGTCAGTTGTAGAAGAAGAAAAACAATGATTACACACTCCCTTGATTTTTTGGTGGGATAGCATAAAAAATATACAATATATGTACATTGTCGGAAAATGTTAAAATTTATTTGTACAAGCTTTAGAAACAGGTAGAAAAGTGAGCTTTTCTGGCCTGTTTCGCAGAGTACAAAATAATTTTTTATTTACCAATAATGTATGTTTATCCTTCAATGTCAATAAGTTCAAAACTGGTGCCAAATTGTCTGAAAATAGTTGAAACAAGTGTCATCATAATAGTTTTCAATGGTGTTCTCTGTGAAGTCTGTGTTTATACTGGTACTGTTGCTCTACAGGAATCAGGTACCAGAAAAGCTTTATTAAGTCCATGACTAAATAACTCTGAAGTTTATTTGAACCCCTTTATTAGTACTCGTAATCACACAATGCAGGATAAATGTCAATCATATTGTCCCAAATTTTCAAGATCTTCTAACATAGTATGTTAGGAGTATTGATTTTGTATCTGTATCTAAAAATTTTCAATAAAACTGGTCGCCATGATATAGCTGAAATATTGCTGAAAGTGGATTAAACACCAAAATTCAAATTCAAATTCAATTAGATTTTGGAACTATTCAGCCAATGTGGTATTTTTTGGAACTATTCAGACAATGTGGTATTTTTTGGAACTATTCAGACAATGTGGTATTTTTTGGAACTATACAGACAATGTGGGTTTTTTTTGGAACTATTCAGACAATGTGGTATTTTTTGGAACTATTCAGACAATGTGGTATTTTTGGTTTTTCATTTAATTGCACTGTTCATACTCATACTAATAATATAAAAAAAATGTACTTAATTATTAAATAATACTTGCCATATTTGTGATAATTCTCTCACAGGTAATTTTGACTTTTCGAAAAATTCTTTGGCTACACCACCTGAAATATACACAGTAATATCATTAAAATAATAAAGATTCTCCTTTTCTAGTGTGTGACTCTATACAAATAATGTACACTTTTACTCAACTGTGAAAAGAATAGAGGACAGTTCACACTCGCATTAAGTTATGAATTAAGCTTAGCATTGAACATCCAACAGACTGAGATGGGAAGAGTCTGTTTCATACTAACATTAAGATAGGACTATGAGAAGTACAATCAATATGTTATCCCTTTACATATAAAGTATAACAGGACATCTCAACAATGATGTCCCTATTTTGTATGCTAATCAGGACAATTAACTGCGATCTTTATTACAGCTATAACAAGATGAACTGTGAGCTAATGCTCACTTATGACACCCCCGCATATATGTTCAATGTGTATAAAAACCAACTAAGTCTGAAAACAGGAAGTAGGAATCTGACAGGTCCAAAAATGCTTCCCACAATATGGCATACCTATATGAAGCTCGTGACCAAATATCAGTTTTTGCCATCAATAGTTGCTGAGAAAAATGCGACAAAAACTATCTTGGACGGACAGAGGTAAAAGAGTATACCCCCCCTCCGGTGGAGTGGGGGCATAATTATGTTTTTCACTCAAGTTCCAGAAGGACTTGACTTATTTCAAGTTCTAGAAGGAATTCTTTCTAGTTTTAGGAATTCTTTTAAGTTCTAAAAAGAATTCTTTCTAGTTCAAGAAGGAATTCTTTCAATATTAGAAGAATTTCTTTCAATTCAAGAATTCTTTCCGGTTTATTTACATTCTTATCCTTTCTTGTCAAATTATGTTGCTGATTAAGCAAACAGTAAAACATTATACTTTGATAAAAGGGAGATAAGTCTGATTTGAAAATAAAGCTTTTTTTCTTTACTTCTGTTTTAAAGAATGAGTCTTTGTTCTACTAACAGAACATCTGTAATAGCTATCCCAAAAACTTACCAATGATCCCACCATTTAAATCTGGTAACATTGTCTGAAACTGTTTAATATAATAATCTTACCAATGATGACACCATTTAAATCTGGTAGCATTGTCTGAAACTGTTTAATATAATAATCTTTTTGTTCATCAGTTATAGCCCAGACATCATCTACACTCTCAGGATCAGAACTTAATGATGAACTATCAATTCCTGGTGGTTCTAAGTTATATTTCTTAGGACCAGTCCCCAATAGACCTACAAAAAATTGCATCATGTTTCAATAGAATACAAGTTACGTGTTTTTGAGGCTGATATATGTTGTTGTTCATTTACATGTAACTACCAGAATTCCATCGGCCATGTAGAAACTGGAAGTACAAATGTGGTAAAGTATACTTAAATTCCATCAAGTTAGAAAAATGATAAGGCCAAAAAAAAAGTCCTCTGTTTCTGCTAACCCCTAATTTATGGTGACAACCCAAGAGTTGTCATTGCTATTTTTGGACAAGAACAATTTAAAACTCAGATCTTTGTGATGTAAAACCTAGGCTAAAAAACAGTTTTGTCTACCTATTACAGGAAAGACAGGTTCTTTTTTCCTTGGCCTAAATATTGCTTAAATACCATCCAGTGTGGTAAGAGTTCCTGATCAATGATAGTTTGACGGCATGGGTGATATTAATCCCTGTATACCTACAGTGAAGGCAGATAACATAAAAAGATAGGTCTTGTTGACACAAATAAAAATATGCATACAATATGTTCATGGCAATAAATCTGACCAATATGATCATACAAAAGATATACATGTATATGACAAATTAACATAACTGAATGGATAACAGACACAGGTATGGACAGACATAATTCTATTAGTTTTTCCAGGTTAATCTCTTACCATGACTTTCCTCATCTTCAAACGAGGCCCAACCAACATCATGTGTAGAATTTATCGAGTTAAAACTTCCGTGATGAGGAGCTGTACCCTGTGTTGGTTTCTGTGGATTGCCCTGGCTGGACACTGATACAGTAGGAATGCTTGGTTGAGTTGGCTGTTGTTGTATGGGTGGGGATGAAGGGGGAGGGGGAGATGTTGTATTACTTGGTGATATGGCATTTAAAGGAGATTCTTCTCTGGTTTGAGTCTGTAAAAAGAAAATGCAAAAATACAATATCTTCAATATTACAAATATATAGTGAAACCGAACCTACTTGACCAGCTTATGGTTTATACAGGCTAAATTAACAAAAATTTCAGACATTGAAGTAATCATCTTCCAAGTCTATGATAATATCAAGGCCAAATGTATATAACGTCATCTACAAAATTATACTTTTACTTAACTTATTTGTTAATACGACAACTTTAAAGTTCAAAATTCTAATTTTGTATAGACTTTAGATTACATGTCAAGATTTCATACTTCAAATGGTCGTTAATTTTTTCTCTACGAACAATAACAGAATTTCAATTTTTCAAATATTAAAACACTCTGCATCTAACGTTTCAAAAACGTATTTGAGTAAGAGTAAAATATAACTGTTTATTATATAGATAGCTGTGAAATACAGAATTTTCTGAGTTAATTATTTCGTTTTAATTTCACTCTTGCTATATTTTGCGCCATTTTGTTGTCGACGTCATATGAAGACTTCCAGTTTGAAACGTAAAGATTAGACGTTAGTTGGCTTCGTGTACGCTTCAATTTTGATCAAATTTAACTAAAATAATATTTCAAGGTAAGCATTTTAATTATTTTATTTTCGTGGGTGGTGCCATGCTTTTTGAAGTGATACACATTATAGCATATCCCTACGCTACACGTAATATAGTGCAATTAAACTCATTTTATATTAAATTCGATTCGAAACATTTTTTTTATCTATATAATAAATACTATAACTAATTGACAAGTTTCATTATAAAAAATATGTCAATCATGACCAAATAACGTTGTAACTCACTCATGCACATTTGTGAGTTACTGCGCTATTTGGTCATTCGTGACATATTTTTGATAATGAAACTCTTCAATTAGTTATAGTATATATAGTATAATTCTCTTATTCATAGCGTGTTTAACCAATTGGTTTAATTTTCATAATATTTCTAATCACCATAGTGGTTAAAATTTCTACATGAGAATTCCCACCAATTTCCTTTCTACAGTCATTAACGATGGAAATTCACTTTATGTTTTTGACATTCTCTTTCTGCTACCACTGAATTATGATATTTCTCCACTTGAGACAGCTAAATTTTCAAATTAATTTTTTTGAGTGGAGAAATATCGTAACCCACTGGTAACAGTAGGATAATCTATATTTCTACTATAGTTCCCCGTCTACTAGGTACTTACCTGAGATGTTGGTTGTTGTTGGACAGGCACAGAACCAGATCCTCCTGAATCTCTATCCACCAATGGCCTTTGTTGACCAGAGTCCCTTCGTAAGTGAGTCTTCCGTGTGACGGGAGGGGGAGGTAACTGACCAGCAGGTGGGTGTTGTTGTAGAGGTACAGCTTGACCTACCCTATAACAAATAAAATTATCTCATTAAATTAAATTACAAATTACATTGTACAACTGATTATAAAGTATTCCTCTAAAATTTATGGGTCTTACACAAAAGATCTGTTCAAAAACATAAAAAAATCAATTAAGGAGAAAAAATTTAGAATGCTTGGTAATGTTACAACGAATGTTGTGAGAGGATTGAAATTGTAGGTTAATAAGGGTGTACTTTCAATGCATTGTGAAAATGTATTTCACATGTAAGCTATATACCATTAAGGACCAGTCCTCACAATGAGCAACAGTCCTCCGGGCCCAGACAAGTCAAACTTTGTTCCTCACAATGAGCACCGGTCCTCCGGGCCCAGACAAGTCAAACTTTGTTCGGACCAGTAAATTTTTCAGGTTTTATTTAGAACTACGGTATATAAAAATAAATATAAGAATTTGATTCAGACCAGTAAATTCAAAATTTTCATTTCGAGGAATAAAGGAGACACAAAAAATTGAAGCTTGCACATATTATACACAAAAGCTCCATTTTAATTGATATTGTCTGAAAGCTATGATGTTATGAAAAGAAAGGTTAAACAGTGATGGTCAACCACTCCACCAATATTAACAAAATATTTAATATATTCCTAACAACATGTATCATTTCTGAATTCCATTAATTTTATTTGACTTTATTGTCAATATCATGAGCTAAGGATATGTGATAGACTAAATTATGCATGGATATTGATACCTTATCAATAGTATGTTAAATCACTGGCTAATGGAGAACAAATTATATATGTAGTTATTACAGGTGATTTGTTGACAATTTTCTGCCATGTTAATAGATGTATCATACTTTTTACAATAAACATGGTAAAGGAGTGAACGGTAAACGAGTATTGTTTATTATTATATAGATAGGTGTGAATTATGGGGATTTATCCGTGAAATAAATTCCGGTATTTCACATGTGAAATATCAGTTTTTTCCAGCCGGAACTACTTTTACACAACTACAAGTACAAGTGTGGTGGTTACGTCCCTTGTTGTGTTACGGTGAATACACATACGATTGTAAATTGAAAATATTCCGCGAAATGTCATTGATGACTTTGGCACATAACCAACATGACGTCATATGAAGATTTCCAGTTTGAAACGTAAAGATTATACGTTATTTGGCTTCGTGTACGCTTCAATTTTGATCAAATTCAACTAAAACAAGTTTCAATGTAAGCATTTTAATTATTTTTGTACATTGTTGTAAATATGACATCTAGAATTTCACATTTTTAAGATGACAGACTCTTCAAGAATTAAAGTTTGTCCTGAGAAATTAAGATCATAAAATGATCTGAGTGGTTCCTGGTCTAAATCTTCTCTTTAGACAGTTAACCTCATAACAATTAACTGATGAAAATTAAGCAGCAGTCAATCAAAAAATGTGTTTAGTAAGACTAGCCATCCTGGATCAAGGGTAATTCTGTCAAACTAAATATTGAAAAAACTCATTGACATGCAACTGTAGTTTAAATTTGAGATCATCATGACTTACAAGAAAGCAGTAATGGTCAACTAAAGAAAATGGCTGCAATCTTTGATAGAAGACAATTTTATACCCTCCCAGGCCAATATCATTTCATTTTGATCAATGGTTCCTGAACAGAAGAATTAAATAAGCCTTATTTACATAAATCTGTAAAAAAAAAATAGGCTGAACAAAAAATTGAAAAAGTAATTTAAGAAATTTCTATTTTTTAGTAACAGCAGTCATCTTGAATGTAGTGTGGGGTTGTCTGACACAATTTTGAAATTGGACCACCCAATGACCAACACGGTCAAATTTTGTTAATTCTGCAGTGGTTTCAGGAGAGAAATGGAAAGTGTATGACATACAGTTAACGAAAGCTTAAGGGCAACAGACACCAAATTATAAAAAAAACCATGACAAAAGCTCACATGGCTGTTGGCTATGCAAGATAAAATATCACTTTTTTTGCTGATTTTAGTATAGCTTAATTACATCTCTTGACTGTATTTGTATGTTTCTATAATCAAAGTTTGTGAATGCTAAATAATCAACTACTAGTATATGTATATAAATATAAATAGTGACAGAGCAGTCATTTATAATTCACAATTACCTTTCAATTGGAACACCATCTTGTTGAGAATTGTATGAGGCTATCATATTTTCTGTAAAAAAACACCTGGAGTTAAATAATTTTTCACATTTTAACACAATAGGAATAAATTTTACCTACCCATTGTTCTGTACCTGTATAAATTACAAACTATCAAATAAGTTTATAGAACACAAACCAATTCCACTGGAGACACACTAGTGAAGATGCAAATAAGTTGAGAAATATATCCTACATATATGTTATATTATATATATATTTGTCATGTATATATACATCATGAAGCATATTTACACTGGTAAAACCTGATACAAAATACTTCATAACTGATCAAAAATAAAATTCTATTTCTAATATCAGTGATCTTGACAATTCTATTTTTACTTTTAGAGAGTAACCTTGACATTTGAGCTAATTAGTCCTAAATCAACAGGTTTCTGGTAGTTCACAAACAAGGATGACTCTAACAACTAAATGATGTCACAATACAGTCACATTAGATTTCTTATTTTGAAACTCTTTCTGGGTTCAACTTGAATTATCTACTCCCATAACAGATCTCATCCATGATATGATGTCATTTAATTTTTTGTGCATGGAAGATAAAAAAAGTTACTGAAATAAATAATGCAGAAGGAATTCTAATAACAGCATACTTTTACAACTGCTGCATTTTAAAGTCAATCTCTTATTGCAATATGCATAATGCACTCTCATCAGGAAAATTCAAATAGAGAAAAAAACAACAGAAACAAGCAACTGAACAAATCCAATTTAATACCAGCTTGGTTATAATTATATAACAGTATCAGAGTGTATCAAAAATCTATATCTTCAACACCAATATTATTTTTAATAATTCTTATAACTTAATAAAATAATTCTACTGATGACCCACTGCATTGCTTATAGTAATACATGAGTGCTTCATTACATTCAATCGATTTCCAATTCTGATTAATATTCGTCAGATCTACAAACTTATCCTCAACAATTTATTTGTTTGTGAACTTTAAACAATAAATGTTCAGTACAAGTGATTAGAAAATCAGCCTAGAGCTCCCAGGAGCCTGTAATTACTCACACAGCTTACAACTGGCTTCAAATTAGCTGAGAATTTTCAATGGATAATATTTATACAGCATACAATTGGTACCATTACAAAACAAACTTAGTTAATATTTCATCTGTTTGTTTATTTGATGGTGTTTAACGCTACTTTCAACAATATTTCAATTATATTGTGGCGGTCAGTTTTATTGGTGGAGGAAACCGGGGGACCCGGAGAAAACCACCGACCTGTCACAAGTCACTGACCAAACTTTATCACATAATGTTGTATGCCCTGATAGAGATTCGAACTCACAACATCAATGGTGATAGGCACTGACTGCATAGGTAGTTGTAAATTCACCTACCATACGATCACAATGAGGTTCTCAACATACATGTACATGATGAATAATATCAGCTGTACATGTACTACAGGCCCATAACCAGGATGTTTCTACAGGTACATGTACTACAGACCCATAACCAGGATGCTTCTACAGGTACATGTAGTACAGGCCCATAGCCAGGATGTTTCTACAG
>MJUT01062437.1:29234-49355 GCA_002080005.1 Gigantidas platifrons | reverse complement strand
AAAGTTCTCCTCCCTCAATCACAGGTGACATTAAAGTTCTCCTCCCTCAATCACAGGTGACATTAAAGTTCTCCTCCCTCAATCACATGTGACATTAAAGTTATCCTCCCTCAATCACATGTGACATTAAAGTTCTCCCTTAATCACAGGTGACATTAAAGTTCTCCTCCCTCAATCACAGGTGACATCAAAGTTCTCCCTCAATCACAGGTATCATTAAAGTTCTCTTCCCTCAATCACAGGTGACATTAAAGTTCTCCCCCTCAATCACAGGTGACATTAAAGTTCTCCTCCCTCAATCACATGTATCATTAAAGTTCTCCTCCCTCAATCACAGTTATCATTAAAGTTCTCCTCCCTCAATCACATGTGACATTAAAGTTCTCCCTCAATCACAGGTATTATTAAAGTTCTCCTCCCTCAATCACAGGTGACATTAAAGTTCTCCTCCCTCAATCACATGTGACATTAAAGTTCTCCCTCAATCACAGGTATCATTAAAGTTCTCCCTCAATCACAGGTGACATTGAAGTTCTCCCCCATCAATCACAGGTATCATTAAAGTTCTCCTCCCTCAATCACAGGTGACATTAAAGTTCTCCTCCCTCAATCACAGGTATGATTAAAGTTCTCCTCCCTCAATCACAGGTGACATTAAAGTTCTACTCCCTCAATCACAGGTATCATTAAAGTTCTCCTCCCTCAATCACAGGTGACATTAAAGTTCTCCTCCCTCAATCACATGTGACATTAAAGTTCTCCTCCCTCAATCACAGGTATCATTAAAGTTCTCCCTCAATCACAGATGACATTAAAGTTATCCTCCCTCTATCACAGGTGACATTAAAGTTCTCCTCCCTCTATCACATGTGACATTAGCAGATGTTTGCTGTGCTGTCTAGGCTCTGTGGTTTACTTGCTCCCAAAGACTTTTAAACTATTTGGCTTTCAGCCTGATTAAGAATATTCCACACTAAATTTGATATCTATGTTTTTACTGAAAATACTGTCAACATTTGAACAGCAACCAATAGTGTTTAGCTAATTCAAATGTTGATGTGATGTAATACTAAAAAAGAAAATTAACTTCTAAAATGGCAAACTGAAAATATTGTTTTCTCATTTAAATAAATATACAATTTGAGTAACTTATCGGAAGTATAAACAAATTAGTACCTATACCTTTAACAAGAAAACATCTGATCAATTTCTATTAATGTATCTAGACTGATAGAAGTCAGAATTATGGAAATCTCTCCTCTAAACATCAAATACCACAATTGATTGTAAAAACTATTTGACCATACAGAATCATTCGGTCAATGCATTGATTTTCTCAGCTGGTATTTAGTCATTGATGTCATAGAGTGTTGTTAAGTAAGAGTCAAACATCAAAACAAAATAGACATTTACCAACATTTCATACTGACTATTATAGCACCATTTAATTTAAAAGATTTTCGGTAATTATTCCTAAGGAATTTTTATTGTAAACATAGTCTACAATTTTCAGCTGAATTCTGATTCAAAGCACTATCAGCACTGTTAGATTAGCTGTTCAGCATTATGCTGAGATGTTTAAATTTGAGTGGCAACAAGAAGCAGCTCCACTGCATAATACACAATGTAAGTCATACAAAAAATATGAAGTCAATACATGTATAGGCTTAACCATACTTTAGAACTTGCTACATTTGGTCATCTAAGCAGTTAGATAGTAACAGTTAAACTGCTAAGTTTGGTTCAAATTGGCACAATACTTTCAAAATTTAATATTTTTTAATTACTTTTTGTTTAAATATGCCTTATTTCCATCAGCAGTCAAATTCAACAAAAACGTAAAATTGATGGAAAATCCAAGAAAATATGGTAAAGAGTTCATGCCTTTTAAAATTTGAGCAGATTGTGGATTCAAATAATTCGTATTTGGCCAATTTAAGAACTTTCTTTTTTCAGTATCAGTGGCCATCTGGGATGCTTTTAGAACAGGGACCTACAATGACTATTCTGACAAGCTTTGTTCAAATTAGATGATTAGTTTCTGAGAGGAGGATTTCTTAATGAATTTTGCCTAAATTTCCATTATCTCCAAATTATCAACATAAATGTAAAATTGACCCAAAAAAAAAACCCCAGAAAATATGTTAAACAGATCCTTATTATGCTCTTAGTTAAAATTTGAGAAGATTTGGCTAATTTACACATTTTTATTTTTAGCAAAAACTAAAGGCAACCATCTTGGATGGAGTTCGGATCTAACCGATACAATATAGAATGGGAACCACCCAACGATCATTTCTGCCAAATTTGGTTTCAGAGAAAAAGATGAAAACGTGAAAAACTAACAGACCGAAGACAGATGTTGAATGATGCCAAAAGCTCAGACTTACTATAGTCAGGTGACCTAACTAATTCTGTCAAATGATTAATGAAAAGTTGCCAACACAGGAAAATGTGGCATACAGAATACATTTTGTATGTAGCATTTAAGAAGTTGCTAAAGGGGACATAACTCTCATGGAATAAGTTTGATTTGAAAATTGTAGTGAAATGTGCATGCTCTAACAGCACATATCATAGATACTTTTTTTAAGACTACATATTATATATGAACTAGTTCAGTCAAAAGACTATTTAGCTAGTGACCTGCACAAGACAATGGAACAAACAAATCCAGTATAACTACTACTCTACGAGATTGGCATTGATTTTGACATCATCTCCAATATCATGAAGAACTGAAATATTGTTGAAAGTGGCATTACATCCTCCCCTCCCCCTCCCACACGCACAATATCATTATGAACATTTGGCTGTAAATACTATATTGAATCTGATTGAAATGTTCCTATATACTGTAAATTCAGAAATTAATGCGTGAATTTATCATTGCTAAAACTTGAAATCTTAGAGATGATATTGTGTCAAAATCAAAGCTTGAGATTAGACATCATGTTGAGAATTCAAGTTAAAAATCAAGTCATTAAAACATGTAGTATTTTTATTGCTATTTTATTTTAATACTCTATAAATACATGATATAGATATGAAATGAAAATGATTTTAATTTGGTATCAAAACTGAGAAAATAATCAATTTCTATATAGTACTATTTTGCTGCCCACAATAATATTTCATATCCATGTATAAACATTGTAAAGCTGGTAGCCTAGTACATTTTTGTAGCTGTACATAGTCATTTTGAAAATGACTGTTGTCAGTATATGAAAATAATACAAAACAAATGACAAAATATATGAATTTTAAAAAAATAATATTATTTTGATATTCCATATTTTTATTGATTTTTTTAATGGTTCATGTAGACAGCAATGTGTGGTTTATTGAGATCTCCATTTCAACACACAGTGACACACTGTAAGCTACATCATTGTGCCAACAGTACGTAATTGATTGACTGTATAATTTTACATGTAGAACTAGTTATTACGGGTGTTGTCCACAATCTTTAACAAAATTTCAGTTACCATGGCAAGGACATTGGAAATTTTGGAATACAACTCCCCATGTGTATGAGTCAAACTCTCAGACCTTCGTGGTTAGTGATAAGAGATAAAAACACTTGTATGGATGTTCCTTATAAGAACGTGTAAAGTTTGCATTTGATTTATTAATACAACAATGTTGGTACATCAAATAACTAAGTTACAAATGCAGGGCCAGTTTAGCCTCTTGTTTAATATTTGTTTGTTTGTTTGTTTGATGGTGTTTAATGCCACTTTCAACAAATTGAACAATATTTCAGTTATATCGTGGTGGTCAATTTAATTGGTGGAGGAAACCGGAGGACCCGGAGAAAACCACTGACCTGTCGCAAGTCACTGACAAACTTTATCACATAATGTTGTACACCTCGCCCTGATTGAGATTCAAACTCACAACATCAGTGGTGACAGGCACTGATTGCATATGTAGTTGTAAATCCACCTACCATACGATCACGGCCACGACTGCCCCCCAAAATATGATTGATGTATAAGACATTGTCAATACAAAATAAATAAAAGATGGCTTATAATTTTATTCCTCATAATTAATGATAAAATTATGCTTTGCCAAAATGCTCCAAAACCCCCTGATTTATGCAAATTCTTCTTCTTATTCTTCTAATTCAGTCTGTGCCAAAAAATCACTAGCCCTATGCCCCAGTCTAGTAAAAATTGCATAAAATTTGCCTCACGAAATAGAAGCAAATTTTCTAAAATGTTATTCAGGCTAATTTGTCAAAATGTTTTTAGCAGACTGCTAATTACAGGTATATTATGTTTAATATACAATTTTGCATTACTGGTACATTGTGTATCAATTACCAAGTGTATTACAGTTAAGAGATTTCATAATCAGAGTTCTAGTATATATTAACTGATAATCAGTGTTATACTGTAGTCCTACAGACTTATATTGTCCCTTTAATATTGGTATATCTTAGAAACTGATAATGTTATTACCTTTCCACATGAATATCTTACTGATAATAAACCAATTAAAAGATAATGCCAATCATTATACAAGAGCAAGGGAAATTAAAGGACAAAGAATTTTAGTATAATTTTCATAAATTTATGGATATTCAAACCATGTAAATAAAAGAACTGCCTGACGTATCCCCCCGCACTTGCATAATATTTAGTTTTATATATTTATAGAAAGCAGCCTTGCAGTCTTAATGTATAACATACTTACAAGCCACATGCAAAGATTATTCAAATCTATCCATGTTTACTAAAGTTATCACATAAACAAGACACAATTCTCAAAATTGGTGATTTTTAACCAAAAACTAACATTTTCCCCCAAAACACTTGCTTCAAATATTTCCATGTTAGAACCAATCCAAGATAATGATAATTACAAGCTACTTGCAAAATATTATTCAAATCTATCCATGTTTACTAAAGTTATTGCGTAAACAAGACAATTCTCAAAATTGGTGAGTTTTCAACCAAAAACTAAGATTTTCCTCCCAAACCCTTGCTTCAAATATTTCCATATTACCCATCCAAGATAATGATAATTACAAGCCACATGCAAAAAATCATTAAAATCTATCCATATTTACTCAAGTTATCATGTAAACAAGACTCAATTCTCAAAATTGTTGATTTTTCAACCAAAAATTAAGATTTTTCCCCCAAAACCCTTGCTTCAAATATTTCCACGTAAGAACCCATCCAAGATAATGATATTTACAAGCCACACGCAAAAAAATTATTCAAATTTATCCATGTTTACTAAAGTTATCACGTAAACAAGACACAATTTTCAAAATTGGTGATTTTTCAACCAAAAACCAAGATTTCCCCCAAAACCCTTGCTTCAAATATTTCCATGTTAGAACCCATCCAAGATAATGATAATTACAAGCCACATGCAAAAAATTATTCAAATCTATCCATGTTTACTCAAGTTATCGCATAAACAAGAAAGTGTGACGGATGGACAGACAGACAGACAGACGGCTGCTATTACTATATCCCCTCACCGCTATCGTGGGGGGATAAAAATCAGAGGATAATTTTATAACAAAATACAACATTTAAATATTATACAGAGCATGGGGAAAATATTTTGTAATTTCGCATGAAATGGGCATTTTGTCCACATGAAAGGGAAGTAACTCATATAAAAACATATATAACAAGAAGTTGCACGCTACGTCGTGCTAAGAATACCCCCACTCGTTCATTTGTAAGTCACACGGTAAACAGGAAGTAGATGTGCAGTAAACCTGGAAAGGGGAGACACAGTACAAGTCACCATGCCAAAGCCACAAATCAAATATAAAATTATTTCTTCCAGTAGAAGCTGAGATATCTGTTACAAAAGTTTTCATTATGGCAAACATGAAAATTTTTAAGTCGCACAGTAAACAGGAAGTAGATGTGCGGTAAACCTGGAAAGGGGAGACACGGTACAAGTCACAATGCCAAAGCCACATATCAAATATAAAATCATTTCTCCCAGTAGAAGCTGAGATATCTGTTACGAAAGTGTGAACAGACGGACAAGGTGATTCCAATATAGCTCCCTCTCTATGAGTGGGCATATAATTTTCAATTCAAGTTGGAAATGTTCCAATGGTTTACTCACATTCCATCTCTCATGGATGTTAAATACTCACAAGTAGTATTGTAGTCTTTTGTAGATGTATTTATTTTTAGTTCATTTCTTGGATTGTTTCATTTTCACATTTGTTATTAGTTAGTCTGTTGATAATTATGTTTGCTTTACACCCATTGCCATTTTTTAAATGGGTTAAGGTTAAGATTAAGGTTATAGTGTTAAAAATCATTGTCAACAACATTTCAGTTATATCTTGGCAGTCAGTTTTTTTATTGGTGTCCTGAGTACCCATAAATAACCACCAACTGACACTGACAAGTTTTATCACATAATGTTGTATCAAGTACACCTTGCCATGAGCAGGATTCAAACTCACAACTTTAGTGGTGATAGGCACTGATTGCACATGAAGTTGGATTTACGACCATGACAGCCTGCTTTTGAAATGGGGGTCAGCTTACATTAAGAGGAAGAAAGTTTGACACAGGGACACATTGGCATGGAAACCAGTTGTTTGTCTAATTATGAACACGTGAAAACTACCTAAATTCCAACTCTCCTGATTCCTGGTCGCATTTTTTATATGATGCTGTCAACCTCAAGATGCGTGTCTGTAGACAGTTCATCTCCAGATAATATTTTTACATTGTAATGGATCTTTTCAAGTTTTACCAAAGGTTTGGTGAGGACCAAAGGTTTAAATAACTTATTGTTCATCTCTTCTTGATGACTTTTTTTTATGAATTCCTTCAAATAATCCCCTTCGAAAAATGAAGACAGCATAGCTACATTTTTGTAAATAACTAGACTTACTAGTACCATTTTTTTTTTTTTAACTTTTCTTTATATTTCACTCTTTTTTCAATTAATTGATTGTGTTAAGATTTTACAGTAGTATACATGTCCACACATTTCCTTTATCTCTTATAATTTCCAAAAGAGCCAAAATGTGCAATATTCCAAAATTTGAACTGTCTTATTTTCTTTAAATTCCATATGAAACTTTTTCTTGCACTTTTCAAATGGAGTCTACATGAATGTACCTAGTACAGTTATGACTTTTGTTGGACAATAATTATTTACAGGGAACCTGTTACAGGAGGAATCCTTTGTCAACTTGCTCAGTTGTATCAGCATTCTGTGTACAGCTTTGACATATACTGTATTAAACTACATGTAACCTGAAATTAACTTTTGAACTAGTCTCAGCTAGAACTCTGTACACTTTAACTAACCTGAATTCAAGCTATCTAGTTTTAAAGGAAGTCCAAGTTGTGCAGCAGCAATCAATTTCAGTGCAATATAAAACTGACTCCTTCCAAAGTGGCCGAGTCTCTTGGCTCCACATAATTCAGTTATCTGAAGAAAAAAAACAACATAAATATATAATGGTTTAAAAAGTGATAATTAATATATTACATTTATAGTTTTATACAGTATTATAAAACCATATAATTCGTTTTTTCTGATTAATCGTCATATTGCACGAAAGGTTTTCATATTCAACGGTATCTGATCTATTTTAGTGGTGGGCGAAATTCTGGCTAAATTTTAAAATTTACCAGCCAATCTACATCCGTTGCAATGATGTCACACAAACACAAACAGAAAGTGGCACAGAAGTTTTACAAATGGAGCAGAATCCAAATATGAATTTGTACACACTGAATTAGTACAAGTTCTAGGATATAAAATGGTACATTAGCTCAGGTGCTTTTGAATTTGAAAAAAAAACAACAAACAATCCCTAAAAATTGATCCAGGTACACAAAAAATGTAATAACACAATTACATTTATGTACAGCACTTCATTTTGTACAATATGATGTGTTATTTGATATAGTGATTATAATGATTTCAGATTTTAAATTTCCAAAATTGAAAATAGAAATATTTGGGACTGTGACAAGATTTGGACAAGGAATCACAATAGTCAATAGCTCTGAAAGCTAAATCTCAACGAGATTAATCAAATACTGTTATAAAATGTCTGACATATCAACAATATTATTATCAATTTCAAGATCAGAACAAATTGACCAGCAAAACATAACATTCTTTCTCTCTTGTGTTCTGTTATTTCTCTATCTCTTCTTAGTCTTCATTTTTATAAATAATTAAATACATATAGTCTGAACCTATGGTACCGCAGGTTCTACGGTTCTGTGTATTCACATGCTATTTTAATCAATTTTGTGCAGTGTCCGTATTTCGATAGTTCCGGTATTTTTGTTTGTCATTCGGAATTGTGTGACGTCATTACTCAGATCTTTCAGCCTTTAGCATAGGTAACAACGGCCACGTCTCTCAACCAAAAAATGGTGCCATTATGCTAATATAAATTTGTATTCAACATTTACTCCCCCTTTTTACAATTGGAACAATGAACATGAGCACCGGGGAAAACGTGAAAATTGTCGTCTGATATCAATCAATACTGTTCTAAAATTAGACTGTAAAGGGAATCTCCATTTGTGGGAAAAAATATCCCCCATCAAAAGTAGGATACAACATTTTGAACTGGAAAAAAATACATCACTAAGTTTGATTTTATTACTAGATAATTTTCTTTGATCTTTGTGCACGAAAGTCATAATAAAGCGAAGTTTAATATTCCCAATCAATATATTAACAATCCTACTGCATGTAGTAAAATACTTAGTGCAAGCAGTTATGTCATCGAAATTAGGTAACGCCAGGCTATTTTAAATTTAACGACCTCAGTACGGTCCATGGCATAGCCATAGGACCCAGATATATAGATACGATAACGTAACCCTCATTCCGCTTGTGCTCCATTTAGGGTTACGAATCGATCTCATTCAACGTATGGGAGCAAATTAAAAATTTCGTTCCGGGAATATTTCAACTTTCTTTTTGCATATCTGGTCATAACTTATTATTCCCAACAATTTTTCTAAGTAATGGTGATATGAAATAAGTGTTATACTACCTGTTTCTATCTTCAAGACCGGTTTCGTATTTGAAAATTGTTACTTGTCCGCCATAACACCTTACGTAGACTCTTGTGTTACTTGTAATGGGCGGAGCCTATCCATATATGTGGATCTGAATGCCAAATATGGAAAATTTTTACTACGATGTTTACAACCGACATCTAAATAAGGATATCTCCAAAACGAGGCATGTGCACGTAAAGTAGCAACTTGTAAACAAAATGTCGGACAGAAAGAAGATTTCATGCATTCAAATTTTCAGATGGATTAAGTCTACCATGGATTGATGCAGTGCTTACTTAACACCTCAAGGTTTACCTAAATATATTTATCTTTCACCCCCGTTAATTTTTCCAACCACTTACAACGGAATTAGAACAAAAAACCGCCCGGTGTGAATCACTTCGGGCGCTGCTTATGGCAAGCGCTCTGACGTTCATACGACAACAGCAAGTTCTAAATGGTCGTCGAACGGCAGAGGAATCTCGGACTACCAGATATATAGACTGATCCTAGGCTATGGTACCACAGTTTCTATGATATCGTGTATTCACATCTTATTTCAACCAATTTTTTACTTATTTAAAAAAAATTAACTACCACAGTAATAGGATCCTGATATACATATCATAAAGTAAGATGACAAAGACCAAGTGACAGTGTCAGTTGACTTGAAACAAATGACAATTTTAACTATTAAGATTAAGGCTACGTTATAATTCATCCGTTTTTTACTGAAGAAAGACTTTCTCTAAAGTTATTTACTTGCAACAAAGCTTCTTGCCCAAGACCAGACGACAAAAATAATTCTGATGCTTTAATTCCTGTGATTTTTCCAGTCCCATCAACATCACACAGCTGAAATAACTCCCCGTAATTTCTTTGTTCTAGCTGGCTAAGCTTGAGCCCTTCCATGATAAAAATAAGCACATAAATGTTTTCAGATAATTCTGTACACTGTTAATGCTACAGTAACTGTAACAGTGGTGAAAGATATCTTGTCAGGAAGTTCTTCAACGATTATTCCACCATGTTGAAAATTTATACAGATGTGATGCACAGTAAAAAAGATAATTTAATTATTAATTTACAAGTTTAAAACGAATTTTCGAGGTCAACAGATTATATTTAAGACAAAAATTAATAAAAAATTATTTATTTGTGCATTTAATAATATGTTTGCACGTAGTGCATCAAATTTGCATAACAAACTTTTTTGGCTTAATTATAGCTTTGTCAATTGTAATCTTAATAAAAACTTAAAATCTATTGTGTAGCATATTTATCATTTTGATTGGAAAAATACAATTCTTAAATATCTATCTTAAAGAATATTTAAAAATAGGTCAATCATATCGACCCGCAGTAAATGATTAAAAAATTTGGCGCGAGTAATGCGCATGTGTCTTTGTGCTAAAAGAAGAACAGAATATAGAGAAAATGACAGAAAAGGACGGCGGTATGCCAATCTCATTAAGGATATATCCGTTGTATATTCTACATTTAAAACAGTTATTTGTAGCACAATAAGCATGGTTGGTCCCCACAACAAACCACCCAATCTGGAGATTTTGTATGGGAATCGTGTTATCAAGTCTCCAATTTCATTGTTTCCTCTACTTGCGTGGCTTCCTTAATAAAAGTTTTATTGATACAGATTACAGGGACATATAACAAACAGCGTTCGAAGATGTACAAGCCCTCATTAATTGCTGCAATACCTTCAAAAGAATTTTAACCTTTCTTCATCCATCTCACTTCAAAGCCTGTTATCGCGTTACTTGGGATACTTTTCGTGAACACCGGTGTCTGTCTGCTACAATCGTTCCACGAAAATGACCCAAATCTCGATATATATGCTGTTGTACCAAGAAATATAACAATGAAATTATACTTGGTTCACTTCAAAAGTCTTGTATTTCATATATAAAAAAACTTGCACACGATTACTCGTAAATTATTACAAATTTAAAAACAAGTCACTGGACTCGAAAATATATTTTTTTTAAAGTTTGAAACTCAAAATCTGCCTGATGTATGAAACTCACTTGAATGGGTTCCTCAGATGTTGAAATAGTTTGAATATCACACAATAGTTCAGATGAGAATTTAAAAAAAAATTATGTTCGGTTCATCATTACCTCCCGGTGTTTGTACATGTATAAGGACACATGTTTTATTTACGTTATTTGTGTTTGTTTGCGTATAGTGGTTTCGTTTTTCTACGTCTTGTGTACCCTATGTGCCAGTTTCCCTGGATTGTCCATTTTTTATTGCCCCTTCAGTAGGTGTGTAACGATACACGTTTTCCACAAACGATACGTATTGCGATATTTGATATGTATTACGATACATTTTATAGGAAACTGTAACTATTCCTTCACTCGACATGGGCGCTGCCATGTTTTTTTTATATGAGCGGAAATTATAAATATTTGATTAATTATAATTTAATTTTAAAAGCGTAAATTAATCGATTCACTTTTCTCAAAATATTAATTAAATGATCACCAAAAGAAGAAAACGGAAGTTCAACACTTACTTTTTTTTGTAAAAATGAGCATCATATCGTTTGTATTGTAAGTGGCCTCCACGTATCGTGAACCGAATCGTCCCCAAAATAATCGCGATTTTGGTACATACGGTGAATCGTTTCCCCCTTACCCTTCAGTGTTCTCTAATATTTATATAAATGGGGACGGACAACATACATGTGTACATGTTCCAAATATGTTGAAGTAATTTGTATGTCAGATTCAAGGTCTTGGAGGAATTTAATTAGTCAGACCTCGTCCTGATCTGCTAGAGCTAATATTGTCATTTGTTAGGAGTGCATTTAATCCAGTTATTCTTGCCAAGTCATATAGGGGACTTTGGGAATGTGCATTTTCGGTTGTGGATTGTACTTCAATATCAACTTCTGGTTAAATCCATTGTTATTTTCAATTGATAACAATAGTCGTCTGCCATCTTCAATATCTAAGCAACTCAAAAACAAATTAAATTGAACATGAGTAATCTTTGATACTTGAAAATTGTGGAATTAAGCTTATTTCTGTGTTCAATCAATGTGATATATTCCAGTTTTAGTGCTCCATGTTTCGGAGGTGCTTGATCATATATTGGAAGCTTACAACATGCTTAAGAAGGAGCAGTTCAGATTGAGGACAAACTGGAATTGAAATTTTCATCTGTGGGTCTGACTGTATAAACAAGACAGCTCAAAATCTCTGCCAGACATATAAATAGATGGAATTTAGTACCTCTAACTCCATTGGAACTAGTTTTATCTCTGTCAAAAATTGAAGAGACTATCCCTTTAACAAATTACTAAACTGAAATGATAATAAAAAGAAGGGGAGATATGTTACTAAATATAGAGTGTGTATGTATAAAGTATACATTTGTGGGTCACTTTATGCAGTGATTCAAGAGCTGTTTTTATGCATGGAATTCATACATGTATGTACAAAATTAGATTTTCATTTTTCACTTTATTAATTTTTTGTGTGAATGTATGTTGATGGCTGTTTTGCATATATTATTTCAGAAGGTTTTGATGATGCTGTTGAAGAGAGAGTCATCAATGAAGAGTACAAGATATGGAAAAAAAATACACCATTTCTGTATGATTTAGTGATGACGCATGCTCTGGAATGGCCAAGTTTAACAGCTCAGTGGTTACCTGATGTTACAAGGTACATGTATACACACAGGAAAAAAACCCATTACATTTAATGTTATTACTTCCTTGTTTAGTAAAAATAGTGAATCATGTAACACAATCGTTATATTGCATTAAATGACTATCAATAGTTTCAATACCTGGAAGGCAGCATTCAGATCTTGAAAGGAAATGTCAAATGCAGGTTTTTGAATTTTATTAGTGTTTGTTCCTTTTTCAACAATTTTTCTGGAGAAAACCACTGACCTGCCATTAACTGGTAAACTTTGTTACATAGTTGTATTGAATTCTATATTCTATATGCCAGTTCAATATACAATAATCATTTTTAATGGATGATGCATATAAAAATTCATTTGGTTTTAGATATACAATGTATAGAAGAACTATGACTAATTCTGGATATATTTATTCCTTCTTTATAAAGCTTAGTATTGTAATGTTGTTTCTTTAAAATCCTACATCTAGGTATTAAATATGAAAAGAAAGTTTAACAATTCCACCAATCAATATAAACAAAACAACCATTTCTCAAATGAACTCGCTGAACATAAAACCATGAGTAACTTGTTATATAGAATATTAGCCAGTGATTTACTGAAATTTCTACATTAAATGACTTTATGACTTTCTTTTTTTTTTCAAGTCAAACATGGCATTGAATTTAATTGTTATAAATACCTAATACATATTTTGTTGTATTGCTATTTTTTTAGGCCAGAAGGAAAAGATTACTCTCTTCACAGATTAATTTTAGGAACGCACACGTAAGTCTTATATTAGTTTTTACTTGTTCTTCTACAGATATGCTATGTTTACCTCTCGATTGAAGACAATTTTGTTTATTGTAAATTTTTTTAAATCATGATTTGTAGAAGATGAAGAGAAGGAGATAATTATGATGAATAACAATAGAACAAGGGAGATAATTATGATGAATAACAATAGAACAAGGGAGATAATTATGATCAATAAAAATAGAACAAGGGACATAATTATGATCAATAGCAATGAAACAAGTAAAAATACGACACTTAAGCCAAAGAAAAGTTATAGAAGAGCGGAGAATCTACCTCTGCTGGATTTTGATGGTAGACATAGACGTATTTAATTACAGTTAATATTTGCACTAACAATTGTCAACATAATATTGCAAATTTGACATTTGATTGTCCGGAAAAAAAACCGCATCTGTGGTGTAATAGTTAGTGTGCTCGTCTCGAGTGTGGTAGATTGAGCATTCAAGCCCCTATCAGGTCAAACCAAAGACTGAAATTAGTATTTGTTGCTTCCTCGCTAAGCACACAGTATTAAGGAGAAAGGGAAAAGTCTGGTTGGCTTGCAATCAGGATAATTGTTTCAGTGAGCTAGTACAAAGCGGTCATCATTATCTCATTGAAAATTAACTTGTTCTCGCCATGATGTAGCTGGAAAATTTCCGAGTTTGCATTAAGCAACAATCACTATCATTGTCAGAAAAAGACAAATATCATGAATATAACTTATTGTTGTAAATCTTTTACGAAGTCGTCAAAATAAAAAAATGTGTCACTAAGAAAAAATAAGTGGAAATGAATCAAATATATTACATATAAAACACAAAATTGATATTGTCCATTGTTTTGTTACCTAAAAATTTGTATTCCAGTATTTTAGCTTTGAAATGTCAATATTATTATCCCCCCGCGATAGCGGTGAGGGGATATAGTAATAGCGGCCGTCTGTCTGTCGGATGGTCACACTTTCTTGTTTACGCTATAACTTGAGTAAACATGGATAGATTTGAATAATTTTTGCATGTGGCTTGTAATTATCATTATCTTGGATGGGTTTTAACATGGAAATATTTGAAGCAAGGGTTTTGGGGGGAAATGTTAGTTTTTGGTTGAAAAATCACCAATTTTGAGAATTGTCTTGTTTACGTGATAACTTTAGTAAACATGGATAGATTTGAATAATCTTTGCATGTGGCTTGTAAGTATGTTATACATTAAGACTGCAAGGCTGCTTTCTATAAATATATAAAACTAAATATTATGCAAGTGCGGGGGGGGGGATACGTCGCGCTAGGGGGTTCTTTTATTAAAATAGTTGTTAGCTCAACTCTATGGGAGCTATTTGTCATCACTTTATGTACATCATCCTTCAACTTTTCTCAGTCCTCACAATGAACACAGGCCCTACGGCCCAAGACTAGTAATACTTTGTTCGAACCAGTAAATTTTTCAGTTTTAATATAGATATATGTTTAAAATAAATTCAAGAATTTTATTCGGACCCAGTAAATTCTAATTTTCATTTCGAGGTCTGTTTTCATATATATTTTCTATAAAGTTTTCGCAATGAATAGATTAACTAAATAATGATATTATAGAAACTCACAAACCACAGGGCTCTTTATACACAAAAATATTTCAGGGATCATCTATGGGTAGTTGTCCAAAAATGTTCTCTGACTTGTGTCTGCAATCGTAAAGATATTTGGAAATAAAACTTTATATTTCGTCATATTAAGACTTTATTTAGAGAGAAAACTTATGCAGGATTAACATGATACCGAAAGTTGAATTTCAACATTTTATTTAAATTCTTCAAATATTTAACATTGTATGAATATCCATCTTGGAACATGAAAAGAAATGTTATTTAATTGATTTACATGTTTTTCTATTTACAGATATATATTAGAATCTATGATTTTTTTCAGTTTCTGGAAAACCCCTTCCTGGTGGAATATTTGTGTTATAAGTTGGTACATTTTCTTGTATTTTAAAGCTAATTGCATGCATATTAACAAACTGGTGGTAAATGACCTGTCATGTTAAGACGACTTGATCGTTAACCATCATGTTGATTGAATACACAATTCTTGATAATAATTAGTAACATTTCTATTTTTCTTCTTTTTTTCCTAAATAAAGGACAAGGTAAAATAATTCCACTTGATAGAGCTACTTATGACATGGATAAGAAAAAGATCCATTATGGAGAGGGTTTTAATTGTTTCCTTTTAATTTGTTTCACTTAATTTATAGTTTATTAAGCTTCAAACTTTTTCTGTTAAATGTGTAGAATAAATAGAAAGAAGGCAATTTTAAGTTTTTTGTTAATTTTTTTTAATGACAAAGTTATGCTTTTCTGTGTTTTGGCAAATTGATTCAAAATTTATTTTAAAAAAAAAAAGCAATCAAGTGTGGCCGGTACCTTGACCTTTATTATTTACAGCTCGGATGAACAGAACCACCTTCTGATAGCCAGCGTACAGTTACCTAATGATAATGCACAGTTTGACGCCTCACATTATGATAGTGAAAAAGGAGGTTAGTTTAATCAAATGGGTGAAATATTGTTGAAAGTGGCATTAAATACCATAACCCTAACCCTTAAATAAAGTGGGAATCATTTCATATGTTGACAATAACTCTAGTTTGCTTTAATCAAGTTTCATAAAATTTTAACAAAATCTTATGGAGTGATAAAATAACGGTTGTTTTTGATTTTGAAGATTTTGTCATATGCCATCCAGAATAATGGGACTTTGTTCATGAAAAAAATGATGTTGTTCCACATATCTTTATAAAAAGTAGATACAGTCAAACCTGTCTATAGTGGTCACCTGGGGGAGATTGACAAATGACCGCTATATACAGGTGACCTTTATGTGAAGGGTTTTGATTTTTTGATAAAATATTGCATGTTAGCTGTAAATAAACATTTTTCATTACATCTTATGTTTTTAATAATGTTTTACTTGTTATTTTGTTCCTGTCGTAATTTTACTCTGGTTTGCATTTATTGTTGATGAAATTATCTCAATATGATATGATTTGAATAAAACATACAAATAAATAAATAAAGATATTTAATAAACAAAAGTACAATTTCCAGTAACACGATGTTGAACTGGGAACGTTGTTTTCAAAATCGTAAAGAATCTTGCATTTTCTTTAAAGAATGTTCATTATCTGGGTATGACCAACACCCATCTCCTCTCCCACAGCCCGACAACTTTTCCCAACATCACAATGATTTATCGCTTTCACTTTGTTGTCAAATTTCAAAGCTTTCCTATTTACGGATGTTGATGATTTTGACATGATGCACTAGATACAAAATATTTTTGGTGAGTGAATTTCTATTCTCGTCGTAATGAATAAAAATCCCCAATAACGCCCGGGAATAAACTGTCCTTTATGTTATTTACGATTCACAAAATGCATGGTGTTTGTTTATTTAATTAATTAAATTAGTCTATATATTTTGTAACGCCTCAGGATTTTTGGTACATTTGAGAAAAATACCGATCTTCCGAAATCACTTCCGGTATTATTTTTAAAATAAAATTTACCGTTATACATAGGGTTTTACGCTGAAAATTACTTAAAAATGGTGACCGCTATATCGAATTAAAATATATAGTAAAATGCACCGGGAGAGCACGAAAGTGACCGTTATGAGCAGGTGACCGTTACGATAGGTTTGACTGTACATGTATATAATATAGTGGACAGGACACGTTTCTTGAATAAACCTTCATCAGTACGCTCAGTGTCAAAATATTGGAAAGCCAAATAGTTTGAAAAGAATCTTTCGGGAGCTAACTGAAGTTCCTAAACTGGATAGCCAATATCTAAAGTTCAATTCACATGAAATTTTCAATGAAAGGACCAAAAAAATGTGACCTTTTAATACATGTAATTGCTTAAGGTGGCAGTATGGGTAAATTTGACTGTATTTATTCACGATATACTTTTCAGAATTTGGAGGATTTGGTTCTGTAAGTGGGAAAATAGAAATAGAAATCAAAATAAATCATGAGGGTGAAGTGAACAGAGCCAGATATATGCCACAGAATCCTTGTATCATAGCAACAAAGACACCATCTAGTGATGTATTAGTATTTGACTACACAAAACATCCATCCAAACCAGGTAAATAGCACTTTGAAATAAAAACATTTGTCTGAAATAAATATGTTGTGTAAAAAAATCTGTTTGCACTATATATATGTTTTTTGTAAACATTTTGGGTTTTTCCCCTTTGTTTTCTTTTTCAAACTATTTGGAACCACATCAGTGGTGTAATGGTTAGCATGCTTGTGTGGTAGATCGTGAGTTTGAGCCCCGATCGGTTCAAACCAAAGACTATAAAATTGGTATTAGTTGCTTCTCCACTAAGCATTCAGCATTAAGGAGAAAGAGCAAAGACTGGTTAGCTCAGAATATGAATAATATGTCTGAGTGGAGCGACATGTCTACTAGCGGACTGTTAGTTTCAGTGTGTTGGTCTAATACAGAGCAGATATAATCATCATCTCGTCACTCCCAACTATTTGCTGTTGGGTATACAGAAATACACTTTTTGTGTAGTGTACTGTATTAATATTTGTATTGTTGATATTTATTATTATTCTAGTAAGTTACATGAAGGCATCCCTTTAGATTAATACAAAAAGATCTTGATGTAAATGAACAAAACAGAAAATCCATCTGATATTTTTACAGTGTTTTATTACTTTTATTGATGATATATCTAAACCTCATTTAAATCATTTAGTTGTAGGCATTGATATGAACGTTGATTTATGTATGTACATCCCAACCAAAATGTTTATATCAAATAAATGTAACATTAGAACATACATATAAACTAGATATGTATTTATTCCTTCCTATTAAAATTATTATGTTTAAAAGCCTCTTGACCAAGCATTTTCATTATCAACAATATTTTAAAATTTCAGATCCCAGTGGAGAATGTAATCCAGAACTTAGATTAAAAGGACATCAAAAAGAAGGGTATATATAATATTTTTATGTTATACACTCTTATTTTTTTTATGATTTGTTGTGTCGCCTGCGTTATGCAGAGGCGACATATAGGGATCACTATCCGTCGGCGTCGCCAAATAATTTCTGTCGCATTTCTCTCAGGAACCACACAGGCCAGCTTCTTGATATTTGGCACAGAGCATCAGTATGGAGAACTGTATTGTGTAAGACAGTTTCGAATCTGCCGCATGTCCACTTCCTGTATGATGGAACTTAGAATATTTTTGATATCGAAAAAGTTTGCAGGCGACACATGTCTTTCCTGGAAGACTTACCACTAAGTTTTTGTTGATACAATGAGACCTGTAATTACTATGTAGTGATTACATCTGTGGTGTGATGTGCTTGCTTTGAGTGTGTTAGATCATTGGTTTGAACTCTGATTTGGTCAAACTACAGATTATGAAATTGATATTTGCTGCTTTTCTTATAAGCACACAGCATGAAGGAGTGAGAGCAAAAACTGGTTGGCTCAGAATCTGAATATTGTCTCCCTAGTGGAGCGACATGTCTACCCACAAACTGTTGTTTCACTGTGTTATCCAAGCAATGCGGACATCTCATCGAAAATTGCTCATTTGGAATTTTTCCCTCACTTAACTAGTGGTGGTGTTCACTGAAAAAATGATTGTGTCCATAAAGATCAAGTTTACTTTAGATAAATTCTTTCTGTCTTCATTTTAGATTTGGAGTGGACCAATTTGGTGTTTTCCAAAAATTCTCATATTTCCTTAAATGTGTTCAATTCTTTTTGTAGTTTAATCTTAAGAGAATGAATAAATTTAGACAAAATAATTGAATTATATTTATAGTTCAAATTAATGCACATACATGTATATTACATACAATTCAACATCTGGTTTGATTAATTTGTTTTTTTAGCTATGGTTTATCATGGAATCCCAATTTAAATGGACATTTACTAAGTGCTTCAGACGATCATGTAAGTATAATGTAAGATGTTAAATGAACATGGTAGATGTGTTGCTTATTTATTGACACATTAAAGGTGTAAATACTTGTCCTATTTTTTGAGGGGCCGTCATGGCCGTGATCGTATGGCAGTTGGATTTACAACTACCTATGCAATTTGTGCTTATCAGCACTGATGTTGTGGGTTTGACTCCTGTTCAGGGCGAGATGTACAACATTGTGATAAAATTTATCAGTGACTTGTGGCAAATCGTTGGTTTTCTCCGTATCCTCTGATTTCCTCCACCAATAAAACTTATCACGATATAACTGAAATATTCAGACATATCGAAAATCCAAGACAACTTGTCTGACATTCGGTCAGACAATTTAAAAAAAACTGTCTGACCGAATAAAAACCTAAAATGCCACCACATATTCCGCATCACCATTAAAAACTCATTTATTTGTTTTACATGTTTACTTTAAGAATAATTTTTTTAGGTATTCACCATATTTCGTGACATTCTCAATATTTGTTCAAAATTAAAAAGCTCAAACATAACACTCATCTTCATAATCATCATCAATGTCTTTGTGGAAAAAAAATTATGATTTGTTGTGAACAAAAACTATTTCCAGACATTAAATT
>MJUT01062437.1:12006-29224 GCA_002080005.1 Gigantidas platifrons | reverse complement strand
CCCCCCCCCCCCCCTTTTTTTTTCCACATAAGATAAAAAAAAAATGATGGTTTACCAAAACAAGAACACTTAATATTTTTATAGAATGTTATTTTTAATGTGGTCGTAAGTAAATAAGGTATTTTGCTTGCAAATAACTCTCTGAAAGAGATGCCGACTCAAATGTGTTTTAGCAACACATTTTCCTTTGGTTTCCGGGTCGTCCGTATTGTACTTCTCAAATCATGAATCTTTCGTACCTAACCGTGTCGGACCATTAAGTTGCGATTTTTTTTTTTACAAATGACAATGTACCAAGAAATTGGATTTTAAGAACATATTTAATGAAGAATACAAACTTTATCAATCTAAAGAAACTTTCAAAATACAAATAGTGAAAATGATAATCGTTATGGTTTATTTTAAAGATCGATCTAGTCGAATGCCGATCTATGTTTGGGGCGAATTATATTTCTTTAAGGGTGTAAACCTGGGTTACCCTAAAATCTTCCCATCAATCAATTTTTTTTAAATTTGCATCATGGAATAGTTATGTCTAAATACATTATATGCCAAAGTTTCAATAATTTTCACCGTGCCATTTTTCTCCATAGCACATCCTAAATATGGCAATTTTGGGGATATTCTGGACGCCAGATGGTAATACTAGTTTCGGAAGATTCTAATAGATATGCACATTTATTTCTGATTGAAAGGGAATATTTTGGTTTAAATACACTTGAGAGTGTTGTTGTTGAATAAATATGTAATATCTAGCATATCTGAATATCCTGTTTGGAGATAATCACGTGCAAAACAGTGGAAACTGCAAAAAAGGGGGGATGCCCTGAGGACCACCTTGGTATTAAAAATCGGATTAATTTCCACCAAAAAATGTTACACTGAAGAATAGACATATAGACATCATTGCACCAAATTATACAAACTTTTACTGTCCGATTTTTAAAATATTCAAATTTATGTTTTAATGGCACCCAGAAAAAAAATTAAATTGTCGAGGAAAGTTACCACACACCCATCTTTTGCTAGTTTCTTTGTTTGTGAGATAAAAAATAACTTAGTTACCAATAACAAAAAAAATTTAAATTCTTATAATTAACACACTGGATGTCCAAATTACCAAGTGACTGCATTTGTCTATTTTATTTTCAGGTCGGCTTGGGAGGGGGAGGGGTGGTTTGAGGGTGACTATACTTGATTAATTCGTTAAAAAAAAAACACAGACAGCCACCCAGCTGTATTGTTAAATTCCTTTAAATTCTGTCCTCCAGTTGTTTTCGTTTGATTCTGATTATTCTTTATTTGTCTTAGGAGAAGGGGACGGCGGTATCGAGAGGATCAGATAATATTACAATTTTTCCCCAAACATAGCTTTCTATTTTTTACTACCGTATAATTTGCTCTATAGTTTCATGATATCTAAGATTCTGATGAATATATTTATTTTTTGTTTTTATACAAACCCTTGAAATTCAATAGAAAAAGGTTGTCACACAAATTGTGTTACATTTCTGACAACATATTTCGATGAACATTTTTTCTGGAAAGAGAAATTTCAATGATATTTTGTGGGCATATAATAATAACACACTGCCTGATACTGGCATAAGCAGCAATAAGATATTAAAATACAAGGAGCACAACTATGGAAAGGTAAAAGGAAAAGGAGTCATATTTTTTAACTGGCCAAATCCAATGTAAACAATCTTTATCACCAAGAAGCTTGGAATTGAGGTGGAATTTTCAAACGCAGAGATGATCATATATTTGAGAAGACACTGAAAATAGAGTTATCTCCCATACCCGAGGTCTACACACTTAAGGGAAGTTACTCGATTAGGATTACACAATGGTCAAGTTTAGTTATTCACAGAAGACGCTTATTTAAAGAAATAAACATGCTATTGCAAGAAAGATCGACTTTTAAAGACACTGTTTGACGAACTGACAAAAAGAAAATTGTTTCCTGACCGAAGTAGAGAACAAATTTTTACCGGACTTTCGGACCGACATGCCGAAAACATCGTCGGACTGGCTTAATTTTTATCTGTCAGGTCCGACGGTCTGGCATATTTCGATATGTCTGAATATTGTTGAAAGTGGTGTTGACCACCATAAAACCAACCAACTTATTTATTGAAAATGTAAAAGGCTCAATATAGCCAAGAAATATCTTTTCTTTACTCTATGGAAAATAGATCTTGTTAGAAGAATTACAAATTATTTAGTGCTGTGAATTTCAATTTCCGAGAAACTATTTATATTAAGTAATTAGAAGACGCTTCAATAAATGTGTCATAATATTGTTCATTGAAAGTCAATGTATGCTAGATCAACAAAAACGGGGGGCCCGGGTGGCTCAATGAGTTAGGTCGCTGGATCTAACAACTCATACAAGCCTATCACCAATACAGCGTGGTCGCTGGATCTAACAACTCATACAAGCCTATCACCAATACGGCGTGGGTTCGCGTCCAGCTTTGTAATTTGCAAAAAAGGGTGCACTCGACTCGCAGCCGCAAGTTTACCAGTTGCTGGCCTATGGTCAGTGATTCTCTCCAGGTACTCCGGCTTCCTCCACCACTAAAACTGGTTGCCATGATATAGCTGAAATATTGTTGAAAGTGGCGTTAAAACCCCAAAAATCAATTAAAAAAAAATCAACGAAAAACTGGCTTCCCACCCTCCTAAAAGATCTGTAATAACTCAGCCTCTGAGTAATTGTTTTTATTTTTTCTTTGCAGACAATTTGTTTATGGGACATTAATGCTACGCCTAGAGAAACAAAGTTGGTGGATGCACAGACAATTTTTACAGGTCACACATCAGTGGTTGAGGTTTGTATACTTGTCTTTGATTAAACATTATGCATCATTCTCTTTCCTATCTATAGTTATATAAATCGAAAAAGGATTTGCATGTATTACACAAGGCGTGGAATGCCACTTGATTTTGATCTTTTTCCCCACAAAATAAAAAAAAATAACATAATATGTTGAAATTATTTTAGTGTAAAGCATCTTATCAATAAAAGGAGGTGAGGAAAATGGCCTAAGTAAGACCTTTTAGCCTGCCGATTACATTCTGATAATGAATTTCATCGAATCAAAAACACCATGCTTAAATTTGTATATTATGGCCTGAAAGTTCTTACTTAGAGGGGAGGAAGGTGGCCATTTTTTTGGTTTTTTTGTATGGTTTTATAACTTATTATATAAAAATATTCCCGATAATCTCCTGATTTTTAACTAAAAACCCTCCTGATTTCCTAATTTTTTTAAGCCAAAAACTGCTTGACAGACTTATACATTAATATAGATTTTTAAGTTGGTATTCTATCCTGGCTTGGATTTCTTGAAACAAACTTAAAATCAAAACTCAGACGCATGTTTGAGTTTTGCTTAACTGCATTAGTATTTAAGTTTTGATACTCCTGTCCAAGACCACATGTTGATGATTAGGACAAATGTGATGACTAACTTCCTGTTCATTAATAGCAATATCCCATCAACACATTTGTATGCTGTGTACATCATACAACTTGTACACTACTGAAGGATGTGTGATTTTTACTCCTATTTTGTTTTGTACAGTGCTTCAAACAGACGTACATGTACGCTGCAGTTAGGTTGTTGCCATCACTCAAAGTTCTATCACTGGCACCGTGAATTTTTTTTTTTTTTTTTACATTTAATTCCTTTTTTCCCCATGTCGTATTTAATGACACAGTAAATGGAAGCCTATACATCATTATGATCGTACCTATTATTATATTTTGGATAGTCTCTTGGTCAGTGTCTTTCAGCCAGAGACTACATCCTTTGTCATCCAGGCATTGACCTCTTTCAAATTTTTATTTTCCATCGCCACGCTACAGGAAGTGAAAGAATTTACTTTCTTTTTTTTTTAAATATGCTAATATCTAAATAACATTTCCAAATTTGAGCTCAATCCATTGGATAATAAAAAAAATTTAGATATAAGCCTTATTAATGTACTTTTTAGGACATTTCAGGACAATTTTCAGGTAAAATTATTTCCACCTAAAAAAAAAAAATATATATATATATTTATTTTTAAATATGCTTTAAATATATGCTAATATCTATAACATTTCCAAATTTGAACTAAATCCATGGGATAATAAAAAAGATATAAGCCTTAATGTACTTTTCAGGACATTTCAGGTCATTAGTGTAACCCTTCAATGGGAGGTAACTCTAGTGCAATAGTACTTCAGGTTGTAGGAAAACCAACCGAAATCGCAAGAAAAACACTCGTTTATAACGATTATTTCCATTTACACGTATTCTGTTTTTTAGCTCATCACTGAGCGTCCGTCTTCCGTCTCGTTAGCTTTTTGCATTTTAATCAACTCCTCTAAAACCACTGGGCCAATTTGAACCAAACTTTGGTGGGGTGGTCCCCTTTCAGAATTGTGTCCGACAATCCCCCCGCCTACCAAGATGGCTGCCGTTACTAAAAATAGAAAATTCAGCATCTGAAACTGCTGGGCCAATTGGGCCCAAACTGTGGTGGAATGGTCTTCAGATGGTCCGACGACCCCGGTCGCCAACGAAGATAGCCGCTGTTACTAAAAATAGAAAATTTGGCAAAAAAATCACTTAAAAATTATCTCCTCTGAAACTACTGGGCCAGTTGCGCGCAACCTATGGTGGAATGGTCTTTAGGTGGTCATCTTTCAGAATTGTGTCCGACGACCCTGGCCGCCAACCAAAGATGGCCACTGTTACTAAAAATAGGAAATTCAGCAAAAAATCACTTAAAAATTATCTTCTCTGAAACTGCTGGGCCAATTGAGCCCAAACTGTGGTGGAATGGTCTTCAGATGGTCCTCTGAGAAATGTGTCCGACGACCCCGGTCACCAACGAAGATAGCCGCTGTTACTAAAAATAGAAAATTTGGCAAAAAAATCACTTAAAAATTATCTCCTCTGAAACTACTGCGACAGTTGCGCGCAACCTATGGTGGAATGGTCTTTAGGTGGTCATCTTTCAGAATTGTGTCCGACGACCCTGGCCGCCAACCAAAGATGGGCACCGTTACTAAAAATAGGAAATTCAGCAAAAAATCACTTAAAAATTATCTTCTCTGAAACTGCTGGGCCAATTGGGCCCAAACTGTGGTGGAATGGTCTTCAGATGGTCCTCTGAGAAATGTGTCAGACGACCCCGGTCGCCAACGAAGATAGCTGCTGTTACTAAAAATAGAAAATTTGGCAAAAAAATCACTTAAAAATTATCTCCTCTGAAACTACTGGGCCATTTGCGCGCAACCTATGGTGGAATGGTCTTTAGGTGGTCATCTTTCAGAATTGTGTCCGACGACCCTGGCCGCCAACCAAAGATGGCCACCGTTACTAAAAATAGGAAATTCAGCAAAAAAATCACTTAAAAATTATCTTCTCTGAAACTGTTGGGCCAATTGGGCCCAAACTATGGTGGAATGGTCTTCAGATGGTCCTCTTTCAGAATTGTGTCCGACGACCCCGGCCACCAACCAAGATGGCCTCCGCTACTAAAAATAGAAAATTTAGCAAAAAATCACTTAAAAATTATCTCCTGAAACTGCTGGGCCAATTGGGACCAAACTATGGTGGAATGGTTTTTAGGTGATCCCCTTTCAGAATTCTGTCCGACGACCTCGGTCGCCAACCAAGATGGCTGCCATTACTAAAAATAGAAAATTCGGCAAAAAATCACTTAAAAATTATCTTCTCTGAAACTGCTGGGCCAATTGGGCCGAAACTATGGTGGAATGGTCTTCAGATGGTCCTCTTTCAGAATTGTGTCCAACGACCCCGGCCACCAACCAATATGGCCACCGTTACTAAAAATAGAAAATTCAGCAAAAAATCACTTAAAAATTATCTCTGAAACTGCTGGGCCAATTGGACCCAAACTATGGTGGAATGGTCTTTAGGTGATCCCCTTTCAGAATTCTGTCCGACGACCCGGCTGCCAGCCAAGATGTCCGCCATTGCTAAAAATAGAAAATTTGGCAAAAAATCACATAAATATGATCTCCTCTGAAACCGCTGGGTGAAATGGTCTTTAGATGGTCTACCTTCAGAATTATATCTGACACCCCCCCCGCCAAAGAAGATGGCAGCCATTGCTAAAAATAGAAGATTCACCAAAATTCACTTAAAAATTATCTCCTCTGAAACTGCTGGGCCAACTTTGAGCCAGGTGGGCGATTACAGGTTCCTAGGAGCCTCTAGTCTTAGATGAGGCAGCGGAGATTAGGAAACCCACCATGCACAGAATTAAAATAATTTCGTGACCGACCATGTATAATTTTAAATCTTACATGACCCCCCACCCTCCAGAATAAAAAGAATCAGTTACCCCCCACCTATAGTAAAAAAATCGTCTGCGTTCTGCCCCTCCCAGGTAAATTTTACTGGAATAGCCCTTATCCACTGCCTTGGGTAATTTTAGCGGTAGTATTCTAAGTAGAAATGACTATTCAATTGAAAAGAGATATTACAACATTATAGTATATTAAATAGAACATTTTATTTATTTTTTCTTTTACAGGACGTTGCCTGGCATCTGTTACATGAGAGTTTATTTGGCTCAGTGGCTGATGACCAAAAATTACTAATGTAAGTGGAATATGGATGTATGAATGGAATAAAAATCTTAAAATATATATAAAAAAAAATTCAGAAGTATTTTTGGGGTATTGGAAAGACAACTCTTCATAGACCACACCATGCTTGAAATTTTTAAATAAATGTAGTATTATGTCGAAGTTCAAATTGTTACCACACCATGCTTACAATATACCAAATATATATCTTACTTTGACATCTCTTTGATTACATACATTGTTCTGCATTCAAAAATTAATCTAAAGACTAAATTTCAAATCAATACAGAGTAAATTAGACAGAAACCTCTATTTATCTGCCCACTGCTTAGACATGATGAGGAGGCAATCAGTATGCTTGCTTATGTCTGCTCCACAATTGATTTCAGTTCAATAATTGAAGTTCCCTTTTAGCAAATCATTTGAAATATATGCACACAAAGTATGGGAGTACAAGAGGCAGTCCAAATTCGACTGTGAACTCCCAACATTTTTTATCCGGCTGCAAATATTTTTGTGGTATTGTTATTGGTCTGTTATATCAATAATTATTTGTCATTGTATTTTGTAGTTGGGATACCCGATCGAAGAGTACATCTAAACCAAGTCACACAGTGGATGCTCATACTGCAGAAGTCAACTGTCTGTCATTTAATCCCTATAGTGAATACATCCTTGCCACAGGCTCTGCAGATAAAGTAGGTTATTACATATCAAAGAAGAAATTTACTTGCAATCAAATGTTTTCATTCTTGTCTGTAATGACCACTATTTTTCAAACATTTAGGGAAAGCATTTTTGGCAACTTTTGCTTCTTTTCTTACCTGCATCACAAGCTTTGTAAGGTTCCTTTTATCTTCTGTTCAATCAGACTGATATGGTATACTTCTCAGCATGGTTTACAATAATATTATGCACTTAGGAGACAAAAATAATTTCAAATATCAGCTGTTCGTTTCAATATAAAGTTTGTAGTTTGTCTGTAAAAGAAGAAATTGGTCATTGAATCGTACAATGTATTCAATTTAAACAATGTTAATTCATAAGCTTCAAACAATTTGCCTAAAATTGACCATACAAATGTAGGGGTCGTCGTGATCTTGTGGTAGTTGGATTTACAACTTCCTATCACCACTAACGTGAACTCAAATCCTGTTCATGCAAGGTGTTCTCGATACAACATTATGTGATAAAGTTTGTCAGTGACTTGCGGCAGGCCAGTGGTTTTCTCCGGGTATTCCGGTTTCCTTCATCAGTAAAACTAACAAGCCTATATTATAACTTTCCTCATGATACTCAAGTTTCGTCTACTAATATATTTGATTGCCATTATACTCCTAAACTCGAAATTCAAATTTTTATTTTCTGATATTTTCAGACAGTTGCATTATGGGACTTAAGGAACTTGAAGTTGAAATTACACTCATTTGAATCGCACAAAGATGAAATATTCCAGGTATGTAGGAATACAAAATTGCAACAACTGTAGAATTTTATAGACAAATTAATTGGTGAGGAAAATACACTAGTAGTTTCAGCAGCTTATTTCCTGCCTTATATAATCCTTTATTATTTAAACAGTTGTATTGCTATGTTAAATATTTGTTAAAATAATTGTTATTAGGAAAGACATCTTGGATTCCATAAATACCAAATTTGGAGAAATTGTCTCGTGCAGAATTCATAATAAAATTCCATGATATATGTTTGTATATTTTGTCAATAATCTGTTAATTAGTTTTTATAGTATCAGTTTTTTGTTCCATTACAGGGTTTATCATTATATAAAGCTGAAGTTTAAGCTTTAGGGTTTTGAAAAGACTACAAAAATGTATAGTATTAGAATCTTTGATGTAAAAGTAAAATTGCTTTCCTACCTACCTACCTACCCACTTATCCAATTCGGGTCAGGAAATAGCACAATATGGTGTACTAGGTGAATATTGAGAAGCATTAAAATTTGAATTGCATTTTTTTAATTTACACAGGTCCAATGGTCACCTCATAACGAGACAATTCTGGCCTCTAGTGGAACAGATAGACGACTACATGTATGGGATCTCAGGTTTGTATTACATTACATGTACAAGTTAATGAGTGTCGTGCTGCATTTGGACAACAAAAGAAATACACCACAATTATTAGATCTTCTATTGAAAAATAATAATTGTTTAAAAAAAAAAATCTAAATTGCTTAAGACAGGATGGTCTTGAAAGTAATTAATCTGTTTTTGTCTTCAAATTATCAATTATAATTTTTTTTTCTCAAAAAATTCCAAAGATTCTGTGGTATAAAAAAAACCAATTCTGTTCATTGAATACTAGATATCTTAGGAATTTTTATTTAATAAAATAAGGGGTATGTTATGAGAAATAAATGTCAGTAATTATGGTAGTTTTGCATTTCATGTTCCTATGGAATTAGTGCCAATTGACACTAAAAGGTTGTTTGTTTTACTCCAGTGACATGTACTTATACAACTTTACATGATCATGTGTTATTTGTCTTTTGCAGTAAAATTGGAGAAGAACAGTCTGCTGAGGATGCAGAGGATGGACCACCAGAACTTTTGGTATGTTACCGGTGTAAAAAGAAGTCAATATTAACTGACAAAGCTATGTTTTTTTCATTTAACAAAGTCCATTAGATTTTTACAGTTCTGTGATCTTCTTTGAAAATCAAAGTAGCATAAATGTTCCTTGAACAAAAAAAAATATTTTTGTATTCATATGAAATCCAAGATGGTTATTACCATATGCACTTATTGAACCCATATTGGACATAAATGATAGGTGGATTGTCTTTACCAAGTTTACTCTTGTTATATTCAAGATGGCCACCACTGCAGGCCATAATTAACTAGGAACCATATGGGAAAATGTATAAGGCCATAAAAATTGAATTTCTTGGTTCTCAGGCCCACCCGCATGTGGAAATTCGTCGCCGCATTGCCGATTTTATTGCAAAAATAGTTTAAATAAAAATTTAAATGCGGTAGCGCTGTCCGTAAGGAAAAAACAACTGCATCCGTTTTTTCTCTTATATTGCGTGGTCGGTGAAACGCATCATGCTTAAATGAGATTTAAAGCATCGTTATGACAATGTATAAATAAAAAAACGTGTTTCCATTTGACATTTAGACAAAATGTCAATCGTTTCTGTGCAAATTCGGCACAAATGTTTGCCAGTTTTACCAGGGAACATAATAGGGGGCTTCTCCGAAGCTTGTACCTTATTGGAATTATTTACGGAGATAAAAAAAAATGCTACGTTGGGACCAGCGGATTGGACTTTTCCATAAAAATTAACCACTTTTGATGTTTCTGCCACCATTGGAAGAAATAAAATTGAAATTTTCGATAAAGTAATGAAAAGTTTTATACATTGCCATATTTTTCACAGCAGTAAAAGGATAAAAAAAAAATGCTGTCCTCCCTCATCAATTTTGACAAAAAAGGGCCCGAGAACCAAGTAATTAATTTTGCATGGCCCAAAAGAAGCTTCTTATAAACTGAAAATTTATATGCAACCAAACTGTAAACATATTATTATTGTATTGTTTTAAAAGTGGATACCTCTGTCGGTGTAGAACACTACTATCACAGGAGATAGTATAACAAAGGTACCTATAGGATTATGGACTGACCATAAAATAATTGTTTAGCTGGACAGATGTTTCAATCATTCTTGAAATTAGCCAGCAACAATCTTCTTTCTGGCTGCACAGATTGTGTTTTGTTGGTTTCTAAGCAATCATGCATTATATCACTCGGGGTCTATATTATTGTAGTTGCCCATCCAGTTTTTGCACGACTTTTCATGATATTTACATGTATATATCATTTTGAGGGAGACCTAGGTGTATGCAAGCAAATAACAGTTTGTCATGAATCATCTGTATTTTGTAGTTTATTCATGGAGGACATACAGCAAAGATTTCAGACTTTTCATGGAATCCAAATGAACCCTGGGTAATTTGTTCTGTATCTGAAGATAATATTATGCAAGTTTGGCAGATGGTAAGTGTAGACATATTGCCTTATACATTGATTAAGATAACATAGATTATTATTTAATTTCACACATGTGATAATATCTCTCAGAGTTAAGTCAAAATCACATTTATTTGATAAGAATAATGGTCAGTTATGTATATGTTAATAAAGAATTAACCGTGTCAGTGGTGTAATGGATGCATGTTCTCGTTGAGTGCAGTAGATTGTGGGTTTAAGCCCTGGTCGGATCTATCCACGGACTTTTAAATTGGTAATTGCTGCTTCTCCGCTAAGCACACAGCATTATGGAGTAAGATCAAAGACTGGTTTAGCTCAGAATCAGGATAACCCAGAGTTGACTTACTTGTCTACTTGCTCACTTAATCAAAAATGAAGATCCATATGAAACAAGGGAAATGTTAAAGCTTGTGGTACTATTCTTGTGCTCAAAGATGGGGGGGGGGGTCATTAATTACAGGGTAACTAATAAATATTCTTACTTTTTCGTTCAAAAAACCTGTCTGAGTGATTCAAAAAGCTTCTATACCTTATTTACAATCAGAAATTAACAACTCAAAAGAAGGGTTGCATATTTTTTTTATCTGTATGTAATATACCATATAAATAGTCTAAACCATTTTGGTTACACTGCTGTCATTATCAAGAAGAAAAAGTTTTGTCCTGGCAACAGTAACTACGAATTAAAATTTTATAACATCATATTCATTTTTAAGCTTTCCTGTTCAGCATATCTTGGTGCTGCTAGAATGCTTCGTATTTTTCTAAATGTGAATTTTCATTTTAAAATCTGTTCTTTTACATAATTCTACAGATAAGAATGTTTATAAAACTTCATTGTGTTTATATAACAATTATGATTAACTTTTTCAGGCTGAAAATATCTACAATGATGAGGAACCAGATGCCCCTACAACTGAACTGGAAGCTACAGCTTCATGATTGGCATTGGACCAAACAACTTCAAATTTTTAAATTGATGAACATGTACATACATACTAAAACAATTGTGCTGATAAATTATTCATTGTGGAACTGACATCATTATACATTCTGTTAACAAAGAAAAACTAAAAAAAAAATAGAATATTTGAAATATTGTATCTAGTTTTGACATTTTTATCTCCTTGCATGTGAAGGACAGGGGTAGTCGTGGCTGTGATCGTATGCTAGTTGTGAGTTGGAACCCCATTCATTGTGAGGTGTACTTCTGACAGGTCAGTGTTTTTCTCCTGGCACTCTGTTTTCCTCCACCAATAAAACTGATTGCCACAATATAGCTGAAATATTGTTAAAAGTGGTGTTAAACACCATAAACCACCTACCATGTGAAGGATACAGTTGTCACATGTGTGTGTTATTTAGTCTGTAGTCATTTAATACCAAACTTAAGACCTAGGCTTGGACATAACATTTTAAGCTGATTCTTGGGTGAGTAAGGTTATAATGATCTGAGAATACAACCTAATGTTTTGTCTGAAAAGATGACCATTTAAGTGTAAATTTATTTATACACAGGTTGGTTTTTTTTCATATTTTCTTTAAAATAGAATTGTATTGGTGGTACAAAGTGAGCATGCTTGCCTAGAGAGTGGTAGATTGTAGGTTTATAAAGTGAGCATGCTTGCCTAGAGAGTGGTAGATTGTAGGTTTATAAAGTGAGCATGCTTGCCTAGAGAGTGGTAGATTGTAGGTTCATATCAAATAAAAGTTGGTATTTGCTGTTTCTCTGCTAAGGGCACAGCATTAAGGAGTAAAAGCAACAATGGGTTGGCTCAGAATTGGGATAATGTGTCCAAGTTGACATGCACACTTGTTTTAGTCATCTGGCATAAGAAAAATGTAAACATGTTGATCTGGTACAAAGCGGTCATCCTCATCGTCTCGTCAAAATGTAACATGTTCTCGCCATGATATAGCTGAAAAATTACTTGGCGTTAAACAACAATCACTGATTATAATTACAATTGCTGGTGAAGTCTTTTAACATTGTATTTAAAAGGAGAACTTAAAACACAAATGATTAACAATATAATTGACACCAAAACCATAAGAAAGATCAATAGAGATGATGGAAATCTAGGACCAGGCTTGAGACAGGTAATATATGATGGTGTTAAAGCAGTTAATGTGATCTCTACCAGAATAACTTTTGGAATGCAAGCTAGTTTAGAATTATACCAATAAACAAATAAAATTGATTCCATTTAGTTACATGTCCCATAATCTTAGCAAGCAATATTTGTTAAATTTAGTGTATTGAGACTGTCTCCCTACCAGTTTCGTCTTCTTAAAAAACATATTGCAAGGATCAACTTCATAAAACAAGAGCATGCAATTCAGTTAATCTCTAAGCATAGCCATAATTTGTCTGGCAACCATTGTTGAATTTCCAAATGAAACGAAAACCACAATAGAAAATTGTTGTCCAGTTTGGTACCATGTGTCATTGTCTATTGGTTTGTGATAAATAAAATGGAAAAAAAAACGAGTCAACAGATCCAAAATATCAGAAAACCGTAGAAAAAACAGAGGTAAAATTTATACTCCCTGAAACACGTTTATGCCGCTTGGTACGGGTACTTCAATAAAAAAAGTGGCAGAGTTACAGTATATGGGCTCAAACTTGAGAAATGGAAATTAATGTGAAAAGTTTGCAGATGCACGGTGATGACAATAACTCACTTCACCTTGTTACAAGGCGAGCTAGAAAAGAAGAACAAAATATTTACTGTGCAATTTCTGATGCATGGTATTTGATATTTGGTAGCATAACATTTTTACTGTCCAATTCCCTATTTGTGGATCTTTTTTTTCTCAAATATTTACGATTTGCCTCTTTGCAGAGGTCATGCTTAAAGTCTCGAAAGTTTTCGTGGAATTATCATGAGAACCCTGTATGTTGGGACACTATTTTGTTTCCTTTTGAGATTATATTTACTTGTAGCTTTTATTATTGACATGTAATGTCTGTTAAAAAACTATTAAATCATGCAGTCAAACTCTTAAACACTTGTACAATGCTACATGACAAAAAGAACAACTTTCCATGTTACATTGACGAAGTGTTTGAGTGAGTGTTCGGCTACACAATTTAACATTATAGATATTTTGTAATTTAACGAAAATTACAGGTCCCATGTAATAATTAATGACACGAGAAATTTATCTCGCAGAACAAAATGGGTTTCGTGTTTTGACATCATATGTAATGACATGCATTCACCCCTGAAGATGGTATGGTTTATATTTGGTTACACAACACATTTACTGCATAAAACTCAGAGGTAACCAAGAGTCTACTCCCCCATATGGTTATCAATTGTCTGCAATCTTATGGGTCAAGTGTACTAATAAAAGGTAAGGTTTTATCTGCCATATATAACAACTCTGATAAAATTAATTCATTTAATAAATAATATTAATGATAAATATAATATAGAAACAAAAAATATGACTAAAACAACTGAAAATGTATAAAAAGAATAAATAACGAAAAAAAATTAATACCAGTAATTTATCTGGCTGTGTAATCTAGTCCTAATTAAAACTAGAATACTACAAAGTTGTCTTCTCTTTTGAAATAACAATATAATAGGGGTTAGGGTTATGGTGTTTAACACCACTTTCAACAATATTTCAGTTATATCATGGTGATCTGCTTTATTGGTGAAGGAGTACCCAGAGAAAACCACCTGCCTGTTGCTAGTCACTGACAAACGTCACATAATGTTGCATCAAATACACCCTGCCTGAGTGGGATTCGAACTCACAAAGTTTGTGGTGATAGACCCTGATTGCATAGGTAATATGGTGGTTCTGATTATTGTTGTTAAATGCCATTTTAAAAATATTTCAGCTGCTGGCAAAAACAACTATATGCTTCAAGTCATTTACAAACTTTATCACATAAACACATAAGATTGTATCAAGTTAACTTTGTCATGTCACAACTTTAGTGGTAATATAACATACAATCACAGACATGATAGTGTAAGACATAATAGTGTCCTGTGAAATTGTATCCGGTTATGTTATATTTGTAATGAAAAACTTTACACAGACTTTATCATAGGAGACAATTGTAAGGGCAGACACTAATGTTACAATAGCACCTTGTAGATATTTAAATCTAAGGGCAGACACTAATGTTACAATAGCACCTTGTAGATGTTTAAATCTAAGGGCAGACACTAATGTTACAATAGCACCTTGTAGATATTTAAATCAAACCTGCAGCAATTTAAAATATGCACAGTAGCAAGGTAGTAAAATTTGTAGAATACACAGAATATTGATCCTTTCGGATAAATTTCAAATCAAAAGCACTGTTGCAGTTTTAACAGACCTTTAACTAACACAACTACAGTGAAACCAGTCTAAACCGAACCTCAATGGAACCAGTATTTGTGATTGGAATACACAGGTTAAATTAACAAATATTTCTACTTGTGACTTTCAATTAAAGTTCTCTTTATACAGGATTCTGGTTTATTCAGGGTTAAGTTTAGACAGGTTTCACTTAATTTTTAAAATTATGCATAGTGTGTTCATTGTCCAATTACGTAGTCAACAATTATATAGACTACCTTGATAAAGTTTGTTTTAGTTGTTTGTTTGCTTGATGGCGTTTGACGTCACTTTCAACAATATTTCAGTTTATTGATGGAGGACCTGGAGAAAGCAACCACCCTGATCGAGATTCAAACAAACAAAATCAGTGATGATAGGCACTGATTGCATAGGTAGTTGTAAATCCAACTACCATATGATCATGGCCACGACGACCCCCAAGTTTTTTTGTTTTAGATAATAAGCATAATATATATTATTTTGATTGTTAAATTACATTTAAACTATTACCTTTTTTGTTTTCTTTATTAATGGCGTTTTCCAATTTTCGGTTATTTTGGTATTTAAATTTTATCTTCTACATTGTATGTACATATAATAAAAATGTAGATATCAAATTTAGAGTACACAACACCTCTCTGGAATAACCTTCATCAGGTACGCTCAAAGCCAAAAACTTCAAGAAGCCAAATATTTTTTTTTTTAATTGGGAAGCAAGAAACCCAAATGGCCTAAACAGGATAGAATTTGAATTTTGGTGTTTAACGCCACTTTCAGCAATAGTTCAGCTATATCATGGCGACCAGTTTTAGTGGTGGAAGAAGCCGGAGTACCCGGTGAGAACCACCGACCATGGGCAAACAACTGGTCAACTTTATCACTTGTGGCTGCGACTCGAGTGCACCCTTTTTTGTAATTTACAAATCCGGGGGCGAACCCATGCCGTATTGGTGATGGGCTTGTATGAGCTGTTAGATCCAGCAACCTAACTCTTTGAACCACCCAGGCCCACCTAAACAGGATAGTCAAAATTGGCTAATGTCAAGTGGTCATCAACAAAACAAAAATAAAACATCAGGATAAATGGGATATAGCAATGCCCAGCGACATATTAACATAAAATACATATTTGATACATGTATTGACTTAATAACTAGTAGTCTCTAATGTCCTTCTATTGGTGTTAATCAATTAAACAACAATCATATCATTTCTGTCATTACCGACTGATATTGAATTTCGTGATCCTCAACTCTAATCTGTTCTCTTTAATCAGTGTACTGAAAGAAAAACAAAAAACAGAATTTTAATATTTTTAGAGAATAAGAAAACAAAAACATCTAAATCTTCAGTGTATTGATTTAACAACTTATCACTGCACAATATGTAAACATAATCTGGATACCACAATATTTTAAATCTACCAGTCTATCTATATTGCAATAGCATAACATACATTTGAAAACTTGTCATATTGCATGAGTTCTCTCCCTTTGCTAATCACACAAAACCATTGCTTAATTGACCCACTGGAATGACTTTTCTTCAATGGTTTTTTCTGACTAGCGTGGGATTTATTGATACCTAAAGCAAGAGGCTCACTTGATTATAAATGTTCTGTTTATTATTATATGATCATTTATGTACAGTTAAGGTTTGATCTGGTTTGTGAATTCTGAGATGAAGATATTTAAGCATAGTCCCATTTGGGTCCTGTTACACCTCAACCTTCAGTAAATGCCATCTTTTGATTTCGTATCAACATAATAGAAAATAGGCTTTGTTGGGGACCATACAAGGAACATTCCAGGCAAATGTACTTCTAAGTTGTTTGGCAGTTTTAAAGATTTTTGGAAAACATGTTTCCCATTTAAGGTCTTACGTTAAATTTTGTTCTGTTGTAGTGGCCATCTTGGATTTCTGATCCACACAAACAATTTTTGTAAAAGACTACTATTACAGTTTTCAAATACCTAGCTCACTGAAGCAACATGCATGTAGTTTAATTCATGTAAAGTCTGGGTTCAATTTTATATTTAGTTTTCTATTTCATGCAGCATGTAAAATATGACATTGTACAGCCAACCTGTATCACTGTATTATTAGCTAAAACTTCCATTCTAGTAATTTATCTGTCACATTACTACCACATTCATATCTACAGCATCCACTACTAGTAAGTTATATGTCACATTACTACCACATTCATATCTACAGCATCCACTACTAGTA
>MJUT01062437.1:0-10692 GCA_002080005.1 Gigantidas platifrons | reverse complement strand
ATATATATATATATATATACCTTCAGCAGCACTTTATCAAGAGTTCTGATACCATTATTTATCTGACTCTATCATCAAGAGTTCTGATACCATTATTTATCTGACTCTATCATGCTACCCTACAGTAATATTCTGGCTCTGCTTTGTTACCCTATAATACATACCTCTCGCATCACTTTATCATGAGCCCTGACATCCCACAATTTATCTGGCTCCACTAGTTTGTCATTTAATCTCAGGTCAAACAATTCAAAAGCCTGAAGCATCTACAAAAAATTTCGAAAGTTCATCAATTTAATAAGTCTAGTTGCTTTGAGACAGTAGTATGCTCGAGATGTAAATCTAATGGTGAAACAAGTATTTATAGGCCCAAAAGAATAATTTGCATGATTTTTACATCTCATACGGGATCTCCTTTCTTGTGTTGATTCAAAGAGTAACTCACAAAGATGAGCGTTTTGCCAAAAAATGCATTACAATTGCATGAAAAAAAATTCAAATTTTGGAACTTTTGCCAAAATATGCATTAAAATTGAATGAAAAAAATAATAATGTCCAAAGTTTTTAATTTGATACATGTTGCACTTCTCAATCACGTTTATCTCCGTAAGAAACAGAGGTAATATTCACTAACATTCTGCCAGAAGCTCTCAGCACAATCAATTCACAGAAAGAAAACACTTCAGAATTGGATGAAAAATAAAAATTCTATATACCTACAGAATTAGTGCCTCTTTCAAATAATAGCTAATTTGTCCCATCAATAACCCATAAAGATGATCATTTTGCAAAACAAAAACAAAAAAAAACACATCAAAATTGGATGAAAAATTAAATACCATCCAAATGTGTACAATGTCGTAATGTGGGATCCTATTTACCAAGCTCTATGTATGTAAAAACAACTTGCTGCAGTTCCTAATGAGAAATAGTTTGTTATGAGTGGTTGGTTGTAGGTGGGCTGCTGCAACACCAAATTTTCAAACCCTATCCATCATCTCTCATTTTTCATGTGACAATCAACATCAGCCTTTTCTTTAGACTACTCTTTACATACATGATTAAAGTCATGAATAAAATACTGCTTAAGTTTTGAATATTATTTGAATTAGGGATTGATTTTCTTACATGTGGTCTAACATCTACATTTTTAGTGTTCAAAACAATGCCAGCATGTTTGTGTCTATAACCTAAGCAGACATCACATTATCCTTTTTAAGATATTTCATATTACACGGAGGTGAACTACCTCAACACCAGTTAAAAAAAATGTCAATGACTCTCTTCTTGTTAAAAAAAACCCATTATAAGATAACCTATATATCCACTTTAAAATGGTTTCTTTGAAATCAAAATAAAAATACTAAAAGATACCTGGTAGGCACATCTGTTGAAAGGCATTCTTCCTACAGCAGTCCCTAGACCTGGACATAAAACACTTCTGATTGGCTCATTGTGAGGATTTCTGTTGTGTTTCTGGACTGAAAATAAATAAAATCATTTAACATTTCAAACCAAATAAAAGAACCGCCTAGTGCATGAATGCGTGACGTATCCCCCGCACTTGCATAATATTTAGCTTTATATATTTATAGAAAGCAGCTTTGTAGTCTTAATGTATAACATACTTACAAGCCACATGCAAAGATTATTCAAATCTATCCATGTTTACTAAATTTATCACATAAACAAGATACAATTCTCAAAATTTGTGATTTTTCAACCAAAAACTAACAATTTCCCCCAAAACGCTTGCTTCAAATATTTCCATGTTAGAACCCATCCAAGATAATGATAATTACAAGCTACTTGCAAAATATTATTCAAATCTATTCATATTTACTAAAGTTATCGCATAAACAAGACACAATTCTCAAAATTTGTGATTTTTCAACCAAAAACTAAGATTTTCCTCCAAAACCCTTGCTTCAAATATTTCCATGTTAGAACCCATCCAAGATAATGATAACAAGCCACATGCAAACAATTATTCAAATCTATCCATGTTTACTCAAGTTATCGCGTAAACAAGAAAGTGTGACGGATGGACAGACAGACGGCCGCTATTACTATATCCCCTCACCGCTATCGCGGGGGGATAAAAAATACCAAAAATAACATATATATATAAATATTGTGTCAACATTTTAAATTTTATCCATGGGGTATCCTTTTTACTTCAATTCCTAAGACATCTATAACATTACTAAGAAGAGTTTGAAGATACCAAAGAGGTAATCAGAATCCATAAATCCAAGGACAGACAACACAATGGCCAAAAGAAAAAGGACAAACAATGATCTACAAAACATACATTACTGGTAGCAAAATTTGACACTATAACAAGTCCAAAATGGTCAAAGGAATATATTTGGTGATGATATATATCAATATAATATAGACACAAAAAATGCCACAGATCTTAACTTTTTATTAAGATTGTTGAATGGTTAATTTGTTATTATACAATTTATATTTCTTGAACTAAACAGTTTCTATATATTCTTCTAGACTTTCATCATTTAGGCCAAGGAAAAACATTCCTATGTTACTGCTAGCATACTTGAATAAATAGGCTATGTTGGTAAACAAAAGTTTATATTTTTGTTTTAATGTTTACATGGGTTGTACAAGACAAGGATCTGACTTTTTAAGAGTTTAACAGTAGCAATAAAAACCTAAGTGTAGGCACTACAAATTACAGTTGGTAGGCTTAGTGGAAACAAAGGTATTTTTTTGGCTTTATCAACTATCAGTTTAACTGTTTTTATGTAAAAAATGTCATATTAACAACAGTCAAACCTGCCTGAAAGGGCTGAACACCCTTTTTTATAAAGGGCAATTTCATTTTCTCCATTTAATGAATAGTGCATATAATTTGAATCTGCATATAAAGGGTAACTGCTCATAAGTTAATTAAATAATGTGCTATATAAATACTGTAAATAATAATAAGGGCACGTTTTCATGTTCCTTTCAATGTCCTTTATATACAGGACAACTGGGATTAATATTGTAGATATCCTTAGATAAAAAGGAAAGATGTCTTCCAAATAATCTCTATAGTTTACCTGCTAAAATAACCCCTCTGAAAGCTAGGTAAGCATTGGTCGAGTCAATAACATCCTTCGGTACTCTCATGGTAGGAACATGAATGAGGTATTTGATTGGTTTACCATTACTGATACTCTGAGTTTGTAACTTCAGTAGATGTTCCTTGTCTGGTTGTTTATCATAGGCTGGTATTATCAAAGCATTTCCCTGAAAAACATGTTATGAAAAACAATAGGTAATCACAGATAATGTGTGGCACTCGTGTATTGGTATTTGAAAATAAAAATGTTTTTACACAGGAAAATAGACAAAATCTCATAGAAATATAAAAAGAAAGAGGTTTATTTGTGAACTATATGACACAATTGCATTCAATACAATATCAGTGACTAAAACTTAACAAAATGTGGACACAATAATTTGTAAAGTAAGAGGTATAATAAGTGTATTTTTTGCCTAACAGTTTGTAATACTATTATGTCTTTGATATTAAGAACGATAGAGCCAACTTCCAGTAATTCTCCCCAAATAAAAAAAATTGGGATCAATAAAAATATTTTTTCATCACAACATATTTAAGGAACATACCACAAAATTTTCCCCATCATAATCTTCTCTTATAACTTTCTGTAGTCTTTCCTGCCTAAATAAATATCAAATAATTTAAAATTAGACATAAATGGTCAGATCAATTATTGTTCTACTCAACCATTATTTCAAACATACTAAAAATGTAAAACTATAATGAAAATTATGGCTCTCTGGGACCCATGCTCCAGACTGAATGATACACCCCGTAACTGTTTTTCTGCACAACATATTTTAACGAACATTGTGTGTTGAATGCCTCCTTGGATTCAAAGTATTAGGGTCTAGCTCTTCTTTTATGTGGTTCGAATCACCTGAATAAGATCCAAGTCTCCTTTGTTTCCTATGCTCATCATAGACAGAAAACCATAAGTTATTCATATTCTGGTACCCTTTTTTATGTTTTCTATGTTCATCATAGACAGAAAATCATAATTAAATAATAATTTGAGTTTGGATTTGCAATATGGAAAGGACCCCAAACATCTTTCATATTCATAAACAAAGGCAAAATGAAACAAAAGAAGAAAAAGCTCATAAAATATGAACTCCCTAAAAAAACAGTTGCTTTGGAAAGGTCATTGTTTCCTGTTTCATTGGAGTATTTATGGCATTTGTCATAAATTAACAGTAGTCAAAGACTAAATATAAAACCCATTATTCTGACTCCAACCCGGTCCTCACGATGATCACCGGTCCTCTGGCCCAAGACCAGTAAAACTTTGTTCCTCACGATGAGCACCGGTCCTCTGGCCCAAGACCAGTAAAACTTTGTTCAGACCAGTCAAATTTTAGTTTTGAATTAGATATATAAATTCAAGAATTTGATGCCAACCAGTAAATTTAAATTTTCATTTCGTGGACTGCGTTCTTGGTTGTCCTTAATTCGTAATGCTGTCTGATGATTACAAAGCAAAGAAGTAACAGGTTAATATTTTTGAGTCTGTTAAGACCTCTCAGATAAATCAGACAACATCAAAACATATTTCATTGCTGTTTACAAGTTTTAATGTTCGTAAGTATAATTGTCTGTATTAATCTGGATAACAATTATATACATGTACAAGGAACTGGACACTTTTCATTAAGATTTAAACACTCCCTTACATTTGCCATCCAAACAGTTCAGAAAACACCCGGTCTATTCCTCCATCCATAAACCCAAAGGCATTAGCTGGTGATACCTGTCAATATATATATATACATGTTTATGTAAATGACTGAATTCACACAATTTTGAAAGAGGGAAATCTATTTATAAAATAATTTTATGACTGTCTAATTTTGTGCCTACAAAATATTTACAAAAAAATTGAAAATTGGAAGAAAAAAATCTGGGCAAAAAAAACAACATTTTAATAGTCTTCAGATAGTTGCTTAACTAAATATCTTCAGTCATCTCAATTCATTTTTTTTTTTGCATAATTCACAAGCACACACAATTAAGATAATCTACATGGTCAAATATGACCAGTATTTTTATCCAGCCGAATCTGGTCTCAAAGTATGAATAACAACACAGCCACGATATAACTGAAATATTGTTGAAAGTGTCGTTAAACACCATCAACCAATGAAATAACAATACCTACATTAGATTTTGGAGAGAAAGATTGCTCTACTTAATATATATCTATTTTTCCAGAAAAACTGACAAGAAAATTTCACCAGAAATGCATGTTTCCGATTTTACTTATGAATGTCCAAATAGCACCATAATGAGATAAGTGAATTGCCTAGGATTGGAAGTTTTCCTAAATAAAACATCTTAGCCATCATGACCGTGATCGTATGTCAGTCTGATTTAGGTAGTTCCCAGTTTGGTTCATACATATAGCCAGGATGTCAGCATGGAGTTATCCTCTATAAGAAGTAATCAGTAATTCATATAAAATTTATTGCATTTACCCTGTCACAACTTGATTTAAGATTTTAGACCATATAAAATATATTTTATTTAATTCTCATAATTTTATTTTATCTGTCTTATACTTACAACTGCATCAACAGCAGGTGTCCCAATAAATATGTCTCCCTCCGATGCCTGAAAAATAGTGGCATATATCATTTTCGATTTAAATTCTTGATTATAACATTATAGACTCATGCATTAGACATAATCATAACCTGTTCCTCTCCTCATTCGTGCTTATTACCCAGTTTGTAACAAGAGTAACATGACAGGTGACACATGTGGAGAAGGAACTGCTTACCCTTCCGGAGCACTTGAGTTCACCCTCGGTTTTTAATGGTGTTTGTATTACTCAATCTTTAGTTTTCTGTGTAATGTTTTATAGATCATTATTCATCCTTTTGGTAATTGCATTGACTATCCTCTGATTTACAGCTTCTGATTATCTCCTTGGTATATTCTAACTTTTGGTCATTGTCTATCCTCTGATTTACAGCTTCTGATTATCTCCTTGATATCTTCTAACTTTTGGTCATTGTCTATCCTCTGATTTACAGCTTCGATAATCGTCTAACTTTTGGTCATTGTCTATCCTCTGATTTACAGCTTCTGATTATCTCCTTGATATCTTCTAACTTTTGGTCATTGTCTATCCTCTGATTTACAGCTTCTGATTATCTCCTTTGTATCTTCTAACTTTTCTCATAAGCATAATGTTGATTATCGTATAAATTTTATAATGTCTTACTATTATTCTACTATTATTTCACAATCAAGACACCATACAAAGGTAAAAAGATAACTTATACTGTTACCCATTCTTACCGTTCACTCTATATGCATCAGGTACCAGAACAGCTTTATTAGGTATATGACTAAATTAACACTGCAGCATAACTGACCCCTTCATCAATGTTAAAAATCACATGATTGCCCGACAAGAAGGTAAATCTATCATTACTCCCAATACATGTGGTTAAATAAAAATAAATATCTACATCCAACCCAGGCAAAAATATTGTTTTAAAAATTTTACTTTAAAAAGTCTTTTTCTTCACAAAAATAAATGAATTACCTTGACTCTGTCATCATATTTCCTAAACTTCTGTTTCCATTCATCAACCATTTTCCGTTTGATATCACGGAGGTAGTAAGTAACTTTAATTTCATTGCTATATATATCATCAGTCCCTGCATCTTTAACTTCATCTGATGGCTTCTTAAGTTCCTGAAGTTTTTCAGTTGCAACATTGACATATAAGGGATCTTCTGCCATTTTAAAAATTATTCCTTTGCCAACTAAAAAAAACTAGAAAAAAAAACATTTGCATTTTTGCACATTTTTTGCCTCAATTTAAACAAATATTTAAGATACAGTAGTCCCTCTCTTATAAGGTTAAGGTACCTCCATCAAAGGTCACCTCTCTTATTAGGTCAGATTTCAAAATCACTGAGACAGTAAAATACTAATAAACCACCCCTATTATAAGGCCACTTTCTCATAGCAGAAGGGCTGACCTTGAGAAGGAACCACTTATAATATGATTATCTAGTATGTAAAATATCTGATTATTGGTGAATACAAGCATTGATCTCCAGAAGATAAATGAAAAAAGGATTATACATACACAAAATGTACATGCATATCATTTCTTAAAAGGCCAAAATTCTTCAAAATTAATATTAGATTATGTCTTTAAGCTTTGTCAAAAGACTTAACAATTTATGGACATGATTTTTATTTTTTTTATTTTTATTTTCATTTTTATGATTTGAATTTGATTTTTTTTTTTAATTAAATGGTTATATTGATTTAAACTAAACACTGAGAGCCTACATTATGTACTGAGACAATTTTTTGGTACTAAATCTAAACAGCAATTTGTATAATTGTGCTTGGAATGATAAGATGTTTCAAATTGTTCTGGATTGCTTGTAATGACTGTTTAAAGACTTAAATTTCAACAGTCAATTAAAATGAACATGAATCATAATCCATTCTCAGATATTACTGTACTTTGTTTGTCAACAGAAAAATTTGATTTGCAAAGATTACTTTGTAGAATCGTGTACCTAAAAATTTCACCAGAAGTTCAATGAATTATCCTAAAGATGATCAAGTCCACTTCCAGCAAGTTATTATTATTGGACACTATTTTCTGCCCATTGCTTATATTATATTCATATTGACAAAACGTCTAGTGCCTGTGATCTGATGTTCTTTCCTAGATAATGAATTACAACTGAACTGAAGGAAGGATGACCATGGATTAATGTTGGTTAAGATATTGAAAATAATAATAAAGTTATAATTAAACAATCACAATGCTGTACGCATACACATGCGAAATATACTTACCGAAAAACGAGACCTATCTCAGCAAATCATGTTGATACGTATACATATATAACCTAAGGCTGCATCATCAAGGTTCCCATTACCTTATATAGAGAAATGACCCCCAGATAACCTGTTAATCATTTTGTTTTGTATTCTATTTTTAGAGCTGACTTTTTCCACATTCCAATCTGGTTTCATATTTGGATTATCTCCCTTCTTCCACAAGAACACACAGACGTCCGAAATAAAAAGTCAAGAAACTGATTTATACATCATAAATGTGCTCGCATTGAAAAAGACACAAATCGTCTTATTTCATTGACTATCATGTTGTTTTCGCATTTATGAATGAATATCAATGTAAAACCATCACCCCCCTTTTCGACGCTAATCACTTTAAAATACTCACTTAGCTTAGGTAAAAAAAATATCGACAATTGACTTAATTTTACGGGCATTTTCCTTTATACTTCAACGCGTGTTAACGTTATTCGTGACCAGGCATGTGGAAATATTGCAGAAAAATTACAAGAACGATTACCTATGTCACTTATATAATTATTTCGGAGACTGTGAGTGCTGCGGTGAAGTTTATATCGATAAAGAGTCTTACAAAATCTATGCAATCCTATATCATTTATTGAAAAGCAAAAAACTGACGGCTATGACAATGTACTAGTGTGGAGATCTGACTAAAACAACAGATTGAAAACAGGGACCAAGTGCGGCTACTAAAAACAACAGATAGAAAATAGGGAGCAAGTGCGGAAATCTAATTTTAATTAGATTGTCTAACTAGTATAAATATTTGCTAACAAAGTAATAATATACATTGTTTTCTGTGAAAGGTAAATTTATCTATTATCAGTAGCATCAATGTGACACCAAACAAATGTTCGGTGTGTTCTTATTTTCCAATTTCAACCAAAGATGAAGAACGGAATCTTCCATCACTTTACTAGATACTTACTTATCATATATGTGTCCTAACAAACGTGTTATATTGCTGGGCCAAATATTACACGAAATCTCTTAGGGTGCATGTCTTATTTACGTTATTTGTGTTTGTTTGCGCATAGTGGTGTCAAAAACATATTGTGTGTGTGGTTTTTTTTATCCCCCCGCTATAGCGGTGAGGGGATATAGTAATAGCGGCCGTCTGTCTGTCTGTCTGCCTGCCTGTATGTCCGCCCGTCACACTTTCTTGTTTACGCGATAACTTTAGTAAACATGGATAGATTTGAATAATTTTGAGCATGTGGCTCGTAATTATCATTATCTTGGATGGGCTCTAACGTGGAAATATTTGAAGCAAGGCTTTTGGGGGAAAATCTTAGTTTTTGGTTGAAAAATCACCAATTTTGAGAATTGTGTCTTGTTTACGCAAAAACTTTAGTAAACATGGATAAATTTGAATAATTTTTTGCATGTGACTTGTAAATATCATTATCTTGGATGGAATTTTACATGGAAATATTTGAATCAAGGGTTTTTGGGGAAAATCTTAATTTTTGGTTGAAAAATCAACAATTTTGAGAATTGAGTCTTGTTTATGCGATAACTTTAGTAAACATGGATAGATTTGAATAACATTTTGCAAGTAGCTTGTAATTATCATTATCTTGGATGGGTTCTAACATGGACATATTTGAAGCAAGGGTTTTGAGGGAAAATGTTATTTTTTGGTTGAAAAATCACCAATTTTGAGAATTGTGTCTTGTTTATGTGATAACTGTAGTAAACATGGATAGATTTGAATAATCTTTGCATGTGGCTTGTAAGTATGTTATTATTTTTTTTAACAACATAATAATTTTATTTATTCTGAATTCTTGCTTGTTACAAATTTAATCAAGAGTATAAGCTTCTCTTGATGTACCCTGTTACACTCCACTGATTATCCAGGGAATTAATCAGCTGGTATAAATTTAATACATTTTAAGAATAGAAATAATAATATCTAAGAACCATTAATTTTCTTTTTCATAGCATACAAAAAACTATTATTCATACTATGATTTTTTATCTCATCAATTCTTTTATTTAATTCGTATATAAAATTTTTATAAACATTTACATTTTTTGTCTTCTGTTCAGATAAATAATATGATTTATATATTGAAAAACCAAGAATTGTAATAAAATAATTAACACCATAATAATTATTATCAGATATCTTATAACCAAATATAAAATGTTTTAACTTTAATGTAAATTCTAAATTATTACTTTTAAAAAGATTATATATTTTCTCCCAAAACGTTTTCAAAAAAGAACATGTAATAAAGTAATGAAGATAGTCTTCTTCATTTCCACAAAAGTTATGTAAGTATGTTATACATTAAGACTGCAAGGCTGTTTTCTATGAATATATAAAACTAAATATTATGCAAGTGCGGGGGGATACGTCGCGCATTCATGCACTGAGAGAATAAAATAGTCAAACTGACTATTTTAATTTAGGTTAGTAATTCGATAATCCAGGCTCGTCAAACAGATACTGACTAAGATAAGTAGTCAAATAACACCACGTGTGCACATCCGGTATCGCATTTCATTCCCGCCTTAGATTGCGCGCCAATTTATTTCCGAAGACAAAGACAGAACCAACAGAAGACATTCTTGGTAATATTTATTTCTTGTAAGAATTATTTTAAAATGTTAATTATTTATATATTCTGCATGATTTAGTACATTTCTTTTGCAGATTTAACTAAGCTGTACTGACTTTTCCATTGTAAATTATCGGGTTCATCCACAGGCACTCGTATTCCGGACCCCCCCTTTTCCTCATTTG
>MJUT01062426.1:730556-746115 GCA_002080005.1 Gigantidas platifrons | reverse complement strand
GAAATTCAAGATGGCCACCATGACTCGACTTAGTTTTAACATAGGACCTATGGAAAAAATGTTTAAAAGTCTTCTCCTCTGAAACCAGCAAGTCAATTTAAAGCAAACATGGCATGAATGGTCCTTAGGTGGTCAACTTTCAAAATTATGTCCTGTGAGCCCGACCTCCATCCAAGATTGCCGCAGTCAGCGGACATAGTTTTAACATAGGACCCTATGGGAAAATTGTTTAAAAGTCTTCCCTCTGAAACCAGTCAGCCAATTTAAAGCAAATATGGCATGGATGGTCCTTGGGTAGTATACTTTTAAAATTGTGTCCGGTGACTACTACCTCCATCCAAGATGGCTGCCATGAGCAGACATAGTTTTAACATAGAACCCTATGGGATTTGAATAGTAACTTAGATGTATTCGGCATGCAGACATTCTTAAGAGGACTTAGTTATGTCAGGTGAGCGATACAGGCTCATGTGAGCCTCTAGTTTAATGTGATGTTATAATGACGTTACTGACATCACATTACAAAATCCTTGATAAACATAGTATCATTGATATGTTTTGCCCGAAATGGACTTCTCATTGCATCTCATATCTCAGCTTAGGTTTCGATGTGATATTGCTCTGAGAAATCCAATCTCACAAATCAAATCAACGTTGTTTCTTTAATCTCAACAAGTGATATCGTAATTATCAACGATCTAATTCTGATGCTGAAAATTATTTGTCATTTTTAAGTCAAACACATTATGAGGTGACTGATAAAAAAAGAATAGCCTCAGTTTTGAAGTTCTCAACATGCATTAGCACAATATATTATACTTTATGCAAATTTCATTGATAATTCGGCAATTTCACTGGTAAATGTAGATGTGGTATTTTTCTCTAGCTTTTCTTAACCCCACCCACCAAAGCAGAGGGTGGTATTGCAAGGATATACCACATCCCGCAATACCACCCTCTGAAGGGCATTCAGTATAATATAAAACATACTCAGAAAAAATATCACCCTCGACTTTGTCTTGGGTGATATTTTTTTTCTTCTTGTGGTAATCTACAGTAACACCCTCAACTAAAGGCAGTATGTTTATAACCATTATAGCAGGGCTCTCAAAAAGTTTTTAAGTAGATGGAGAATTTTTGGAAGTAGGTGGAGATTGGACATGCCGGTGCGCTGTAGGCATGAGTGGGGGAGAGTCCAAGGAGGGGGTGTCCCCCCTCTTCGTAGGTGGGGGTTCTGGGTTTCCTCCCCCAGAAAATTTTGAAATTCTAGATGGCAGGAGATGCAATCTGGGCATATATTTGAGGAAAATGAAGCTTTTAATTGGTCTCAAAAATGCAGGTTTTTTAGGGTGAATTTTTGTTCCTCTCAAAGAGAAATTGAAGAAATCCAAGCTGCAGTCAAAATGGCACAAAATTAGAACCGAATGACAATGCCATGGCAAACCTTTATAACTACCGTCATTCTATATATATCTCGATTTTTCGTCATATTCATAATTTTTTTTGTTAATTAACCAAAGACTATAAAATTTGAATTTGTCGCTTTTCCGCTAAGCATGCAGCATTAACAAGAAAGAGCAAAGACTGGCTGGCTAGGAATCCGGATAATGTATCCAAGTGGAGCGACATGTCTATCCGTGGACTGTTGTTTCAGTGAGCTAGCACTATTAAAATCCAACTAAGCGTGTTGGTCTAGTACAAAAGGAACCTCGTCATTATTTCATTGAAAATTAACTTGTTCTCGCCATGATGTAGCTGAAAAATTGCAACAAAATTTAAAATATTAGTTTGTGTAATGAAAGTTAAGACAAATCTAGAAATCAGTGATCAAATATTTGATATTTTGTATTATGTTCATAAAAATAATGACATGAACCATTAGTACAGACTATGCTTCACAATAATTTATGCCGTCATGGGGACGATTCTAGCCATTTTACATAAGTCAGAAGGAATATGACCCCAATGTCTCCTATACCAGTTACATTTGAAGATTTTGTATATTACATTAATAATTTGATAAAAGAGAAAGAGAGAGAGAGAATTATGGTGTTTAACGCCACTTTCAACAATATTTCAGTTATGTCGTAGTGATTTTAATAATCTTTTTTTTTATACAAAAAAAAAAAAGGATTGAACAAAAATAGAGTATCATATACATTGTATGCGTACACATAATTTGTTGTAAACGCTATCCTTCATAAACCATTTTGTGTTTCATTTGAAACCATAAAAATTGTGGAAATTGATTGAAAAAAAAACAAACAACAGATTATCTCTAGTTTTAACACAAGACTTTTATTTCTTAATGTGAATTTTAAAATACAGTGAATCCAGTTATACATGGACTTCCAAATAAACATTGAAATAGGGTTACATAAGAAAGGTGATTAATATGAAATGAACTGTGATTGGAAATTAAAATTAAGGTCACATAGTTCAAGTTATTGCTTATTAGAGGTAGTCACTGGAGGGTTTGGGGGGGGGGGGGTTATGGTGTTTAATTCAGCTTTCAACAATCTTTCAAATATATTGTGGCAGTCAGTTTTATTGGTGGAGGAAGCCGGAGTACACAGATAAAAAACACAGACTGTGAACACCTTGCCATGAATGGGATTTGTAAAATTAAGGTCACATAGTACAAGTGATTGCTTAATAGGTCACTTAAGCAGGTTTAACTGTAAATATGGAGTATACTGCCATGTAAGTATAACCTATGTAATATTGTTACAGATCAGCTTCAGAAACTGATATCTATAGTACCAGTCCACCACAACAGTTTACAGAACATCCCCCCACCGACACCAAGCTGTTGCTGAAGCCTCACGTAGATAAACCACGCAGAATCAGTACTGGTGATATGAAACATGAAGTGTCAACAGAGAAACTACCAATTGAACGACCACCTGTGTTAGGATCTGTTACATTCCAAAAATGTAAAATGTTTTTTTTATTTCTTTCATTATTTCTATATAACACTGGTAAAATGGCATTAGGCCAGGAAACTGACATCTTAGGGTAAATTAGGGTTCACCAAAACAGAGACATAGAGTTGATCTTAACCCAGCCAATCTGGTTAACATCAGCTATTATGATAGGCTATGCTTAGAGGGAGCATAGCATATTGTATAATTTCCAGAAATTTAAATATTTTTTCAGCTAAAATTGGATTATCTAATAAGACTTTATTATATAATTATTGTCCTTTGTAACTCTATCAGATTACTATGGAGATTTTAGTGTATATTCTAGAGAACTAGCTGCTTCATTTACAATGTGCAACATTGAAGTCATTGGCACAAAAAACAAAATTAATTAATAGTCAAAGGCAGATAATCAAAACTTTTGCTTAAAACATTTACTGTTTCATTAGAATATTGAAACATTGTTGAAACATGCAGCACGGTTGATTGAAAAAGAAACAGGAGAAAATTTCATATCTAGAAAACTTACTTACCTTGGTCACCTGCTTTAAACATTGCTCATTTCTGTACCATGACAATAAGATGTAAGTGTTCATAGAAGATAGATCACCTTCAGCACTTACATGGTTTATTAGATATGTCTTATTGAAATTTACAGTTTCTAAATAATGAAAGTATTATTAAAACTAAGGTTCTCCTCCCTCAGGTATAGGTGACCTTAGATAAAACTAAGGTTATCCTCCCTCAGGTATAGGTGACCTTAGCTGATTTTGGCGATCCTGTTTAGGCCCTTTGGTTTACTTGCTCTCAAAACTTTTTGAAATATTTGGCTTTCGATTTTGAGCATACCTGATGAAGGTTATTCCAGAAACGTATCGTGTGCACTAAATTTGATGTCTACGTTTTGTTATGAAAATAAGCCAGTGTATTAGTAAGAAAGGATATGGATGAAAATGCACATGAGAGACTATCCAACATTACACTTAGACACACTTGTGAAGCTGCCCCTAGCATGCAGTTGAGTAGTGCTCTTTTCTTCTGTCAATAAACGCAGGCATCTTTGTCATTCTAACATCATTTGGTGTATGAAATTTTATTCCAAGATTCCGTGTTATCAACAAGACAACAACAAAGTCAACATAAGAGTGAAGTAAACAACAACAAAGTCAACATAAGAGTGAAGTAATCTTACAAATAACCCATATTCTGTACTATGATTTATCATTACTAAAGTTGTGTATTTTTATTTCTGTAGATAGTCGAGATTCAATTGATAGTGACGAAACTGGAAATGAATTACAGAGTTATCTAGCTCCTCCAAAGCAAAAACTGGCTCCAATAGCATCAACAGAAACACTAACTGATCATGATCATGATGCTTGTGTACCATCCATACAAATGGGTGATTCAAGCTCTCTAAAGTTATCATTAGAATCTGGAGAGCTAGGTGAAACTTGTGAATATTCTAGTGATGAAGAGAAGGAATTTTTACACGAATCTCATATTTTTATGTCTGGATCGGAGTCGACAGATACATTTCACACTGCTCGTGATCAGAGTTCTACAACTATTAGCTCAGCGGCAAGCTCTGACACATTGACTCCTGGGACTCCACGAGTAAGTCCTTTTCCATCACCAAGAGTGAGTCCTAGATTTCATATTAGAGGACAAACAAATGGCATTCCAAGAAGTTTAAGTCCTCATGATCGTAGACCATTGTCACCTAGCAGACTACCATACCATTTTAGTACAGATTCACATATGTTGGATGCATTAGCGTTATCACCAACATTATCGCCCAGTAGTCCGATACGCATCATAAAACCACATCCTGTGTCATCACCAATTAGAATTCCTTCGCCAACTGCTAGGGCAACTTCTCCATTGAGGAGTGCCCCATCTCCGAATCGAAGACCATCATCACCAACCAAAAGAGATCTTTCACCATCAAACAGAAGACCGTCTTCACCAACCAGGAGAGATCTCTCACCACTCAGACGACAGTCGTCACCAACCAGAAGAGATCTTTCCCCAGCAGTTCGAGATCGTCGACCTTCAACCCCACCTAGATTATCACCCATTAAATCACCAATTTCTAGTCCAAAAATTCACAGAGCCCCATCACCAATCATGTACAGTATGTCATCGCCAAACATAATGTCACATATCAAAAGGCCGTGTAAGTATATTTATCTTATATTGCAGTAAAATGCTTGTACAATATGAAAAGAATGTTTAAACAGTGAACAATTCCATCAATACGACCAACAAAACAAACACAGCCACCTCTCACCTCCAGTCATTGAACATAAAAAAGACCTTGACATAAGGCACTGGCAATCCAAGTCCTGGCTTGGGACAGGCACAAAAATGTGGTGTGGTTAAATTATAAAGTATAACAAATTTGTTCCATCTGAAACATAAATAATTTCTTGTACTTTGGTTTCCTTTAGCAACATGGCTAATTGACACATTTAAGCTTTTAAAATGATGGTAGGAGGGGATGGGGCATTATCTTATATTACTGGGGTAGATTTTTATAGGTACTGTTTTCATGTGTACATTGGAGTGAAAAGTATGATTTTATATTATCATGCAAGAATTGATAAATGATCAAGTCAGATTTAATGCATTAATGTCCTAGGAATCTTATTATGTGAATAACCTTATCTTCTGCAGTTTGTGAACATCCACAAGATTCCAAGACAATTCTATTAGGTATTTTAGCTTCTTTTTTTGTTGTTGTATTTGTGGTTTCGTGAATCTGTAAAATCCTCATACCTGGTATATTAAAACACCACTAATTATAATGTCAGTAATAAATTATTTTTTAAAATATGGTGAAATCTGGTCTAAATCAAACTCTGGATTATCCGAAATCCTGTATAAACCGAATTTTAAATAAAGTCCCAATGTTAGAAATTTTAATTAATTTATCCTGTATAAACTGAACACCTGCCTACTCTGAACACAAAAGTTGGTCCCAGAGAGGATCTGTTTAGACAGGTTTTGCTGTATTATTTAAGCATCCAAATTTTGTATTATAAGAAACAAGACATAACACAACCTTTGTCAATACGTCGGTTCTGGGATACTGGTATTCAGATAATACTGTCATGTGACTTCCATCACCACGTGACTAAAATCTAGGCATCTGTAGTTCAAAATGGCCTGTGGTCTTTCAACTTTGTCGGAAATGGGATAAATGTTACATATTTTTCCAGATTGGGTTTCTTCCTGCTGTCAGATGTACACCCCGGAACCACACACCAATATTTGCTGGATGACTTTTGAGATCGTTTTCCTCGATCCATTTCTACCTGCAGTGTCTACTGCTAAAAATGCCTAGATTTTTTATGAAGTCACGTGATCGATGGTACGAATTCTTCCTCCAAGTCAGGAGAACGTCTTATCACGGAATCGTCGTATTGAAATATAGCTTTACTAAAAGGGTATACCATACTTTATTGAACTTTATGAAAATCTGTTTATCAATGCATTTGAATTTGTAAAATATGCAACGAATTTTGGCATTTTTGTTACCATACTACAAAAAAAGCTGTTTGACTAACCATTGAGATTATTTACAGTTCCTGGTAAGAGAGGTAGTGCAGAGGCAGAGTCTATAGGTAGCTATAATACACCTAGAAGTAGCATTATAAGTGTTAGTACCCCACGGAGCAGCATTATAAGTCAAATAGAAGGTTCTCCACCACAGGCTAAATCTGGTGCTGTTGTTACATCATCTCGTAGATCCCAACGAAGGTAATTGTGACATTGTTATGTTTAATAAGATTAGCTTCGGTTGAACATTCCTTATTAGTAAGAAAAGGTATGGAGTAAATGGACATGAAAGGCTATTCAACATTACACATAAATTTAAGTACAGGAACAGTGCTCTTATTGTTGTTCTGCATTTCACAGTCACAGTAAGGTCTTCAACAATGAGCAAAACTCATACATTAAAATGAGTGTGAAACGGTATCTATGCAGCAGTTGAGTGGAACTCTTTACCTCTGCTGACTTAATGAGCAAAACTTGTACCCTAAAATGAGTGTGAAAAAGCCTACAGTTGAGCCATACTCTTTTTTTTCTGCCGATAAGCACTACATCTGAGCATCTTTCTTTGATCTGCCTCTGTATTGTAATGTTAGCTCGCATGGCAGGTACAACAGATCTGGGTTCAAACCATAGCCTCATGGATAAAAGCCATCAAGTCTGGGTTTTTGTCCAATCAAAATACAAGTATTCAGTGTTTGAGTTTGAAATTTCATATTTAGATCAAGGTCATAAGACATAATAGTGGCACCTGGTCAAATCAAAGCAAAAATTAGAAAAAAAACAGGTGATCCTCTCTGCTTCTCACATTAGCACAGTTTAAAAGAAGCATAACAAGGACAGTTCCTGTCCTGATTGAGTAATATTTCCTACTATGGATAGTTACAGTCCCTGACATGTAAAGGATTCCCATTTTTTCATTTGTATATCGTTTTTCATATGTTTGTATATCATAGTTTGCTTGATTTTTGTATTTCGTCATTATTCTCATTACAATGTTCTTATTTACATAGATCTAGTTCTACAGCAGCATTGACAGCCTTCGCTGTAGCCACTGCTGGGTCAGTAACATACCCTGGAGACCCACAACCACCACAGGGGCAGCAGCAACAAGTGTCCACCACCACACAACAACCATCAGTTACAATGCCAGTATCCACTCAGCCACAAACACAGGCACCACCACCTCAACCACAAACAACACCAAGAACATCTAGAGCATTCCTACAACCAACAACAGGTCAGTATTCATTACCACCTCAATCTGTCCACAGGGAACTACTACAACTTTAATAACCATAAACAAAGTACCGAAGAAATATCTAGAGTACTCCTGATTCTCAAATTATTTAAATTCTGCTTAGTCAGGTAATAATGGCTGCCAGTTGGAAGAAGTAAAACTATATTACGAAGTAAGAAATGATATATGGAGGCCTAATCTATTAATAATTTGATGTTTGTTGTATCTTTTTTTATCCCCTCACCAATGAAGTTGCGAAGGGATATAGTAACGCTACCGTCCTTCCGCAACATCCTTGTGAACTCTCTAGAATCAACATCCCTCAATGGATTTTGACCAAACTTGGTACATACTAAGTCCTTAAAAAAATCTGGATTCCTAATGATATTCAAGGTCATAGGTCAAAGGGTAAGGTCACCGGGAATTTTTTTTAGGCGAGGGGATATGCCATGCTTTGCATTGCCCTTGTTTTGTTGTATTTTTTTTGCCGATACACTAATATCTAATGACATTGCGTATGGGATCACGTAAGATTTCATATTTTTAACCGACCAATCAGTGATGAACTTTCTTTTTTCTTAAAAACCAGTACATGCCAACACCTGTTGTCTAATTGGTCATTATATGTAACTGTCTTGCATTTGATTGGACGGTTGAAGATGAATGAAAGTTGACATGACTTGACCCCAAATGAGATGTTGTTAGAAGTTAGTGTATCACCAAAGAAAAAAACAGATGCAACAAATATTTAATTATACCCCCGCTCCACTGGAGGGGGTGGGGTATACTGTTTTACCTCTGTCCGTCCATCCCAAGATATTTTTCGTCACATTTTTCTCAGCAACTATTAATGGCAAAAATCTGATATTTGGTCACAAGCTTCATATATGTACCCCATATCGTGGGAAGTGTTTTTGGACCCGTCACGCTCCTACTTCCTGTTTGCCGAAGAGCGGGGGCATCATAAGTGAGCATTAGCTCACAGTTCATCTTGTTTTAATTATATTGTAGTGACCCATATTATGCATAGTTCGATAAAAACATGGCCACAAATACCCCATTAAAATTTTAAAAACCTTAGATGCTAATGTAATAAACATGGCCACTAATGTTGTATTCAAACTAAAAACATGGCCACAAAATACCAGGTGAAAATTAGAACATAGCCACCAATACCATGTTAAATTGTCTAAAAGTGCATGTGTGGTCTACAAATACAGATGAATGAATACATAATCTTATACTTTAACAGTAATATCTGTCTTATGTATCCTTCCAAGGAAACATTGAATTAGGGTCACATAAGACAGGTGGTCGCTAAATAGAGGTATAATTAATATCATATGAAATGCACTGTGATAGGAAATTAAATTTGAGTTCAAATAATACAAGTTATTGCTTAATAGAGGTGGTCAATAAAGCAGGTTTGACTGTAACTTAATAGAGGTGGTCAATAAAGCAGGTTTGACTGTATCTTGAAAATATGATTGGATGATTTGTGACTCTACTATGATTTAGCCTCAGTCGATATGGTTAACAGTTAGGCTATTTTACTATAGGAACTGGTGATTCCCGTCTACAGATGAAGAGAGAATCTGTGATAAGTACTGCTGCTACAATGAGGGTACTGAACATTGTCAAACACTGGGTCTCCAAGTTTCAGCAGGTTAGTTTTTAGTTATTTTACTGAGAGTAATTAGACCCTAAAATAACAGGTGTTTCTGATGATGGTTAGGATTAGTGTTGTGGGGGTTTATGTCCAGTTTCAACAGTTTTTCATGTGGCAAAGTACCAATAGAAAACCACTAACCTGTCACTGACCAACTTTATCTTATAGAGTCATACTGAGTACTCTTTAGTGGTAACAGGCTATGATAGCAAATGTAGATATACCACACATTTATGAAGACTATGACAACCTAGTCAATCTGATGATGAAAGTCATATTTTAAATAGACTCTACTTTATTAACATTTGGCAGTCAACTCAATTTTACCTTATATCTATGTGAATTTTAGGGTCAATTCCTTTGTTTATTAGTCCTTCAGTGTATCAGCCGTCCAGTAGTCAGTGTAATATTAGTGGTATATTCAAACAATTGTCAGAAAGTGAGAGTAATTTTAGATACTTTGTAACAGAGCAATGTATAACATTGTCTACACAAAACTGGAAATGCCATGGACATTGTGAAACTTTGACACACAGAATTCTACAATAGTTATATTAAAGTTAGGGACTCAAGATTTTAACAGCTACATGAATTACGCTAGATTGTTTTTTTTATTAAATATTTGAATTTGTTTTGTAGGATTTTGAGAGTGATCCTGAATTAAAGGCAGCCGTGATAGACATGCTAGAAGAGATGGTTTGTAATACGTCACTGTTACCAACAGAGCATAAAGCTGCAGCGTCCATATTACGTACAATCAACAAAGAATCTCAAGAACTCAAGAAAGTAGATCTAGAGAAACTACTGACACCACCAGCGGTAAAATATTCCTTGATATATATTGTTACTATACAGTAGTCCCCCTTTTATTAGACTACACATTCTGCAATGCAAGAGTGACCTTGTAAGAGGGAAGGCCTCTCTTGGGGGGGATCATTTAGTATTATGTTACTATTTCAGTGCATCTGGCCTGGTGAGAGGGATAGCTTTTGGTGGGAGTGGCATTATGAGAGGGGATAGCTGCGAAACCGTAGCCCTTTATGGTCCTTCTTTTTTTTTGGCAGACCATAAAGGACTACGGTTCCGCAGCTAGAGGGGGACTACTATATATGCTTTTGTATTGCTAATGCAAAATATATATACTGGTACTTTATTTTAGCATATTCAAATGTCAAATGCTTCAAACAGAACCTAGCTTTTCAGGATTTCTAAATATGAACTCTCTTATAAGGTCATCTGTTGGACATGACACAAATAGCTGCCATGTGTTGGTAGAATGTCAAACTCCTTTCAGTGAAGCTACATGGCTATATTGTGCCATCCAGATTTAGTTAATTTTCTTACATTGACTGCATATATTATCACCAGGTATCATATAAATGGAATTCTTTGAATTTCTAATATCATTTGTTTTAATTTTTATGAAAGACAAAATAGGAATAAAAAATATAGCTTGTTGTATTACTAAGATAAGTATTTATTTTTTTCAGATATCTTCTAAGGATACCTTTGATACTCTGTCAGCTTTAGATATTGCTGAACAGTTGACTTACCTAGACCATAAGATATTTTTAAGTATAAGAAGCGAGTAAGTCACACCATTTTCTTTACTGTAACATTCTTTCCTTGATATTGTAAATCAAGTGAAGTTGCAAACCATTTTGTTTTCTTACACTCATTATTACCTCCCTTGTGCAATAGAGATTATCCTGGATTGTCTTTTGACAGAACATATTCATATTTGTTATGATATGAACATATCATATTATATCAGTTTTCTAGTTCAGAGCTCCAAATAATTTTCAAGTCCAAAGGGTAATTACCCCCTACTTTTGAAAATGATGGGTATTTGCACATTTCCTTTGCTTTGTTGTACTCTCTACTTCAGAAAAGATTGCTTACATGTACACTTTTGTTTAACACAAGTGTTATTCAATAAACGCAGGATGCAAGTGAAATGTATATCTCTGTTTAATTTGACACGATTGTGTCATGTTTATTAATAAAATGTTGTAAATATTTCGTTTTTTGCTCGTCGACTTCTGCAGTTTTCACAGCCGTTTTGATAATGTCATCAATGATTCCTTTTAACTATACTGTCACTAGACACATATGAAACTGTCAGGAACTTAAGTATAGAATTTTCCGGAGCGCTCTTGTGCTTAGTAGCGCGCTAAATTCATGTTCTTGCTCATTTTCAAAAACAACGTTCCCAAATTTATTTTCGTTTTAGTTCTTATTTATTACATAAACCACTCCTTATAAGGAGCACCGCATTTATTTGTAATATTGACCGCGATTGGATGATTTATCGTAAACATCCAATCAGATCTCTTTTGACATCGATGCTTAGAAAGGCAAACATTCGGTACCCCTCGGATGTATACGCTCTCTCCTTCGAAAAGTATAAATGGAAGTAATTACGGGGAATTTCTCAAAGACAAAAATGTATTGTTTATTATCGTTAAGCATACAAGTATGCTCCGAATTTGGAAAGTTTGCTTACACAGCATTATGTATGCGTAATGTGTACACTCTGATCTGACAATACATGCGTTTTTACTCATTTTTATAGCGTAAAAAATGCAAATACGCAGCTTATCTGGAGCTCTGTAGTTGGTAAATTTTTATGTTACTATTTACATTGGTGTCAGTTTTTGTGGATTGACAGATATTGTAATGTTCATTAACATTTGTATTCATCGTTTTGATACTTGCAATTGACTTTTCTTTTTATTTATGCCTTTTGTTGTGTACTAAATTCTTGTTTAACTAAACCAACAAAAACCGTGAAAATTAGTATGCAACGAAAAAAGCTTAAATTCTCGTTAATTATTACAGTATGATCCTTTTTCGGCTGTATTGGATTTAATTATTGACTGATAATGATAAATAACTTAGTGTACACAAATCCTTATTTTTATTTTGGCAGATTGTGTTTTGAAGAATATGATTGATTAATTGATTGATTGGTATTGTCTAATGCCAACTTTAGCAATATTTCAACTACATTGTGGCATGAAAATTGTTTATGTTATGTATAATGTCTTTAAAAGTTAAAATGTTATCTTATTTATTGCGTTTTTTTGTGCAGAGAGTTGTTAGGACAAGCCTGGATGAAACCATCAAAGTCTCATAAAGCACCTCATGTACTTCTTGTCAGTAAAAGATTCAACGAAGTAAGTAAAATTTACTGTTTTTGATATCCTTGATTTATTGATATAATGTAGTAAAATATCAATTGATTTAAGGGTTAGGATTATGGTGTTTAATGGCACTTTCAACAATATTTCAGTTATACCATGGCAGTCAGTTTTATTGGTAGAGGAAACCGGAGTATCTGGAGAAAACTGCCGACCTGTACTCGCTAAATATAATTACCCAAGAACTTGACTGAAATTTCATTTTTAACATCCTGTCACTAGTATTTTTATAGTTTCTAATTAAAATTTCAAAACTTACGATATAAATAACTTGTTTGATTATCAAGAAAGTGTCTATCAAAGTCCTAACCAAATCTTACTACATTTTTCACTTATTCATATCTAAATACGATGACCACCATTATGGATTTATCCAATACATACAAGGCCCCAGTGTGTTGCTCACAATTCTCATGAATTAATTTTAAAATTTTCACCATACTATAATGATGAAAATCACTTTCAATTCATGTATCGATCATTATAATATGAATATTTTGTATTTGAAGGTTAGCAGATTGGTTGTGTCTGAAATTGTCAGTCGTCAGAACTTGATGGATAGGGTTGCTTGTATAGAGAAATGGGCAGCGATAGCTGATATATGTAGGTGCATGCACAACTACAATGGAGTTCTACAAATCTGTGCAGCATTTGTGAATAGCTCTGTATACAGACTGAAGAAGACGTGGGAGAAACTATCAAAACAGGTAGTTTATCATTGACAGCTGGTCATTGTTTTCAGGTTTTGATGATTTTCTGGAAAGTACAGTCAAACCTGTATTAAGAGGTCACATTTGGGACAAAGAAAAAGTGCTTTTTAAGAGAGGTGACCTCTTAAAAGAGGTTTAATTCATATGAAATTTTCTATGACATGATGAGAAAAAAAGTGACCTTTTAAGACAGGTGACTGCATGGGCAGGTTTGACTGTGCTATGATTGTTTGGAATATCAATCATTTATCACACAAAATTGATATAGGTTGTTGGTGTAATGGTTAGCATGTTCCCTACGAGTACGATAGATTGTTGGTGGTGTAATGGTTAACATGTTCCCCACGAGTACGATAGATTGTGGGTTAGAGCCCATGGTAGGGTCAAACCAAACACTATTAAATTGTTATTACTGTTTCTGTGCTAAACAAAGACTAATTGGCTCTGACTCAGGATAATGTATGGAGTGATATATCTACACACAGACTGTTAATGTATGGAGTGATATATCTACACACAGACTGTTAATGTATGGAGTGATATATCTACACACAGACTGTTAATGTATGGAGTGATATGTCTACACACAGACTGTTAATGTATGGAGTGATATGTCTACACACAGACTGTTGTTTCAGTGCATTAGCACTATAAATAAGCTTTTTGGTCTAGTACAAAATGGACATCATTATCTCGTCGAATGTAACTTGTTCTAGCCATGATATGGCTGAAAAATTGGTCACTTGGTGTTAAACAACAATCACTCACTAACTCAGACAAAATTGACAATAATTTTGCAATATACTATCTTGCTGTATTGAATTTAAATTGACCTGCATAGAATCCGGCAACTTTTTAAGAGATGAGTTTAGGCATTCATATAATATTACTTTATATTTTGAACTTCATTTCAACCAGTTGGTCATTTTTTATGTAGTCTGTTTCATTTTATAAATTAGACTCGACTAAACAATTGGGTTTGGTAAGTTTTTGGTGGACATTTTTCTAATCTTTATTAAAATGCAAGTTCTACAAGTATATTGTTATTGATATTTATTTATAAGTTTAAAATAAATATTTTATAGACAAGGCAAATGATAGAGAGATTACAGAACTTGGTGTCATCTGATGGAAGATTTAAAAATATGAGAGATGCATTGCACAGGTAAGGATTATTCCATTAAATATTGTAGGAAGGATGGAAGACATTTCATATAAATTTTTATTGATACTATAGGGGTTAGTAAGCAAATTCTAATTAAAAGTGTATGGATGTTGTATATTGAAAAGTAATGTCTTCAAAGCTTACCACTTTCTACAATACTAGAATTAAATCATGACTGTAAGTTTTTATTGATGGAGGAAAACAGAGAGAACAACTAACTTCCTCTGTGAAAAAGGGGACATCATCTTCATGGAAACATAACTTATTATTGCCATGATATATCTGAAAAATTGATTGATTTGATTTTGATTTTTGGTGTTTTAATGCCACTTTCAACAATATTTCAGCTATATCATGGCGACCAGTTTTAGTGGTGGAGGAAGCCAGAGTACCCAGAGAGAACCACCGACCATGGGCAAGCAACTGGTAAACTTTATCACTTGTGGCTGCTAGTCGAGTGCACCCTTTTTTGTAATTTACAAAGCCGGGCGCGAACCCACGCCGTATTGGTGATAGGTTTGTATGAGTTTTTAGGGCCCCCTGAAAAATTGATCATTTGGCATTAAGAAACATTTGTTCACTCATTCTTTTAGGAAATGAAATGTCTACTACAAATTAACTGAAATAAATAGGTGTTAACATGTATTTTTGATGAAAAAAAAAATAACTACATTAAATAAAATCTATGCAAAATGTTGTAATGAAAATCATCAAGTTCTCCAATTGTTGTTCCATATCTCTTTTCTTCTAAATTCTCTCAGCTGCAGCATATATTTTGTGTTATCATTCTACAATATAACAGAATTTTGTATGATTCTCATATCATATGGTACAGTACCCCCCCCCCCCTCTTATAAGGCTGTTCCCACCAAAGGACACCTTTCTTATCAGGCCAGATTTCAGATGCACTAAGATAGTACAATATCAGAATGTTGAATTTCCCAGAGAGAAAGGATGAAAACCTGAGAGAGGACTTTGTGAAACTAGTTAACACTGAGCTCAAGGTCAACATTTCACCTAGTGATGTGCAAGCTATACACCGAATACCTGGTAAAGATAGAGGAATTAGACCTGTGATTGTAAAAGTGAA
>MJUT01062426.1:711400-724597 GCA_002080005.1 Gigantidas platifrons | reverse complement strand
AAAAAAAAAAAAAAAAAAGATAGTACAATACTACTAAATTCTCCCCCCTCAAGAGAGGCCACCCCTCTCATAAGGCCAATTATCACTGAAGAAAGAGTGGTCTTATAAGAAGGGGGTTACTGTATGCCTTTAATAATGATTGTATATTGCTGTTATAGCCAGTTAGCATGAGTGAGTGTTAAATGTTTTATGCATGTAATAACTAAAATATGAGGGTCTAAAGGTAGGGTAAGAAACTAATGTTATTTTTTTAATATCTAGATGTGACCCACCTACCATACCTTATTTGGGAATGTATTTGACAGACTTGTCATTTATAGAGGAAGGCACACCAGATTATACAGAGGAAAATCTCATTAATTTCTCAAAAATGAGAATGGTAAGTCTAGAAAACATCAAATGAAAGATGATTCAAATAGATATTTATACATGTACCCGGCTGCTGTATCATCCATCTGTCAGTCCATCTTATTTCTGCTCGATAACTTAAGTTCCCCATAAGCAAATCATTTGAAAATTCATACACAAGTTCAGAGGCCATAAAAGGAAGCCAAAAGTCGATTACATACTATTCCACTTATTCCATTCCAGAGTTATGCCCCAGTTTAACCGTACTTTAGTTGGAGCAGGGGGCATCCATGTCCCACAGGCACATTCTTCCATTTTTTTTTTGCTTAGTTTCTCTGCTATGGCGAATTCACTAGTTGTTCTGGATGAATCAAATCCAAAGCTCACCCTTAATACAGGACATAAACAAGTGCATCAGATATGTAGAGTGTCATGCTCCTTTCATGTAAGAGACAACTTGTTGCAGCTCTTTATGAGCTATAGATTGTAGTTGTTGTTAGTGGGCCCATTGCAAAGCAATTTTTTCTAAGCCTGTCCATTATATCATCTTTTTCTTGTACATCCACCCATAAGCACATCACAATCGATTAGGGGGTTAGCATTATGGTGTTTAATGTCACTTTCAACAATATTTCAGTTATATCGTGGCAGTTAGTGCTATTGTTGGAGAAAAACCACAGACCTGTCACAAGTCACTGACAAACTTTACCCATCACAGTCTATCTTTTTACTTGCGTGATGTTTTGTTAATAAGCTTGTTCTCGTCACAAATATTTACCACCTGACGTTACACATCACAATCAGTCATATTTACATAACAAGAAGAGAAATATAACATAATTTTCAATGGTTTTTGTAAATTCTGTACATGGGAGATAATTTTGTATTTCTATTGGGTTAGGTTTAGGATTATGGTGTTTAATGCCACTTTCAACAATGTTTCAAATATACCATGGCAGTCAGCTTTATCGGTGGAGGAAACCCGAGTATCTGGAGAATACCACTGACAAACTGTATCATACAATGTTGTATTGAGTACACCTCTCGGTGTGTGGAATTTCAAACTCACAACTTCCAACTACCATGCGATCATGACTACGACGGACCCATATATCTAGTGAATGGTTTTCAGTTAGAAATATTTAATATGTTTCACAGCAGAGTATTTTATGTTAATTATATTTATAGAATAATTGTTACCCTTCTGTTATCTGTTAGCTTTTTGCCAGAAGTAAGACAGCTATATAAATACCCTCAAACAAGGATTGCTAGAACACAAATAAAAATGATCAGAAATACTAACGAGAAAATTAAACAACTCTATGAAGTTCATTTATGTTATACCTCACTAATCCGAATTCGACTCTGAAACTGGATAGGGAGGTATATGAGAGGGCTTATGTTACACCTGGCTATTATGCAACAAGCAGCATCAAATTCGCTCTGTTTTTGGCAAAGTATAATTAAACAAAGTTTCCAGTAAATGTCATTTATTAAATGACGAAAATACATAACTATGGAAAATTACAAAACAAAACTTAGAATGTAAGGGAGTGCCTTAATAACATCAAAATGTACTTGATAACAATGTGTAATCTTAAAATACAAAATTCCAGTCACATGAAAAATATAGGCACTCTCAAAAAACTACTATTACTACCTAACACAAAAAGGTTTGGCCCTTAAAACGGCCACAAGCCACCTTTAGATCCCAAGATCTAATGGTGGCAGATGCCAAACATAGGATTGCGATAGATGTAAAATCGAAAAAATATATACAGAATAACAGCAATTTTAAAGGTCGAGACAGACATTATCGCTAATATCTCAGCAAGTGTGTGTGTTTTACATCAGATTGAGAGTTAAACTTTTGCATGCGAGTTGCCAAACTGACCTAATATTTTTGTGGATCAAGGTCAGTTCAGTGATCCAGATTTTATCAGCGGCACATATCAAAGGGAAAATGTCCAATTTGTATACCTACATATAATCAATGAAGACCATACTATAACACACGTTTTATATTTTCAGATTGCCCATGTTATACGAGAAATCCGTCTTTTTCAACAGACACCTTATAGGATAGAACACCATCCTAGGGTAACTATAAACATGTCAAATCTTTCTTCTTCTATCAATTTGTTACATTAATCGTTGAAAACTTTATTTGATGTAGTTTTGTATTTTCTCATCACTGATATAAGTTGAAAAGACATGAATGGTAAAGCATATTTTTTTTTTACTATATGAGAATGATAAAATACTGTATTTGTACACGCTAATACAAGTAACTTATACAGACAAAAAGTATACAGGTGAAACCAATCAACGATCTAAGCTGATAATTACCAATGTTGACAAATATATTTGTCTTGTTTGTATAACAACTTTGTGTAACAGTCAACATTTTGTGAAAATCAATCATATAACGTTTTACCAAGCATATATATATATACACAACAAAATACAAGGTTAATTTCAAACATTATTCAAGTCTAGGGTTGTCTTAAGTCACACGTGCCTGAAATATCAAATAAGATACTCGAGTCTGATTTAAACTAAGATCTACTCAATCGGCACATGTTTCTAGTACCTGTATTTAGGAATGATAACTAAATTATTTTCCTCTGTCATTAACTTTTTAACATTTTAATCTTCTCCTTCAAAACTGCTCAACCAAATGGAACCAAACTTGACACTAACGTAATCTTTAGGAAGTGGATATTCAGATTTTTATACATATTGTTGATCCTCCAAGGGAAGTAACTAGTAGGAGGTCGAAATGGGGGATTTTTAAGTAAATATTCAAAAAATGTTATCTAAAAGGGGGGAGTATTATGTAAATATTCAAAAAATGTTATATAGCAGAACAATGCAGGGTCATCTGATATTGAATCTCTTGTTCTAGAAATAAAATGAAAACCAAAAATACTACACCATTTAAACAGTTCCAAAATGTAATTTGATGTATCTAGTTATCAAGCTATCATTATAATTTCTATTATTTTTCTCAGGTAACCAACTATCTATTAGATCCTGCTAGACTACTAAACGATGATCAAACTTACAAATACTCATTAGAAATAGAACCAAAGCAATCACGTTTATCAACTGTATCCCTGCCCCCCTCATGACCATAGACTTCACCATAACAACTGGTATTCAATGACAGAACCAGCCTCGCAGCAGACAAGAGTTGTGATGTTCAGATTTACAAGACGGAATTTTATTTGAGATTTGGAAATGAAATGTACGATTATATGTGTTGAAAGGAACGAAGAACACTTCAAAAGTCAGATTTGTTATCTTGGTTTTGTGTGGACGCGGATGACTTATGTGAGGATTACGTAAAGGTCATCAATTTTGTACTGAATGTGCTTATAATAATTTTTATACAGCATATAAACAGGATTTTCAAATTTATGAATCAGTTCTAATAAAATGAAGGAGTAAAATACACCTAAAAAAAATTTCTGGAATCTTTAACCTTTTTTATGATGAATTGGGTAAATTCTGGAGAATTGGGAAAAAAATAAGCTATTGTTGTATATTTGCCATTTAATAGATTACCCTCTGGTGAGTTGGAATATGTTGAAATAGCGTAGAAAAAAAGTATTTATCAGAAAAATGAAAGATATCAATTATTACGTAAGGAGTAATCTTTGAAAATATCCGATTGGTGTAGACTTAGATAGAAAATTTTATTCTTCTCAACAAATAAGTCGAAGTTTCAAACTATTAGAAAGAAATGTTGTTATTTTTTTTGCAAATTCTCACATGTGTGTAGATAATAAAATCCTTTTAATATTGTTTTTTGGTGAAAAAAAAATCCTGCCTCGTGTTATCCTTATAAAGTAGACAAAAATTACCATTCTTTTTTATACATTTTGTGATATATGTCAATTTATTTATTTTGTTTTTAATTCTATATCTGTAATAACAGTTGTACTGTTGGGGAACTGTCTTCAAATTTGATATTAATCAATAAGAGGTTATTGATATGGCAAGTTTCATATCGTACCCTAATTATCAACCCTTTGATCCATATCAGCCCTCAGGTCTGCATTAGAACTTGTACTTATAAACAATATGCTTGTTTATGAAATAGGAAATAGCAGAAATTTATGATGATATTTAAGGTTTTGACAATTAGTTGACTTTTAATATTAAACAATGTAATTGATATGAAATGTGGATCCTATTTTAATACTTACACATTTTGTCATTTTTTTCTGGTACCCAGTTTATGAAGACTAGGAACCAGTTACAGATAAAGGATATCTAGTTCTTGTAATCATCAGTAGGAAACTTTATTAACAATTTATGGAAGGCTTTGTTTTGTTGTCAGCAGCTTTGATGATTCCAGTACATTCACATGTACACAGTGCAATACTTCAGTTAGTGCAATATTTTGTAACAAATTTACTTGTGATCATTTGGACAGTATATATATATGAAATTCTTCAGTTTTATTAAACTTTCAGATTTTTGCTGAATTTTGAAATTACAACATTTTTAGCAAAATGATACCATATAGATATGAATTTTTTTTTATTAAACTTTCTAATTTATGCTACATTTTGAATAATTTTAGCCAAGTGATATGACTCTATTATTTCTAGAGGACCATGATCTTTATAGAAATATATATTTGTTATCAAATGTAGTGTCAAATATTTAGAAAGAGTTGAGAAAAATTAATTTATTGTAGACTAGCTAGCATCTTTATAGTTTAACTTTTTAGAGACATTTCCTCGGAAAAATATATTTTTTTTTTTTTAAGAATATGGAAGTTATTTCCAACCCTTTATTTGTAGATATGGTTGGTAGTCAGATACACCAGTCTTAGTATTCAAGTTGACCTTTAACAACTGTCATAATTGTTATTGTGATAGAAAATGGTTGTGAAATAAGGAGATATTTTTTGCTCATTGTTATAAACTATTAGTCTTTGTAATTTGTTCTTCTACCCGGTATTTTGTTTAATGTTCTTGGGAGTAAGTGTGTGATCATGTATGCCCTGTCAAATTGTGCCAAAAAATAACTCGTTAAATGTTATTTTAAGAAAGTTTAGACATTTTAATGATATCTGATGTATAGTACAGTAACTTTTCAGTGCTTGGGAGGATGAATGTAAACTTGTGAATAATTATGAAATTATTGTGAGATTATAAAAAAAAAAAGGTAAATGATCTTATTTAGAAATATTTGTATTAGTCTCTTGTGCTATGAAAATGAATATTTTTATGTATATGACAGCACATCGGTAACACACGTCTGATCACGACGCTCTGATACTCTCCACTCGTCATCCTTGAGTCAATTCATATGAAAACCATCGTTTTGAGTTTGTTCCATAACTGATCTGCATTTTGTAGTTCTCAACAATATAACATCACTAACATTTTGTAGTTCCTCAACAATATAACATCACTAACATTTTGTAGTTCCTCAACAATATAACATCACTAACATTTTGTAGTTCAACAATATAACATCACTAACATTTTCCTGGGGGTCATCGTGGTCGTGATCGTATGGTAGTTGGATTTATTTAGGTATGCAATCAGTGCCTATCACCACTCAAGTTGTGAGTTCGAATCCCGCTCATGGCAAGGTGTACTCGATACAACATTGTGTGATAAAGTTTGTAAGTGACTTGTGGCAGTCAGTGGTTTTTTCGGGCACTCCCGATTCCTCCACCAATAAAAGTGACTGCCACGATATAACTGAAATATTGTTGAAAGTGGTGTTAAACTTTTAAAGTTAAACACCATAGCCCTAATCGTAATAGGTAGATTGAACAGACTATGAAAGATATTCGATATAGCATTTATCGTCGATAATCCATTGGTAATTGCCACCCGTTCATCTTCTCTAATCATTTTAATTTGCAAGAATCCCTTTCTTTTTTAAAGGATGTAAAGCAGTTTTTCGCTACAAAACAAAATGTTTTATTATAACTCTAGAATGATTCTTAACTACGAGGATTCCTCTGTCAATTGACCCACGGGTGACGAGTGGAGAGTAATCAGAGCGTGAGCAGCTGTGGATTACCATGACTTAGAGGATTCCTCTGTCAGTTGACCCACGAGTGATGAGTGGAGAGTAATCAGAGCATGAGCAGCTGTGGATTACCATGACTTAGAGGATTCTTCTGTCAGTTGATCCACAGGTGACGAGTGGAGAGTAATCAGAGTGTGAGCAGCTGTGGATTACCATGACTTAGAGGATTCCTCTGTCAGTTGACCCACGGGTAATGAGTGGAGAGTAATCAGAGTGTGAGCAGCTGTGGATTACCATGACTACGAGGATTCCTCTGTCAGTTGACCCACGAGTGATGAGTGGAGAGTAATCAGAGTGTGAGCAGCTGTGGATTACCAACGATGATGACAGCAGTGTTTGGGTTTGATATACTTTTATGAGTCAAAGATGTGTTTCCATCAACAAATTTTCATATTATTGTATTTTGGTAAAATACAGGTTGAGTTAAATGGTCTAAGGTGCGATCGTAAAGCAAGTTATTCCTGAAGGCATTTTTGACTGTTACACGTATGGGAAAATAGAAGTAAAATATGAGATAAGGGGTAATTTGTCAACGTTTATTGAAAATAAAACAATATATATTAGTAAGCTACAGTCACATAATTCTGTTTACACTCAATAGATCATTTGCACATTTCTGTCTTGATTCTAAAATTATACATTTTTACATGTTTTTATAAGAGTAATTTCCCTTTAAAATGAACGAAAGTGTCCCATTTCATGCTAAGTTCAATAAAAATAACATATGTTTTTCCCATAATCTATTCAAAATGTTGATGTAAGAACTTTATTAATTTTATGTCTTCTCTAAAATTATCATCTGATTTTTACCAGGTTAAAATATCTACATATAAGAAAATTATACTCTAATTCTTTACCCTTTCCCTTGCTCTTGCTAGACCGGGTACCATTTTTCGTGTCATAAGGGAAATAACTCTTATAAAAAAATCATGTAATTTTAGAATCAAATTTGGAATGTGCAAAAGTTAAATTTAGTTAAGGGGGTACCATACACTACAGGGAGATAACTCTTTAAAATCAGTTGAACGTTTTGATCATATGATGTTTGTATGCAGATTTCAAGCATCTCGGTGATCAAAACCACAGCGAGAAAAGCTGCTATGTGGCTAGTGAATTTATAGCTCTGAGTCTATTGGTTGGAATTTGTTAAAATTTCGATATTTATTACAGTGGATATATTCAAACACACTGCCAAAAAAATAAGAAAATTAAATGAGCAGATCAAATTTTACCCTGAAGTGTATGGTACCACCTTAAACTAATTTCAGTAATCCACAAGGTTAATAATTATTTCCTATTGTAGAATTTTTTTCCCTGTAATGTATTATGACAGGAAGGCATGTGGAAGTACATGATAATAATCTCATTTGACATTTGTAAATTTTTTTAAATCAAGCTAAAGATCACTTTCATTGTTGTCCTTTGTTTAAAAATCTGTGGGGGTCTTCATGGTGAGCATAATATTTATTGGCTTTTAAAATCTTTTTTTCTTCATTTCATTAAAATATGGACAGGATGTTAATCAAATTCTTTCAGGGCTGCAATGTTTAATTAGTAATCTATCAAATCGATCAATCATTGGTCAATATTTTTTTCATAAAAATTTTCAGCAGGTCTCGAAAAAATAATATGTTAACATTCCATTTAATTTCTCTAATATGATTCCAAATGATAAATATTCCAACAAATCTAAAAATGCTGAATAACAGTCCATTGTATTGTCATTATCATAACCACAAGGTGTGTTGTGTAATGTGAGTTATCTCCCTTCCAGAAAGACTTAAAAAAATATTTCTGTAATTTCAATAGAACAGTACATAGTAGTGATATACCAGTCACTTATTGTAATAAAACAAGGTCAGCAACACGTCATTGTAATAGGTGTATGCTCAGAAGCATTGCACAATACTAAAACATTGAAAGCAACAAGCAAAATAATAAAAGCTTCCAGTCAAACCAGGGATATTTCATTTGTTTATCATCAATATTTTTATTGATAAAAATATTTTTATTGTAATTAAATAAAATAATTAATTAAAGTAATTAATACTCCCAATAGTACAGATTACCATTCATATTTAAAAGACATGTACATAGAAAAAAAACCAGAAAAATCTTCTTCAGAATGCAAAAATTGTAAAAAAAAAAAAAAAAAAAAAAAAAAAAATAGGTTACTGATGTGAGTTTTATTTGTCTTATCTTATCCTTGTCTCAAAAATGTTTCTTTTAAGACAATTTTATGTTGTGTTTCTCACAAGCTTCTTTGTAATGTTGGATATTCTTTGTCTTTTGCCCTATAAAAATCTCAAGTGAGAGCCAAGTATAAGAAGATTTGAAACAATTTATTTTCGTCCCAATTATTAAGTAGAAGAGAGAGAGAGAAAAAAAGGGAAAATATTATCAAAACCAATTTTACCAAATACTGGTATACTTTCTGTGATTTTTAAATACCGTGATTTAATCAATTATTATATGTATATATATATTTTGTTTATGTTTTTCGTTTATTTTTATTTTATTTTTTTTATTAAACAACTGATGTGCAATCTATATTTATATATTTTAGTAGATAATTTTTGAGGACTATATGTATAGTATGGTTCATAGCTTGTTAATAAAAATGCTTTGTTTTAAGGAGGTCAAAATTTTTGGTCACAAGTTTCAGTAAGAAAACTGATTTATATATGTAATGTCTTTTGATGGATTTTCGAAAACACATAAAAACAATGATATTGATTTCAGAAACTTATATTCCCAATTTGAATTGAATTTTTATTGAATTCTTTGTTAAAAAGAAGGAACATTTATTGAAAAGTATTTTTCAATTGTAATGTTTAGTTTTCACTCAACTCCACAATATAGATGAAATACTGCTAAAGTTGGCCTTAAACACCAATCAATCAATCAATCATTCAGTTTTCACTCATCAACAAGTAAGATGATATTTTTTTTATGGGATTTCAAAATTTTTGTAACAGTTTTGATTGGTATTAATATGATATATTATATATAAGCACACAATATTTAGAATGTCAAAAAATACAATGACTTTTCTCATTGCTATACACTTATTGCATTGGTAGGCTTTCTCTAAATTGTTTTTTACAAATGTAGACAAAATCCATTGTTAACTAATTTACATATTAAAAATGATTGTAATACACAGTGGTAGTAATAGTTAATTTTCAGTAGGGAACAAATTTATATTTCACAGTTCTTCAGGTTTCACAGTATTTCCCCTCTTCCGAGGCCACCAAAGGCCACCCCTCTTATTAATCTAGGCCAGATTTCAGATACACTGAGATAGTACAATTCTTTTTAAGTGTCTCCCTCAAGAGATATCACTCCTTCTGTAGCGTAGTCTGTTGCACCTGAGTTTATTGAATAAAGATTAAGTTAAAAGGCCACTTCTTCTTTTTTTTATCGCAGAACGGGTCTTAAAAGAGGAGGGCTATTGTAATATATTTCAATCAAACGCAATAAAGCAAAATAAATTTGAAGTATGATTTCGTGCTACTGCTCCAGATTACCCATTTTATGATATCTTTTCTTGCTTTAACCAGAACTCATTATTATAAATTTATAAATGTTATTGATTTTTTATATAATTTTAAAAATGCTGTTGTGAAATATTTACTTCAAAACCTCAGATATTTGTGGTTAAAAGTTGTTTAGCATTGTCTGCAGATGAGTAGTTATTTACTTGAAGACACTGATACTTATGTATTCATAAAGTAATCCCCTTTATCAAAGACGAAAGGGTCAATATTGGACCAAAAGGATGAAAAAGTGGACCATTTTTGTATTACCTGAGTAACAGTGATGACATAAAAGGATCTTGATTGTCTTGCTATGTCATTACACCATTGTTAACACATGACTCCTCTTATCATGTACCATGCATGTAAAAAATGTAACTAAAACATAATAAAAAGTGTATTACAATGTATACAATAATGTCCTGCTGTGTCGTAGGAAACCCTATTAATTTAATGCTACACAAAATCACCTTTCAAAACTTTAATTGACCAACAGCCATCTTCTATCATTCAATGAATGCAGAAAGTAGAATTTCTATTGGCTGACAGTCAATGAATTACACAATTTTTCTTTATATCAGATCCTTCCCTTCATTTGCATAATCCACAACAATCGCCTGCTTCCACAAAAAAACAGCTATTACAGAAGCCAAAAATAGAAAACAAGTTCATAAAATCAGTTTATATACCAGTATATAAAAGATCTACATGAATTCTTAATGCCACTTAGAAACTGTCAAAAAAAATACAGAGTGGAATATATTAAATTTATAATTATGCCAAGTAAAAAAGATGTTTGTTTCCAATACAAAATGTAGCATGATAAAGATAGTGTTTGAAGGTTGTCAACAAATATAATGTTACATAAAGTGTGCATATGTTTTTCTACAATGCATATTAAACCCCCAGCCCCCACTGAAAAATGGGGGGAAGCACTAATGATAGTTCAATGATATTTTTGGCATTTTTCTTTCAAATATATTTGATTCGTACTCTTTCAAATAAAACATTGATTATTCAACAATTACTCTATAAGATGAGGTAAAAACAGACGAAATGGTGCATAAAAGTGGGACAGACAATAACCAAAAAATCATATATACCAACAATGTTCCTTAGAACAATATAAATACCAATATTTTTGTCCTGTTTACATATTAACAACTGATATACAAATTATTTATCTATTTTCTTTATAAAATTGGATGAATGTTACAAATTTATATACTTGCTTGAAATAGAAACCATGTATGAACATTGTAAATTTTGAAATTTGAGATTATTTTTTTTTTGTCAAAGACTTGGTAAAAAGAAAATTGCATTTGAAATTGTGTTAAATTATCTTTTTTGTTTTGAAATACATTTGTTAATGTTTATTCTCTGATGTATATTTGCTAATTGCTTCCTAGTAGTGAAGGTGTTCAATTGAATGTGTTGTGTTTCTACACGAAACAATTATAGCCCTTTTTGGCAGCTGAAGGTGTGTTAAGCCAAGGAAGTTTTGTTGAAAATGTTTTTTATTTTAAAGTTCTCTGCACTGTTTTAGATTTTCTCTGTTGCTAATTAGCACCTGCCTGCCTACCTGGCTTTTTAGGAGTGGAGCTTGCCTCATTGTCAAATAAAACCCATAAGTGTGATATCAAGTTTATATCAAAATAATAATAATTGACTGTAATAAGGTCTGGATAATAATTTTGACGTTAAATCATAAAATATACAGATACCAGTAGTTATAAAAAGAAAAGAACATTTCTATCCTCAAAATTAGATCATGAGAGACTGAACTGGTATAAAAATATGACAATCAATAATCAATATCCTATTGCCCCATGTGGTAATTTAACATTGGTACATCATTTCTAATTAGTTTTCTAGCTTCTTCTTTAATCTAACAGCTTATTAACATATTTTTAGCATTTTGTTTTCTAAATTATTATAATATCGCAATTTGCAGTCATGTGGTAAATATCATTTTAGACTATAATTTTGGCATGGCTTTAATCTTTCCTAGTAATTACATATTTCCAACATTGTTTGTGCCATGTAGACCAATATTCCAAGACAACTTTGCTTACAACAGATAACAAACAAATTCTCCTTCCAGTCATGTTTCAAAATATAAGTACAATTCTAACATGACGTCCTTCTTTCGCCTCTGGCTCGGGATAAAATACTAATATAATATCTGCCAATCCACATTAAAACTCACAACACATTCTGGCTTCCATGATTTATTTCTTAAATATATTTGCAGCCTCCTGGTGCCAAATAACAATGAATTCCAGGGGGGCATAATCAGATTGATAATATTATTGTATTGGTATTCTTCATCTCATTTTTACGGATTTTGTCAGTCATGCTTTACCCACCATTGTACCAAGACAAAAAATCTTGACCACTTATTTACAACCTTCTGTCCTACAATTGAATGACGTGAAAACTTCAATATCCAATTCCAAGCACGAACAAAATATCCATGTGGAAATTTAAGAAACCCCTTTGGTTCTAAATGTGTTGGTCCAAGTACAGATATGCCAATCCTTTAAATTGGAGAAATCATTTTGGGCTGGCCATAGGCTAAATGATACATAAGACTGGTATGAAATATGAATAGGCTTTCATTCTTTATCTTTTAAATTACTTTAAAAAAATAAGCTCCACTTCTTTAAAAGAATCACTTTCTTTAACAAAAATTCAATTGCATTTTAGAACCTGTTGTTTTTTTTTCTGCTCTTTTGAAAATTCCTCAGATACATGTATACTGTGCAGGTTTATTTGCCATATAATCACCATTTTTTATTATTCAAAATGACATTCTACCAGTAGAATTTGAAAAGAAACCACCAAAAACTAAGATAACCATGGTAACCGTGACCTCTTGTTGTCATGTCTCTACATTGATAAAAGTTGTTGAAAGAATAATTGTTTAAATTTTGACAATGTACATATTTTTTGGAGTTATGTCCCCTTTCCTGTACAATATTGTTGTTTTCCCTCACACTGTTATGTATTCTGTGACATTTTTTTAGAGGTTGTTGTGTAAAACAAAGCATTACAAAAAACTTATAATATCATTGTATAATAGATCTTACTTAAAAACTTTTTTTTTTCAAATGTAATGATTAAAATTTTATCTTCTTACTAGTTTATTTTTTTTATTATCAATTTTTATTTATCCTACGTGTAGCTGAAATAACGGATGTTCTTGCCATTACCTGGTATTAGATAATAACGGATGTTCTTG
>MJUT01062426.1:684134-699148 GCA_002080005.1 Gigantidas platifrons | reverse complement strand
ATTTTGAACTTTCAAATTTTTTAATTTTTTTTTTATTGATTTTAGAATTTTGAAATTTTATGAAATTTTCGAAATTTTTAGTTAATCTTCATTCTTTTTGAGGAAGGCCATAATGGACCAGTCCATTATGGCATTTACCCGGTCCATTATGGCTTTTACCGGTCCATTATGGCCTCAAAAGCCATAATAGACCGGCAAAGCATTTTGGAGCAAAATAATGTTCTTGCTGTATCAATACAAACCAGTCTGTTGTATTCATAATATAACCTACTGGTTAATAATATTTATTTTAATTTTGTGTTGTGTTTTTCTTGGTATTGTGTACCCTATGTTGCCAATTTCTCTGGATTGTCCATTTTAGATTCATTGATTGCTCCTTCTGTATTCTCTAATGTTGATTTCACATATATTTCGCATGTCCTTTTTTCAGACAGTAAATTAAAAATATATGTATAATAAATTATGTGCATCTTTATGTGCATCTAGGAAGAGTTGCTGATCAAAGGTGTTCCCCTCCTACTGAACCACACTAAAATCTGTTTGGCTCTGAAAACTATAAATTCAATGTAACATGCTAACTACTACAACACATGGTCGACAAATTGAAATAAATGAAACGACGTTGGTGATAGAAGTCAACATAAAACCTGCATGTACAAATACACTAATAATATTGAGCTAAGATTTTCCATAAAGTTTTTACATTTGTCAATGTTCAATAAATTCCAATTTGTTATAGTACTCATCATTAAAGGGAGTCATTGTGGTCATGATCGTATGGTAGCTAGATTTACAACTACCTGTGCAATCACCGCCTATCACCATGAAAGTTGTGAGTTTTAACACCATTCATGGTGAGGTGTATTCGATACAACATTATGTGATACAGTTTGTCAGTGACTTGTGACAGGTCGGTAGTTTATCCAGGTACTCTGGTTTCCTCCACCAATAAAAGTGACCGCCACAATATAACTGAAATATTGTTGAAAGTGGCGTTAAACCCCATAAACCCAACCCAACCCAATCCCATCATTAAAGGGAAATAATTTATTTGAGTTACATGTATTTACCACAGAATTTACATTGGTATGGCTTAGTTTTACTGTGAACCACCTGATGGGCTTTAAGAGTTTGTGGCTGTGTAAAAGTTTTGCCACATGCTTCACATTTGAATGCTCTGGTGGCATTGTGAATTAAGACATGCCGCATCATGTTGGCTTTCTGATTAAATGCTCTACCACACACACTGCAAGTAAATGGCTTTTGTCCTGAATGAGTAAACTGGTGAGCTCTAAGATGGTGCTCCTGAAAAATACATATACATTTGTAATAAAATTGGAAACCATATAATATTAATATGCAATTGACTCAAATATATATCATGTGTCTTTCTATAAAATTAACTTTAAGAATGTGTAATAGTAGCTGTAGAAAAAGATCTCAAATTTATGGAAGCTATCAAGTTATATTATTATGCAACACATCAAATTTAAGATAAACAAATCCTCTACCATTCAATGTCGTGACATTATAACTGGATTTTAATCTCTCTTTGATTATTACAACATTTTCTCCTCCAAAATAAACCCTCTTCCAATAAAACTGAACGTCACGATATAACTGAAATATTACTGAAACTGAAAGTGGCATTAAGCATCACAACCTTACTGTATTTTTGGTTTATGATTGCATTATTATACATGTATGTGTATTTGTAAATGTGTGAGTGACTATTATGTTTATTTTTTTAACAGTTATATGCCTGATTTTTCAGAAATTTGAAGCAACCAAAAAACTTCAACATAACTGTGTACAATGATTCTTCTTCTTTGCATCAGAGTTATAGAATGTCGCTTCAGTGCCTCAGGTTCAAAATAAAAATAGAATGTTAACACATGCTTTATACATGTACATGATACCCTGCATCACAAAAATATCTTACCAACAACTATATATTTCTCACCTTCATGAAGTCCATGCCACATTCTGTACAAATATAAGGTCGTGACCCTTCATGTGTGATCATGTGATCCTTCAGTTGACTTGGATATCTGAAGACTTTTCCACAATATTTACATATAAGTTCCTCCCTATTTTCATGGAACACACTATGTAGCTTCAAAGCCTTTACAGAGTCAAATTCCTCTCCACATTCTTCACACTTTTCTTTCTCTGAATTATGTCTTTCCTTGTGTGTCCGTAATTCACTTGGGTATGCAAATCCGCGACCACAAATATCACAAACGTAAGGTCGACTTTCAAGATGTACAGTCTGATGTCTTTTAAGATGACTTATTTGAGTGAATTCTTTGCCACAGGTTGTACAAATGTGTGGTTTAACATTATCGTGTGTCAACATGTGGGTATTTAGATGACTAAGCTGTTTAAAATATTTGCCACAAACCATACATAGATGAGGTTTAATTCCGTTATGATCAAGAATGTGTGTTACTAGATTATGCTTAGTGGTGTAAGACTTGGAACAAAGCTGACATTGCCATCTTTTCTGTTCACCATTTTGTATCAATTGACTGTCTAGAATTTGTACATCAATTTCCATACGGTCTAAGTGTTTATGAAGTTCGTCATCATTTTCAGTTTCTATCGATTTCAGTTTTTCCATCACATGTAAATACATATTTTTTGGTTCTGTCTCACTTTTAATTTCATCGTTCTCCTCTTCTGTATTTTCAGGCACAATATCTTCATACTTGTTTTGACCTTTTTTAAAATTCAGTGACATTATACCACCTGACATCAAATCTGTTGATGTCATGTGCTCAATATTGCTCTGTGATTTTTTAGTTACTATGGAGACAGTTACAACTGTTCCAGTGTGTCCAATAGATGTTGTCATGACAGCAGGTGCAGCAGCTTTATTAAAACTAGGGGAGGTAATAGCAAAGGGATGTAACTTTTGTTGTAGTTTCTTCATTTCTGGTGTCATTTGTGTTAAAACATCTGACTCATTATCATAGATATGATCAACAGAGGCATAGATGGAATCATTTGATTTCACCAAAAATTCATCGTGAAACTCCTCTTCGGAAGTACTCACTACACTATCTTCTAATTTGGTCTGAACAAATATAGGTTTTTTTCCTTTTCTCTTCCGAGAATTTTTTTCTAGTTTATCAAAATCTTGATGAAATGTATCATCTATTTCATTTCCCTGGTAGACTAAAGGATCATTCATCAGCAGTTTGTTTTTAAGAGACGTATACTCTTCATCCCAAACATTTACTGTTTCAAATTTATCAGCAGTAGACTGAGCAAAAGTTTCTCCTTCTGAATTATCAAAGTCTTGATTTTCACCAGAGGAATAGGAAAATCTTTTCTTTTCAGTTTCATGATCACTTATTACAGAGGAAGATAAGTCAGAAGAAATTTGTCGCTTAAAATCATCTATATTTTCATTGGTGTCTTTTACTTGTAAGTCAACAATATCTATCCCAATTACAGGTCTTTCTTCAGTTAGTCCCATCAATGGTTTAACTCCTGCACAAATTCTACCAAGCAGTGTAAATCTTACATTTCTATGGGGTTTTGTAATTTGAACATTTTGATTTTCATAGCTACACACATTTTGAAAGTTACATGTACTATTATTTCTGACAATATTTTCTCTGCATAATGATGTTAAATTTTTTTGAATTTGTGTTGTTGTTTTGACATTGTCATGTAATTGTGCAATATGTTCAACTCTGACATTGTTGTTTATTACAGAGCTGAATGTCTTGTGGTTATTTGATTCTAGATCCTTCCTGTTGATAATTTTTGATAGTGGTTCAATGTTTTCATTTTTATCATGACAACCTGATTGTGATGGTATGGTTTGGATACATGGTTGACTTTGAATTTGGCTAACAATCGTACAACCATTTCTAATTGTAAGGTTATACAGTATAGAATTTGCCGATAGCTGAGAACAGATGGTTGGAGACATAGTTTCAATATTTTCTGATACCAGAGATTTGTGAACTTTATTATGATACTGATCTTCTTCTGAGCTTTTATCACCACCATCCATACTGAAATCAAAACATAATACATACTGAAGAAAAAAAAACATACATGAATGAAGTTCTATTATAGCCATCAATACTAAAAAAAACACTGTTTAACACCAAATGAGCAATTTTCAGCTACTTAGTATATCATGGGAACAAATTCAATACATTTCAATGAGAAAATGATGGTGTCCGTTTTGAACTAGACTAACATATATGCTTAGCTGGATTTTTATAGTGCTAGTTCACTGAAACAACAGTAGACATATCGCTCCACTCCGACATCATTATCCTGATTCCGAGGGGCTCAAACCCATGACCCTACCGCACTCGAACCATTACACCACCAACATGGTTCTGTATATATGATAAACATACATGGCAGCACTGACCAATATATATAAATACTAGTAGGTCAAGGTTGATGACACTTTCAACAATTGAATATTTCAGTTATATAGTGGCGGTCAGAGTACCCAGAGAAAATTACTGACCTGTCGTAAGTCACTGACAAACTTTATCACATAATGCTGTATCAAGTACACCTCACCATGATTGGGGTTCGAACTCACAACTTTAGTGGTGATAGGCACTGATTGCACAGGTAGGTACGATCAAGATCACGACCATAACAGCCCCCAATATATGTATACAGTCAACCCTCTTTTATGTCAAAAATCAAAAGTAATGATGACTTTACAACCAAATATCTGAGTATTTGAGTTATATGAATTATCTATATTAGACAGCTGCTATGAACAGACCAAATAATTATGTCATCCTATCCAAGTAAATGTCTAATCTGAGATCATGATTTGATAACAAATTCAGACTTCGTAACTGTACTCATTTCATGCAGTTTTTAAACTTCAGGAAATTTTTTTAATCAATATTCAGAGTTTGTATATCTCATATATTTACATATATATAGAAAAAAACGTTTTGAAAAATGGGTTTTTAAGAAGAAAACAGACTACACAATTTTTCATATTGTAATTTTCTTTTTGATCATTTTTTTTTTATCTCCTGCAGATTTTTAATACAAGGTTCAAATACATACATGATTTACAATGTACAAATAATAAGAAAATTACACACACATTCTTTATCTTGCTCTTGCATTGTAGGTCAGGTGCAACATTTAGCCTGCCATATAAGAAATAATTCCTATTAAAACTCTCAATATTAAAGAATCAACTCAGTAAAACTAAAAGACAGTATTATCAGTGATATTAATTAAGAATACAAAAATTATGGGCTGTTTAATTATATATTGGTTAAAAAGAGGCATGGGAAATGGTATAGCTTAGATTATACTTTCTAATAACTAGATGCTCTCATGTCTTTAGAATATAATATTGCTAAATTAAATAATAATAATAAAAATGTAAGTCTGACTTAAACAAACATTACTTCAGTGCTTTGATTTTTCTTTCGTTTGAATTTCGCCACGCCCCCTGGAGTGAAAATGGCGCAGGATAAAACAAACAAACATAATTTCTTTTTCTTTTTTATACTAAAATGCAAAGAGTATGTTAAAAAATAAAAACAATTGTATCCAAAGAAATCTACACAAGAAATCAAAGCAATAATAACCCTTTTTAAGATCGAATCCCTCGTGGAATGAAAGACTGAAAAATGGAGGCGAGCCACCAACCAAACAATAATATTTTGTCAACACCGAAATATTTCAATTTTTAATTGCTTTTATGTATTTTAAAATTAAAATATCCATCATTAAACATATTGTCTATGTGAATAGAACTATGTTGACATGTTCGTTCAAAGAATAACAACAAACCTCGATGGATAGAGTGATCGCAGCAGTGCTCCACCAACATTTATGCTTGCGCGTATGAATAAATTTCGTCTGCCAAAGAAATTTAAAGCACTTGTTGAATTTAATCATTAAATGATAACAGTTTTCGCGTAGGTTTTGTTTCAGTGTTTCTTATTTTATTAATTCATATTTCATATTTTATATAATATTGATTGGCAAAATTTATTGGGATGAAAATTCGGTGTATGTACATGTAAATCGGTGTATATATTTCTTCGCGGAGTTATTTTACCGATTTACACATACAGATCTCCTGCAGACAGACGAATAGTGAATCTGTGTACTTGGTGCTTAACCGTGTTAGGCCTAGGTTAAAGAAGAAAAGCTTAAGCTCTTGGAACTGAATACTGCACTAATACACAAAAAAAGAATAATGCAAGTTAATCTGAAATTTTAGTAATTTTACAAGAACCGCAACACCAAAAACAATTAGTCGAACACACCGTAACGTTGTCATCCATCTTCTATTTTTCTTTATGATAACCAATTTCCAAAAATTACCCTGAAAAAAGAATTGGTGAGTGGAGGTGTAATAGTCTTGTCCATTGATTACACAAACAATTTTTCTGGCTCTTGGTTCATGCAACAATTCATGAACCATTTTCTTACACTGATTTAGTGATTAGTGTATAGATGTTGTAAATTGTACATAAAAAGGAATTAAAGTTTTTGAATATAAAGGACAAAGTTTATAGGTTTTAAATTCTGTCGGGTACAAAAAGGGTCAGCTTTCAAATGTGTTTATGATCTGCAAAAACTCAGTAGCACTTCCTAGAGTGTCTTTACTGTTGAATCAGGGGATGGAATCGGCAAATAACATGCTAGAAAATGGCCGATTTTACCATTCGATGTATCTCGGGATTTTATAATAAGTAAAGGAATTCTCGTCCAGTTCGTGTATATCGAGAAACTTTTAATTGGATAGTTTTTTTGACATATTTGACGTGTGTATGTTAATTTAGAATCGACCGAAATAATTCGGAACATACCGAAGTATAATTATAATATTCGGAAAAGACCGTAGGAAGTTCTGCAATATAATTATAGAAAAGTGGGCATTGATTATATAAATAAATCCAAAAGTTCTTCAAGGTAGATATATTTAATTTAAATAATTGCAACTACAACATTCTTATAAATATGAACCTAAAAAGTTATTTTTTAATATTGAGAACAATTTCAAAATATAAAAATTAAATGCAAAAAGTTGAATTAACACTAATTATCGAGGAAAATGCTTTTTAAGGAATTTGATTAAAGGGAGGTAATCATAGTACTGTATAGTATTATAAAATTACTACTGAAAAAAAAATGAACCAATATAGTGATTAACACAGTTTGTCTATAAGCTTATATATTTGGATTAAGTGTTAACTATGTTAGATATCTACGTACCATTAGTTGTTTACAAAATACACTGATATATATATAATTATTGTTTCAGTTTGTAAACAAACATCTGCTTTGCATAATCATAAATCCTCGGATTTACCTTTTTCTAAGAAGACACATGTTTTTTAATTAATTTATTTTATAAAAAATATATAACCTATATTTTCTGTTTTTATATATAATTATTAAGGTAAAAATACCTTACAAAAGAACAAAAAACCATTCATAAAATTTTGTCAAAATAAAAATAATCCTGATTCTGATCCGAACTTAACAGCAGCTCGCTGGTAAAATTTGGCCCATAATTTGATTATATTTCACTTCACATCCAAAATTTCACAAGAAGACGTATGTTGAATGTAATATAATACAAACCTCCTTGTGAAATTATATATTTCAAACTATTACATCCATATTTTGTCACAATATATCCATAAATAATTGTCTGGCAAACTCATTTACCTAACACGAAACACAAATCTAGCAACATTTTTTGGCTGTAATGGTTGAGTATATAGCCAAGGGAGATAATCGTTTCCGATGCCTGGTTGAATGCCCTCTTCAGAATGTCTAGTACTTCTGCATGCACTGGTATTTCCCCAGTTCCAAAATACAATATGTTTATCCTGGTGCTGATAATATTTTAGTTACAAAAAGCATGAATTCATTAGAAAATAATTAAATTTTTACTCACCAGAAATGCAGACATCACAATGATTTTTTTCTCTAGGTACAATCTAAAAATATAAACTCCATTAGGTGGTCATTTACAAGTGCAATTAGTATTAAATACTATAGAATCTGCTGTACCATAGTATGATATTATGAAATATTTGCCTAAATAATATGCATCTTTTTAATTTGTTTAAATGAAACTTAGCCTGATCAAATTGTATAAAAGAAATTATATTGTTTTAAACAAAAAGGTCTCAATTTGACTTGACTTGACATATGTATGGAAACATCCTGATACACTTTAGAGTAAATCAATTGTTGTTAATGAAATTTTTCCATTCATGGACAGGACCAAAGTTTGTTTATATGGAAGTAAATGTATTAATAACATAGTTCAAGTAATGTAATACAGGTTTTATTAAGTCTAAAGGTATACAATTTGCATGATTGTATGAAAGGGCAAAATAGCTACATTTTCTCAAATGAGAATTGTAGTCCATCCCATATCTTGAATGAAATATCATGGGCATTCGGAAAAATAAAAGAAGTTATTTTTTGCTTTAAAATGAATGGTTTGTTGTTGCCATTCTTGAAAAAAAAAGACAATTTTTTGTTGATGATAATAATTGTAATAATTAAATAACAAAACAATTCAAAGTATCTAATATACAGCAAGTAGACTGGCATAATATATGATAATAGATATTCAATGATTGTTAATTTACTGCATTTTTCAATCACCTGTTAATACAAAACATATATCCACCTGTCTGCAATCCATAATTATACACTATCTTAAGATTCATTCAACCTATTCATTTATGAATTGTGCACATTATTATAAATAACATTAGGAAGGTCCCATTTCTTTCTGTCAGTTTTTTTCATTTTTCTTTTTAGAGTTATTCCCCTTTCTCTATCCAAAACAAATGAAATTATGCTTTGATTATTTAAAAGAATTTACTTTTGTTGCAAAAGATTAAAGGCAGGTCAATGACAGTCTAAATTATCTTAGTGACAACCTGTTGGTATATGGAAAAGATTGTTTATTAGATCTTAAAAATTCCAACCAAGCAAAAGTGCTATATGAAATGTTTCCTTCCCAAATACCTGATGAACTAGTGCCACTTTCAACAATATTTGAAACTGGAGTACCTTGAGAAAACCACAGACCTGCTGCAGGTCACTGACAAACCTTATCACATAATGTTGTATCAAGTACACCTTGCCATGAGTGGGATTTTGACTCACAACGTTAGTAGTGATAGGCATTGTGATTCATTACACAGGTAGTTGTAAATCCAATTACCATACGATCACGACCATGATGGCCAATTAATAGATTTGGCTTTAATATGCCACACAAATGTGATTTTATTGGTAGTTATGTGCATCGGGTATATTTATATGTATATTACTCTTTAGTTACTGTTAAAACATAACTTAAATATCAAATTAAAATCTTCAATTGAAAGTACAAATAGGTCGATTTTTATGCGCCTACCAATAGGCATTGGAAGATTAAGTTGTACCCATGTCCGTCGGTACATCAATCTTGTATGTCTGTTAATAAGTTCCCCCTAAACAAATCATGTCAGGTATCATAAAAGGAAGGCCAATTTCGATTTCAGACTTTACCATTTCTTCTGATATTGAGTTGTGCCCCTTGATTTTCCGAAAAATACAAATTTCTTAGGTGTCTGTTCAATAACATGTTTCCCATGAGCAAAGTTACTAAAATAGAAATTGCTTCAATTTGTTAAAATGTCTTTGTGCCTTGCTTTAATAGACTGACATTTTAACTATTACAAACAAATGTACTTTATAATAGTGAGTTGTATGAATTACATGTATATGGTGCCAGCTGTGTATTTTTGATACCACTCCACATATATCTTTGAGGTTAGTTTTCGTTTTATATTCCGTTTTCTAATAGGACTTTGAAAAAGACAAAACTACCCATATCGGTTTAAGTTTTAGTACAATTTGTATCTTGGAGAAACCATACATTATTTCAATGAATTTCAAATTTGAAATATCTTGTTTTACAACATTGTGCAGTTTTGTGTATTTTACTATTAAACAGAAAAAAAACTGTTTTGCTATCTGCTGACAGAATTAAATTTCTAAATTATTGTTTTCCTTACAGATATGAAGTCCATACCAATGTAAAACAAAGAAGTCAAAGGAAAGTATGCAATAACTTGAAAGAAATGGTAGAACTGCTTTGACCACTAAATTTACAGTAGGTATTATTTGATGGTTCAGCATTAAACATCCAAGACAACCACTACTAGTATTATGGATTTTAGTACAGTGATTGGTGTTGATGGTAAAAGGTTATCTGCATTGTTTAATCAACTCTTCTTATGGTTTACAACCAAATAATCCCAGTTGCTGGGGGCATATGGAAGATATGCATCTGATTTATTGATGCAGGGATCAACAATAACGGTAGTCTGATAGCCTGAGAGAAGTTAAAAGTTTGCTTTGAACTAGTGAACATTGTATGTGACTTAATTGTCTGATGGGACAAGTGAAAAAAATTAAAACTCGAAAATTGTATAATGTTTATAAAATTTGTTGGTAGTAAGTTATTCATTTATAATTTTGATGTATGTGGCTATCCAAAACTTATCTGAATACAAAAAAATTATTTAATGTTTTTACTGGTACTTGATTATTACAATTTGTGCATATGGACTAAATACAGTGAATACAATAGTAATGTTGCAAGGTCCTCAGTGTGCAACATAACATATGGGTTGATTTACATGCAACATATTTTGGACAAGTATTCCCTACTTTTGGACAACTAAAATTTGGGGCTACTAGTCTGCTAGGACAAGTTTATGAAAAAAAAAAAGTTAATATCTAGCCCTGTAACTATGAATTTTAATATTAAAATTTTACTATTTCCGGTCAAAATTTTAAGTACAGTAGATGTGCCTATATTTTGTAACCAACTTCTTCCACAGTTTTCAATGCAGGTCAACAGCATCAGTGGTTTAATGGTTAGCGTGCTCACCTCAAGTGTGGTAGATCGTGGGTTCGAGCCCCGGTCGGGTCAAACCAAAGACTATAAAATTGGCATTTGTTGCTTCACCGCTAAGCATGCAGCATTAAGGAGAAAGAGCAAAGACTGGTTGGCTCAGAATGAGAATAAAGTGTCAGAGTGGAGCGACATGTCTACCCACGGACTGTTATTTCAGTGAGCTAGCACTATAAAAATCCAATTCAGCGTGTTGGTCTGGAACAAAGCGGACCTCATCATCATCTCATTGAACATTAACTTGTTCTTGCCATGATATAGCTGAATTGGAGTTAAGCAACAATCACTCACTGATGAACTCACTCACTGATGAACTCAATGCAAGTCTTTAAAACTTTGCAGAATATTTGCACACATATTGAAGATGTATATATCTGGCATTATGTTTTTGTTCCAGAATTTATTTTATGTGTTGCAACTTATTTTTCATGGCTGCGGGTGTGAAGGTATTTTTAATTTTACTTCCTGAATTAATTTGAATCTATTTCTGCGATAAAGCTCTTAAGAACCTCAGGTACATTCGTATATCAATTTTATTTATGTTTTAAAAGTTTTAATTAAAATTCCACCATGCATGTTATAATTTTGAAAGATGTTGATTTTTTTTTTATTGCCTGTTAAGAACATTCTTAACTCTTAAAGAATATTTTAATATATATTAACTTTGCAGGTGTTCCTCTTGTTTGTACATGTATAAAGTTAATTTTGGGGGTGATCTTGGATAAGATTTTACCACTTTCATGTATCATTTTGACCACCCGAGAACTAGAAAATGAAATATAAGTGATTCTAAAATTTGATACTATACAAAGTCGTTTTTGTCAGTGACAAGGTGCCTATTTATTTGTCTTCACTTTTTGTGTTGGCTATTTTGATATTTTTATTTAGATTTTTTATTACCATATTAAGTTCCTACCAGGTGATGGAGGGTGATCTACAGTAGCTAAAAGAGTTAAGGTCATAGAGGGGTCCCTAACTTGTTTGGTGTAAATGGTAAAACTTGTCGTAAATATTTGGATTTATGGAACAGTTTTATCTAATGCTATTATGACTTCAACTATTTGTATAATTTATGGCGATCTTAATCCTTATTTTATATCACCATTTTGACTCAGTCTGACGGAGGATTAAGTTTTAATTTTAAATTTATTTAAACTTGTTTTTTTTGTCTGAATCATTTATCATGTTCAAAGTATAAGGATCTTAAATGTTACAAAAATGTTGCTTGGTTATCAAAGAATGGACAAAAGCTTTTTAGCAACCCCTCTAGTTAACTGTTAGTACTTAACTAAAGCTAATTTGAGATAGTATTAATTAGGAGTTTGTTTGTATGCTTCATTTAACTGATGACATCTGAAGTGATCATCCTAGTCCACATTATATACCAAGTTATATACCTTAAGGCATTGAAACTAACTTTATTGTTAGTCCAGATGGGTCCACAGGTGCAGGGCGAACACATTTCTTGGTATTCCCTTTTGAACTCTGGCCATTAAGTTAGATATATTTTGATTTATTTTCTCTTTTGAATTTTTTTTAGTGACCAAAAGGTATATATGTAAAATTATCCCTTAATCAAAGTGTCTTCACACATTTGTATCTCATATACCTTTGTATAGAAATAAGTACCCACGTCATTATGAAGTCTTTTCATATAGAATTATGTTTATTTTATGATGTTGACCACTTATTGTTAACCCATTATTTCCACTAAATGATCATATTCAAGGTTTTATTTTGGCTTTTGGCATGAGTTTTCATACTATGATAACAATTATAATTATTTTATTATTAGGTATACAAAGATGCGGTCATATCTATAGTATTTTGGGTGACTGAACAAACAGACAAATCTGTCCGGTCGTAAAAATTACAGTCAATGAACAAATATAGCTCAACACAAGATCAACAAATTTCTACTTCTAGATATTAAGATGACACGGGTCCTGCTAAATAGCTTGCCTGCTACATATTTAAACAGAGTATTTTTGTGTATATAACCAAGCACTTATTTAAATTTTGAAATTTTTGTTATACCCCATCTCCACCGGGGGTGGGGGGGTATACTGTTTTACATCTGTCCATCCGTCCGTCCGTCCAAGATATTTTTCGTCGCCTTTTTCTCAGCAACTATTATTGATGGCAGAAATCTGATATTTGGTCAAAAGCTTCATATAGGTATGCCATATTGTGGGAAGAGTTTTGGGACTCGTCAGATGCCTACTTCCTGTTTACCGACTTAGTTGGTTTTTATGCACATTGAACATATATGCTGGGGTATCATAAGTGAGCATTAGCTCACAGTTCTTCTTGTTTTTAATATTTTGTTTACTAATAATTATGATGCATTGTGATACTTTTTTAAATGAACAATATTTAAACAATTGTTATTTCATATACCGGTATGTGTGGTGTCATGTCCAATCGTAACTACTCGGCCATTCTCGCTACTCTGCAAATAACCTCGTATGCATTAGGCGTATAAATCGTACTACTTTTTCACATGTCAGTTACATGAAAGTTTGATAAAGTTATATTTTAAACAATTTTCTATATTTCAATTTTTTCCATGGATAAAAGTTAAAGTTTTAATTAGTTTTGCATGATTAAAGATTTTACTTAGTAAGTCTTCCATATTGGATTTTCGTGGACTATATTTTTGTGCGGCTTATATATAATTAACTTCCGGCAAACAATTTAAGAAGAATTTCTCCTATCTGCATACGAGGTTATTTGCAGAGTAGCGAGAATAGCAGAGTAGTTACGATTGGTGTCATGTCAGCACCTAGATTAACACGTTCAAATTGAAAAACTAGTATAAAATGTATCATATTTCTTAAGGCTAAGGGTCTCTTTAACCTTTTTGTATAATATTTTTTTGTTAAGAATTATGCAAGAATTATGTTTTATGGCGTGAAGATATTCCCAACATTTTCTATCACAGTCTTCAAATGAATAAAGTGTGGTTCAAATGGGTACATGAACAATATTTTACATGCTATAGGGACTATTTATTTATAATTTACAAGGGTGTCATATTCAATGTAATTCGGTATACAGTAAAATTTCAACCAAATTTGTTCAGCCCGTTGATTTAGGAGAATTAGGTTCAATTGAAGTCCACTCATTTCTCTTTAAAGACTTTTTGTTAAACTGTGATGCTAAGTCCATAATTTTTATAAGTGTATATCTGTATTTAAGGTACTAAAAGTCTAATTGGAGAAATTTCAAGGAAGCCATGCAAGAATTTTTAATAGTAAATTGTTTCAATATTTTTTTTAGGATTAGGATATAATTCTTTACTTATTTAACAAGGATTGCCGACAGACGATGGCTATGAGCGTTTTTTCCCAGGATTAGGGTTATGAGTGCTGGTGGTCAGTTTTATTGGTCAAGGAGACTGAGGTACACAGAGAAAACCACCAACTTGCCGAAAGTCACAGACAAACTTTATCACATATGAGTGTATGAAGTACATCTCACCATGTTCAGGAATCAAATTCAAAATTTTAAAAGTGTTGATATGTGCTGATTGCATAGGTGGATGTAAACCCAAGTAATATATGATCATTGCTTCAATGGCCCCTGACTCTTTGAAGGAAATCACATGAAGTTCTCTTATTCATCTGTTTGCTTCTCTCTACCCCTTACAAATCAAATTGTATTTATGTAAGCAAACAACAGGAACATATACTAAGGTTTGATACATCTTGTTTGAACATACACACTGAATGGCTTTTTTTGTCCCCCGACATTTCGTCGAAGGGGACTATAGAAATGGGTGTCGGTATGGTATGTAAGTGTATCTTATGAATATCTAGGTCAAGTTCGATAATGACAATTTTTCGAATATTTTTACTAGAGTTGTGCCCCTTTTTATACCTCAAAATTGCTAAATATTTGGTTTCCAGATGATAACTTGGTAACAAATAGTCAGATTGAAACTAGGTTTGGTATGTAAGTGTATCTCATGAATATCTAGGTCAAGTGCGATAGCGATCATTTTTCGACAAATCTTACCAGAGTTACATCCCTTTTTATACTT
>MJUT01062426.1:662544-682453 GCA_002080005.1 Gigantidas platifrons | reverse complement strand
AATGCGGTAGCGCTGTCCGTACGGAAAAAACAACCGCATCCGTTTTTCTCTTATATCGCGTGGTCGGTGAAACGCTTTAAAACGCATCATGCTTAAATGAGATTTAAAGCATCGTTATGACAATGTATAAATAAAAAACGTGTTTCCGTTTGACATTTAGACAAATTGTCAATCGTTTCTGTGCAAAGTCGGCACAAATGTTTGCCAGTTTTACCAGGAAACATAATAGGGGCTTCTCCGAAGCTTGTACCTTATTGGAATTGTTTACGGAGATAAAAAATGGTACGTTGGGACCAGCGGATTGGACGTTTCCATAAAAATTAACCACTTGTGATGTTTCTGCCACCATCGGAAGAAATAAAATTGAAATTTTCAATAAAGTAATGAAAAGATTTATACATTGCCATATTTTTCACACAAAAAAAGAAGAAAAAATGCCTCCCTCATCACTTTTTACAGCAGTAAAAGGATAAAAAAAAATGCCGCCCTCCCTCATCAATTTTGACAAAAAAGGGCCTGAGAATCAAGTAATTAACTTTGCATGGCCTTATGTCATTATTTTTTTTTTTTGCATTTATCTATATGCATGTTGTGTTTGTCCACATTAATTCATTATATCAAAATTCTTGACAAGATACAAATGTTAATAAGCATAAAAAGAAAATTATGTCAGTACATTTATATTAAATGGAACAGATGTCCTAATGGACAAACACCTCCCACATTTGTTACAAAATATTGCATATAGTATATATAATTTATTCTTTTAGAAGCAACAATAGAATATTGTGCATATACATGTTTATATGTATGTTTAGATTAGATAAACAGCCAAAATGTGAGAATATATTCATGGCAAGTGAGTAAGTGAGTGAGTGATTGTTGTTTAGCACCAAGTTTTTCAGCAATATCCTAGTGAGAACAAATTACATTTCGATGAGTTGATGATATCGGCTTTGTACTAGACCAACACACTTAGTAGGATTATTTATTATAGTATTATCTCACAGTCACTGATACAACAGTCTGTAAGTAGGCATGTCTCTGTACTCTGACACATTATTCTGATTCCAACACAACCCTGACACATTATTCTGATTCCGACACAACCATTATTCTGATTCCGGCACAACCCTGACACATTATTCTGATTCCGACACAAGCCTGACACATTATTCTGATTCCGACACAACCCTGACACATTAGTCTGATTCCGACACAACCCTGACACATTATTCTGATTCCGACACAGCCCTGACACATTATTCTGATTCCGACACAACCCTGACACATTATTCTGATTCCGACACAACCCCGACACATTATTCTGATTCCGACACAACCCATTACTGTTCTTACTCCTTAATGCTGCATACATATTGGAGAAGCAGCAAATACCAATTTTATTGTCTTTGGTTTGACTGAACTGAACTTGAACCCAAGATATACCACACTCGAAGGAAATACGCTAACCATTACACCATCAACGTGGTTATACATATTCATAGTAATAGTGTATAAGTAACAAATGGTTTATAATGAAATTGGCTAATATTTTAAATAAGTTCAACATTAATCTGTATCTTACTAGTATTATATTACTATTGACCAAATTACTTAAACAAAAATACATGTACATCCACAAAATGTTTGTTGCCATGTGGATATGTCATTGTCACATGATGTGAATTGCTAAAAGTATTCATGGTGCTGGAAATATACCTGACATAATTTTATTGTAAAAAGCTATGTTAAATCATTGGTAAAAATCTATGCCTGTACAGTAGCTGAGGCGAAACCAGACATTTTCTCAGTCTTCATGCTAACCTACCTACCAGAAGCCAGGACAAGTAAGACACTGGAATCAGACAAGTGAAAATTATGAAAGAATTTATTTGAACAAATATAATTTTTTTCTAAATTTTGCAATCGAGCAAGTAGGTGAAAAAAATAAAGGCAAAGACTGTTTTCATAAGGGGGAGCCTGTTTTTTTTTTTTTTTTAAGGATTTAAAAGCAATTTGTTTTAAGATAAATTAAAAGATACTGAGGCGTAATTAAAAGTGAAAATGATAAAACATGGTAAAAAGAAAAATGACGAGGACAAAATTGGAAATATTCTATTAAAACATATCCTTACCCGCCTTTACCTTAGCTAAAAAAAAAAAAGGGGGGGGTTATCATTATATGAAATTAATAATACAGGGTATATCACACAGTTTACTGTGTCTAATACTATATACGATATCATACTGTAAAAACCTGTGTCTGAGTTACATCTACCATACATACTAAGGTAATGTTACAGGAATCTGTTCATTAGATAACTTCAACTGCTATCAAATTTATATGAATACATTTGTAACTTTCGTGGGATAATAATTATCCAAATACAATGGTAATAATATATTTCATTTTAATATACTATATTTATATTAACAGAAGCATACATAAGGGGATCCATATCTTGTTTTTGGTGCCATATGGTTGATTATTTTAACATATGTTGAGCAACTGTATTGATTCATCAATAGATTAATAAGATTTAATACATCATCAGAGTGCATATTTTGTACAGCTACTAAGTGCATCTTGATGAATTAGAAATAATAATTATCTCATAATAAATTATTTTTTTTGAAGATGAATTATTAGAGAGGGCTGTAAAGAATCAAGTTTCATGTTGATACTATGCTCAACATTAATCACATGCTTGTGCATGCTTATCATGAGCTTATTTTGAATCGTAGGTTAAACGAAAAGTAATTTTTATGCAACTGCAAGATTTGTGGTGACATGGATGGACAGTTGTCTATAGAAAATTCCTCTTTGACTTTTTGATCTGCAACTTGTATCAGAATACTGGTACAATTAATAGGGAGGGATCATGTCCCCAATTACCTCACAGTTTTATCCACAACTCGAAAAAAAAGTTTGGAAGTGCAGTAGTCCCCCCTTGTAATGCTCTTCCCAGCAAGACTGATCAAACCAGATATCAGACACATTAATTTAGTCAAATGCTAGTAGTAGTAAACTGGTTTCCTTAATAGAGGCCACCCCTCTTATAAGGCCACTTTTCTATTGCAGATTGTGTGGCCTTATAAGAGAGGGACTACTCTAGTGATGTATATTGGTCCATCTCATGATCTGTGGTCATTTGGATAATTAAGTTAAAACAAGGTTTTCTTAGTCATATTCTGTTTTGTTCACCTGGGAAAGACCATTTCATTTGCTTTCCAAAGCAGTCCATTTTCCTGCGTAATGTTTATGCCCCCGCGACGAAGATTCGGGGGGCATATTAATTTACCCCTGTCCATCTGTTCGTCCGTCCGTCCGTTTGTCCATCCGGATATAGATACATGGTTTGTCTGGCTATCTCCTCCTACAGTTTTGGAGCTACAGCTTTAATATTTTGTATGATGTTTATACACATAATGGAGGTGTGCATGTCCAAAGGATTTTGATTTTCATCAAATATTTGATAATGACAGATAGTTGGACTTAGTAATTTTTTATGCCCCCACAATGAAAAGTCGGGGGGGGGAGGGGGCTGCCATTACTATAAATAGAACATGGGGATAAAAACATATGTAACATCTACTAATTGGATACAACCATATTTTCTCACCAAAAAGAGTTCAAATATATGTACATTATAATGAATAACTAAACATACCAATTGGGAATACATTTTGTATTTCCATACCAAAAAAAAATCACTTAAAAATTTCTGAAACCAGTGTGCAGTTTTACATCAAAGTTGGTCTGAATCATCTTCTGAATTTAATAATATTTTTGCAGGTCTTAGGATTTGAAAATTTTCTATTAATAATTTAGGGTACAATATTTAAATTTCAAAGGCAGTCATATTTGTTCATATAGAGTAGAATGTTACTAGTAATATATATATTCTGATGTAGGAGAAAAAGAAAATTGTATCAAAACCTGATTATTTAATGTAATGATGATGCTATATTTTCTCTATATATTGCAAGACTTTTTTTTAATTTCATTTAAAAAAGGGGATTTAAAGATAACTATCTTAACCTTATTTTCTGAGGTTTCACTGTACCTACAATATATCAGATTATTATTACCTTACATCAATTAACCATAACTTTGATATTTCCAGGTATGTGGACCCATAACATGATGGACAGCTGAGATAAAAGCAAGAGTTGTATTTTATCATTCAGATATTATTGACTGGAGGACTCGGATAGCAGTGATATTTGACGGAGCCTTTAATGTTTGATATTAAACTTTTTATCAGATGAAATTTATCCCAGGTAAGTTCGTTAAAAGGTTGGACAGGTAAAAACTGCATCATTTGATCTGTTACTCTGATATGTATTATGTAATAAAATTGTTTTCATCTTAACTTTGATGTTGGGGACAATGGATGGGGAAAAGGTGTTATCACCAAAGCAAATAATTAGAATTGGAAATTACAACTTAATTTTGGTGATTTGAATGCTGAAAATTTAAATTTAAATTAAGATACCAACTGGAAGAATTAACATTATTTGGATGCAAAGAGGTGCATGATTGACGTTTAAACCATAGCAGATACAATTCAACAACAAAGTAAAATAATATATATGCATAGTTTGTCAACCTTTCCCATTATGCACATTATATCAACCGAGTTAGAATTGTGTAAAGTTGTCCTTAAAAACCTTACATTACGACCACACAATTCTCACACTGAAATAGAGGCTCTTGAAATATATTCTGATGAAGGTTATTGCAGAAACGTGTCGTGCACACTAAATTTGATATCAGCATTTTTTATTCTTTCATTAAAACAGCAAATTTACGTATGTCAAAATAAAAAGACAGAAAATGTTTTAATTAGAAATTTCATTATTAAGATAGCTAAGTACCTGCCAAAATGTTATTTTGATTTGAGACTATAAATGGTTACTACAGCCACCATGGGACATATACGATATTTATAACAGAAATCTCTTGAAAAATTACTGCACCATTTTGAAACAAGGCTTTTCAGGAATGATCTATGGATGGTACTCGAGTACATGTATAGCAATTCCTTATTTCATTTTAATGAGACATCCAATATGGCCACCATGGTACATGATATTTTCTAAATGGCTGAATTAAGGGAAAATCATATACATTGAAAAAAGGTTAGGAGAATTCTTGTTCCTAAAAATCATGTCATCAATTGAATTTAAATACCGATTTCAGAAAGATAAGCAATGAGTTATTTAATATTAATTTTGTTGGAAAAGTGATAGATGTCCTTAACAAATGTTGCTCTTTTGAATAGCTAGAAATTCAATATTACCTTGATATCCCCATCTTGTTTGTTTTACATAAAAAATATCATGTTTTTTGTGAGAAACCAAATTTTAATTAATTAATTATACATGGTAAGGTCAACTAGATTTATATTTTACACACTAGTATCAATGTTCATATGTAGGTGATTATTTCAACTCAAGTGGATCAAATCCAAGATGGCTACCATTATAGTGCCATGTTGAAGAGCTGCAAAAAAGCATGGTTCTTTAACTTGTTGATTTTCACATGAGTTTCAGATTTGTTTTCTTATATGTTCACACATATTAAAATCCTGTGTTTGTTAACTTTATTTTATAATTGGATATTTTCTTGTTAGAAACCTCTAAGCAAATCAAATATAGTACATTGTACTTTGAAAATTCAAGATGGTTGTCATAGACATGCTGTCTTTCTTTGGTTTGTATAGTGGATAGAAAGAAAGTAATAGGATATGCTGCATACAACTAGATTTTGACTAAGATATTACGGGGAGACCAAATTCTGCATGATTACCTCAAACGACAAACAAAACTTTTAGTTTTATTAAATCGAAACAATTTTCTGATTTGGGGACAATTTCAAGATGGCTTTTGAGGATAACTATTTAACCATTTTTCAAATGCTGAAACGGGTGTAACATTATGCTCATATTAACGAGTTTTGTGTGTACATAGTAAGTTTACCTAGGATGAATACATGATTTAAAAGTGGAGCAAGACAAATAAAAATTGGGATTTTTTTTAGCTGAATGTCAAAGGAAATCCAACTTAAAAGCAGATGCAATCTGTTGCACCCTTCGTGAATATTTCATAGGATTTATTGATTTTAGTCTACTGCAAAAAAGTTATGGTATGAATGTGTCGTTTCTTTATTGTTTTCTGTCTGGCTGGATTTTTTTATGGCCACAAGTAAAAGTAAAGGTAATGGATAGATTCAGAAAGGTTTTCCTTACAACTGGCCATCCATTGCCACAAGATGCTGCTACTTTGAAAGTCATATAAAATTTTTGTTTGTTAGGAGTGTGGCATTTCCTAAGATATGATGCTCACATTTATGTCCAATCATTAGTTCCAATTGTATATTAGGTTAATGCTGCACACGCAATGGATGGCACTTCGTGCAGCCACTTTAGTATTATAAAGTGTTGAAAGATTTTTTTTCTATTGAGAGTGTGGCATTCCTGTAAAGTGAGATGCACATTTGTTTCCTATCATTAGTTCAAGTTGTATACACCTCATCATCACCAATATATTGCCCTGTTGTAGAGGTTGTTCCAACAGACTGTGGAAACTAGATCCTGCTTGAGATATTAATTTAGACAGGAAAGGCATCCTCTGGTTTGGTTTATGGTGTTTAGCACTACTTTCAACCTTATTTCAGTTATAACATGGCGATCAGTTTTATTGGTAGAGGAAACTGGAGAAAATCACAGACCTGCCGCAAGTCACTGACAAATTTTATCACACATTGTTGTATCGAGTACACCCCGCCTCAGTGGGATTCAAACTCATGTTAGTGGTGATAAGCACAGACTGCATAGGTAGTTGGAAATCAAGGCATCCTCTATCTACAATAATAGAAAAAGACAAAATCTTTTGCTCTGATCATACATAATGTATTCAGCGGGAAAATGTTTTTAATAAAGGTAGGTAATTTCATTACGTTTTGAAATTAAAGCCAATGCGAACTAAGATTTAGTTATTAAAGGAGGGTATGATAAGGGCAGAAATTGGCCTAAAATATAGGCAAATTTTAAATAAAACATATAGCTTTCATTGTTTGTTGATTTTATAAGACCTTTACCCCATCTAATATTTTGGTAACAATTTTCTATATTTGCACGTGCGATGACGTCACTAGTCAATGAAAAGTCTATTGTTTCGTGAAAATATGTGAAATCTAACAAGAAATGTGTATTTAATGTCAATTTTCAGTATAACCAACGGCATATTTTAGTATGATGTTTAATATACATAAACACATATCTCATTTAATTTTTTTGTTAGTACCCGAGTGTGGTCAGTATGAATTCTGCAATCAAAAAATTATTTTAAGGTCGATTTCTCGTCAGCGGCCATTTTTTATTGACCGTTTTCATCCGTAAAAGATAGAAATAGAAATCGACCTTTTAATCTCATCCAAAATAAAGTTGGTTTATCGTAGTTGTTTTGCTACGGGAGTATGGTAAACTTGAACAATTTTTATGAAAAAGTTTCAATGCCGTTATTTAAATAGAAAAAAAAAGTGGCTAAATTTTGGAGATGATTTACAGCTGCCGACCTGATTGTGCATTGAGTCCGACGTGGTTTTTTTCTAACCCTCCGTGGAATTTCATGTGTTACTATGCTAAAGCATACTTTATTAATATCCCAACAAAAAGTACAGAAAACAAAACAAACAACCAAAAGGAAAAATCACGTAATACTATCAGATCAGTAGTACGTCAGATTATCTTAGAAATTAATTCATTGGACATGTAAACGACACATGAGAACTTTCTATTTTTAGTAGTCCCTTTACTTTTTATTAATATTAATTTGTTTATTTTGACTTTTTCAAAAAGTGAATTTCAGATAAATTTCATTTAAATATAACTTAATTCTACCATCTCAATATTCACGTTGCGGTGGCATAATGGTTAGCACACATGACTTCCGATAACAACATCGTGAGATCAAATCAAAGATATTTTTTTTCTGTTTTTTTTTTTTTTTACAAAATCATTATGCATCATAATAAAACGTGATGTGCTAACATTATTTAATGTTAAAATAACCGTTAAAACAAAATATCAAATGTCCATATATTATAGCACTTCATTTTGGGTTAACTACTCCGAGCAAACTTTTTTAAAGCATGACAAATAAAATAACTTGGTATTTATTATACAGACACAAGATGAAATTCACATGTTCAGATTTTGATAACTGATTGATGATTATTTTGATAGATTGACATTATATTAAAGTTTTTCCCCATTTTCCATGATATTACAATTTACATACAGATACTTATTTAATATCGAAACTTCAGAATCCATTCATTGGAGTGTTAGAATGTAAGTTTAATCTTGATGGATTATTGCAAGTAAATTATGAACTGACCATAATGAGAATAAAAAACATGATTTTCCCGTACAATAAAAAAAAAAACCCACTAAACATCATTCTAAAAACATTGGAACAATATTGATTATTAAATAGCATGTATGAATCTATTGATGCTGTACATTCCCCAGTTCTTTAAATTGTGAAATGTTGGGTAACATAATAAGATAGAAAGAAATATAGCTGATAATTTTCTAGTACAAATTCTTAATCATTAGTAAAAGTGATAGTTGCTTACCGCCAAGTGAACAATTCTTCAACTATACCATGGCGAGAGCAAGTTAAGTTTATATCAAAATGGTGCTGTCTGGTTTGTTCTAGACTAACACACTTAGTTGGAATTTTTAGTTCCATCTCAATGCTGGGCAGATAGACATGGGCATTCACACATTATCATGATTCTGAGCCAACCCGTTTTTGTTCTAATGCTTTACTGTCGTGTGTTTAGCAGAGATGCAACACATACCAATTGTATTCAACTTTTAATTACAAAAATAAAAAAGAAATGACATAAGGAAAAGGGATCATACAATAAAGGTTAACATTGCTATCGTTGCCTTGTTTAGTGCCGACTGAAAAAAATGTTATACAATGTATAATGAACTGAAATTGATCCCTTTTATACAATTTAAACCATAAAAGTGTTTAAAAAAAACAACAAAGAACACAACTTATTCTCATAAAGAAATATATATTTACGGTAAACATATCGTGTTCGTATATGGCTGAATATTTTTTTTTTCAAATCTTAATGGCATAATATACATGCACATTAAAACTCAAAAGCAGAAAAAGGAGAAACTATAAAGTTCAAAAAAATAACGTTAGAAAGGGTAATATATATTAAGACTTTCCTAAATGTTGCATTATTGTGGCCAGAGATTGTTGTGTGTTTACTGTGATGTGCTCGTCACATGGATATTGACTTCCGTAATGAGTGCAAATCTCACCAACACTAAAAGTTAATTGATGATGACAATGAAGTGAAGCTTCTACTGAAGAATTTAATGCATCTATGACATTGGATTTTTTTCGATAAGCATTATTATGTTTGATTACCATTATCACAAAGAAGTACAAGTATGTACCCTTGTCCATCGATCTACACGTCCATACGACCATGCACCCTAGGTTTTGGTTAACTTATGGATATACGTCAAAATCTTGAATATAATAAATGGTATAGTCACGATACAACATTAATGATATTTTGTATTAGATAATGCCTGATATTGTCCTTGATGTGTCATTGTTGCCTCCGTGTTACCCTTAAGCACCGTTTCTAATTATGTAGGAATAGGTTCAATTTTCATTTACTAGATAGGTATGATTCAGCAATGGATTTGGATAAAGTGCACAACATATTTACTAATGGTTAGGGCACTGTTAACTGATAGTTCCAATAAAATGCTGTGTCTTTAAGACTAGACATCAGCTACTAGATATAGCTTAGCAATCATGTGTGGGCATTATGATTCCCCGATAGTACATTGTGTTGTCTGTTTTCCCCCACTATAAGATATTGTATATCGGGTATTATTAATTTAAAGAAAACAAATACCTGAACCTCTAGCCATACAGTGATTTCAGAGGTTTTCATGATTTATTATACGCCTGCTCGACGAGAGTCGGGGATATATAGGGATCCTCATGTCCGTTCGTCCGTCACACTTTTGGTTTCCAGATAATAATCAAAGTACTGCTCAACCAAATCTTTTCAAACTTTCACACATTGCTGTGTACCATAAAATACAGTTCATGACTTATGGCCCTTTTTCTCTTAGTTTCACACATTGCTGTGTACCATAAAATACAGGTCAAGTTTGATTATGGTGTATTTCACATTTACAGTTCATGACTTATGGTCCTTTTTCTCTTAGAAAATAGGAACTTTTTAGGCTTCCGGATGCTATTCAAAGTTTGGCTCAACCAAATCTTTTGAAACTTTAACACAGTGCTGTGGACCATTAGATACAGGTAATGTTTGATTAGGGTGTATTTCACATTTATCGTTCCTGAGTTATTGCCCTTTTTCTCTTAGAAAATAAGGACTTTTTAGGTTTCCAGATGATATTTAAAGTATGACGCAACCAAATCTTATCAAACTTAAACACAATGCTATGGACCAATAAATACAGGTTATGTTCGATTACGGTGTATATAACATTTACCGTTCCTGAGTTATGGCTCTTTTTCTCTTAGAAAATAAGGACTTTTTAAGATTCCGAATGATATTTTAAGTACCGCTGAACCAAATCTTTTCAAATTTAACACAATGCTGTATACCATAAGATACAGGTTAAGTTTGATTATGGTGTATTTTACATTTACCGTGCATAAGTTATGGCCCTTTTTCTCTTAGAAAATGGGAATTCTAGGTTTCCGGATGATATTTAAGGTACTACTTAACCAAATCTTTTCAAACTTTAACACAATGCAATGTACCATCAAATACAGATTAAGTTCGATCATGGTGAAATTGACATTTACCGTTCATGAATTATAGCCCCTTTTCTCTTAGAAGATAGGGCTTTAAGGGTTTCTGGATAAAAATTTGGAATGCGGGGGTATCTGTGATCACCAGATCAACTTTTTTTAGTTTTATTATTATAGTATTCTAGTTTTTTAAGGTATGCAGGTAAAACAAAATTAAGAAGATTTGAGATATCAAGGTCTATGTTAATTTGTCATTTTGGGGTAAATTGGGTGAGGGGTTTTTCAGTTTCCATCCGTTTCCATGGATTCATTTTAAATTTTGTATTATTCAACATGGATTATATCCTCTCCTGCCACTGTAGCACTGCTTTACCATGTTGTGCAGTTGACTTTGTTCCCTTGACATTCTATTTACTGAGAAGATTTTCCTCTCTTGATTTAAAAAATAAAAAGATCAACATTCGGTTATAAAAAGAAAAAAAAACAATTTATAGAGCTCAGCATTGGCGAGTTTCTTCGGTTGCTAGGGATAATATTTGGTTACTAGGGACATTGTAAGGTTTAAGGAATTCTTAGAATATATACTGGTTAGTAAATGATAAGATGTCTCTGCTAGGGTGCTGTTGTAGAAATGTTTTCTTGATTAAATAAAAGGTCCATGAGATCTACAGGAAAATAATGTGCATAGGGAAACCTGTTGCTATGGATGGGGCATAACTATGAATAAAAATATTAAAATGTATTTTTGGAATATGAAATCATATTTGTAGTGTGTATATCTTGAAAAAAGTGTACTGCTTAGTCAAATATCAAGTCAAAAGATCGTAGATGTCAACATTCAACCTTTAATTGCAATAATATAGGCTAATTTAATGTTTACAAAACCGTTGCTATGGTGCCATAACTACGCAAAAATACTATATGTTACCAGAGCATTGGAATATCATTTGTAGAGTGTACATGCACATAATATAACATTTTGTCGAAAAGACTATACAAGATATGTAAAATAAAACAACCATATTTGAATTTCCAATGATTAATTGGACCCTCCTCCATTTACATTGCTAAGCAACAAAGGACAAAGTGAAATCATCCAAAAATTTATTTTTCTTACCTTTCAATGATTGTGTTTAATATTATATCTATATAAACAGTTTCTGAGATTGGGCCAAAATCGACCCTTATCATACCAACTCCTTTGTAGCCGCAGGCATATGTGACCTTAGCCGATTTTGTCTATCCTGTTTAGGCCCTTTGGTTTACTTGCTCTCAAAACTTTTTGAAATATTTGGCTTTCCAATCTTTTGATTTTGAGTGTACCTGATGAAGGTTATTCCAGAAATGCGTCACTCACTAAATTAGATATATGTTTTTATTATGGTCATTTTAAGGTTACAGAAATCAGTCTAGACTTCAACAGATTTTTTACCACACATGATACTTACACACCCAGACTAGTTTACACATTTTATATATATATTTTTTTATATCTAAGCTCATATGATATCTTTATAAATAAAATTGAATATATTTTTTTGATTTATTTCTATCTCAGTCTTATCTGAAATCAAGGGGAGTGGATTTACTTATTCAGACTCTGTCAAGTGGACAAAGAATTAACTATTTAAAGTTAGGAAGTAATCGTTATGAGTTTCTAGACTGATGAATGTCAAAAGTTCTCATTGTCAAGTGATAATCATTAATATTTGAATTGTCGTGGATGCTGTCATGCAGAAAATAAGAATTTATGATGACAGTTCATTGTGATGTGCACAAACGTTTATAGTATTTAAATTGAACTTTTGAATAAAGATGAGGCTATATATCTTTATCTGAGCATTATTTATTGTACAGAATGTTTGGAACACTGGTCATTTGGGATGTGTTAATCTTTTTTGCCAAATACAAGTCCATGAATAAACAGCAATTTAAGCTGTTTTAAATTTCAAATAGATATATATGTCTCCCCCTTCTGTGGAGAGACATTATTTTTGTCCTGTTTGTCCTTCACAAAAGTTTATATGCACAACATCTTTTACTATCTAAAGGGAATTCTTCAAAATTTTGCTTGCTTGCTTATTTGTTACTGCAGTTTTGATCACACTATTTTTGAAGATTGGTTGGTTGATTTTATGGTGCTTAGTGCCACTTTCAACAATATTTCAGTTATATTGTGGCAGTCAGTTTTATTGGTGGAGAAAACCACCGACCTGTTGCAAGTCACTGGCAAACTTTATCATATAATGTTGTATCGAATACACCTTGCCATTCAAACTCACAACTTTAGTGGTGATAGGCACTTATTGCACAAGTAGTTGTAAATTCAATTACCATATGATCATGACCACCACGACCCTATTAGGCTTTTGGTTTAAATGTATCTGTTAAATATAGATTCTCCTTCAGTTGCCCGTGGGTTACGATATTTCTCCACTCAAGAGAGTTAAATTAAAAATTTTAACCACAAGCTGTCAGGCGAGTGGTTAACATTTTAAATTTAACTCTCGAGAGTGGAGAAATATCGTAACCCACATGGGCAACTGAAGGAGAATTTGTTTCTCCCATTATTTAACACGAACTTTATTTCAAAATTTGAAATTAATGCGTTTGAAATTAACGCGGGGAAAGGCACAAGACATTTTAATCCTCTAGAGGATTACAGATTTTTCCACCACTGGTTCAGCGGGGTTAAAACGACATAATAATGGGAGAAATAAAAATATACTGTAACACTCTAGCTTTTTGCTCATGCTATTTAAAAATAAACTTCATTTTGGTATACATGTATATCATTTATTTACAAAAATATCCATATCTGCTATTCCCTCAGTTTTTATTCTGTATATTGCAAAATTTCCTTTATAGGAGAAAGATATAAGATAACCTTCAAACCCTTTACTTGTGCCCATATTAACTTTATGCAAGGTTATCTGAGGTGAATACCTTAAATTATTGTTTTTAGGGGGCTCCTGAACCATTTTAATGCTTAATATTTGAGCTATAAGGCCTAACCAATGTCATTGACAATTGCATGTTTTCTGGATGTGAGTGAATTGTCACATATATTATAATTCCAGCTTCAGTACAGAATGTCTTCCTTCTATGTCCCCGCTGTGTGTACTATAAGGGCTGATCCATTAAAAATTACCTCCAGTCAATATTTGATCCAAGGCATTGCCATAATGACAGATTAATGACTATGATTAAACCTATCCAAAGCTTTGATCCATCATGCAATAATACATTTTTTTTAAAGTACATTTTTTTATATTAATTTTTCTATAACTGACTTCCTATTTTAGATATTTGTAATATATTGTACAGTGAAATCTGTCTAAACTAAACCGTGAATAACCCAAATCCTGTATACACCAATCTTTAGATCAAGTCATAATGTAGGAAATCTCTGTTCATTTAACCAAATGTCTGTCTATTCCAAACACAAAAGTTGGTTAAGTGGCTCAATGAGTTAGGTCATAGGATCTAACAACTCATACAAGCCTATCATGAATACGGCATGGGTTCGCGCCCAGCTTTGTAAATTACAAAAAGGGTGCACTCGACTCACAACTGCAAGTGATAAAGTTTACCAGTTGCTTGCCCAGGGTAGTAGGTTCTCTCCAGTACTCCGACTTCCTCCACCACTAAAACTGGTCGCCATGATATAGCTGAAATATTGCTGCAAGTGTCATTAAATACCAAAATTCAAATTCAAATTCATTCAAAAGTTGGTCAGAAGGAGGTTCAGTTTAGACAGTCACAGGTTTCACAGTATCAGTCTTGTAAATTGCAAAAGTACATGAGGAAGCAGTTTGATTTGTTCATCATTAATTACAAGTATTATTTTTATATTCTGCAAAGGACACAGTATGAGACAACTATATCAGTGGTGTAATGGTTAGCATGCTCGCCTTGAGTGCGGTAGATCCTGGGTTCGAGCCCTGCTCGGGTCAAAACAAAAAAAAATAAAGGAGAAAGGGCAAAGACTGGTTGGCCCGGAATCAGAATGATGTGTTCGAGTGGAGTGACATGTCTTTCCACAACCTGTTGTTTCAGTGAGCTAGCACTATGAAAATTCAACTCAGCATGTTGGTCTAGAACAAGGAGGACCTCATCATCATCTCATTGAAAATTAACTTGTTCTCACCATGATATAGCTGAAAAATTGCTGAATTGACTTTAAACAACAATCACTCACTCACCCAGTATGGGACACAGGCCCCTTGTCACAACCATGTTAGTGTTTAAACATTGTTATGTGACAAACAGGATACAGATCCCTGGATGTCATAAAACAATGTATAAACCCAAAACATATGGTTGTGACAAGGCCTTTGGTTTACTTGCTCTCAAAACTTTTAAATTATTTGGCTTTCTAATCTTTTGAATATGAGTGTACCTGATGTAGGTTTTTCCTGAAATATGTCCTACACAGTAAATTAGATGTGTTTTTGTAATTGACAATTGTTACAAAATTCATCAGAATTTTGACATCCCTCAATTCCATCTTGTTCTAATCATTAAGAAAAACTATTTTATGATAATTGATTAAAGAGCTATTTAAAAATTGTCAAGTTTTAAAAAGTTGTTAACAAGTGATGATGGTGATGATAATCAAAGGATTGCCACTATTAAAAAAAAAAGGAAATAAACTATTGGAAAAAAATAAGGCACTGAGCTTATTTGTGGTAAACTGGAATGTTAAATTTATCCTGATTGAGAAAATGTCTAAATCTAAACATTGACATAAGATGTTGATATTGTTTTAACATGTTTAATTTGAATTCTTTAGTTGGTAGATAAAATGAAAATACATTCCTTGTTACTAGTTTAATAAAAGTTATACATATACTCCTTAATACCATTTTTGTAAAATCATGACTTTAACTAAAGCATATGGAGACTTTAACTACATGTAATTTCAACAAGCTTAAAATATATACTTCCTGAAGTATGATGTTATGTTCTATATATTGCATCTGGTGGAAGACCTGTCAAACTCAAGGATCAAGGGTTTTAGCCAGGATGTTTGAAATTAGTACTTCCTAAAATAGACATGGACAATCTAATTTCACTTCAGATTGAAGTTTTATTTTTAAATGAATTTCCTTGCTAATATATGATCTAGGTACTATTTAGGGAAGAAAGTGCCTAAAAATTAGTTATTTCTGTGAAGTATACAGTGAAACCTTCCCATACAGTCACCTCTTTTAAGCAGTCACCTGTATTAAATGGTCACATTTTTCTTGCCCTGTCATAGAAAGCTTCATATGAATTGGACCTTTTAGGAGGTCACCTGTCTTATAAAGCCACTTTTTCTTTGTCCCAAAGGTGACCTCTCAATACAGGTTTGACTATCTGCAAAATTGTCTTTATCAAAAGTCAATTCTTGGTAGAGGAAATAGTAACACAGTAGTCCCCTTCTTAGATGACCACCTCCACCAAGCTCAAGGGTCAACTGGAACCTTTTAACCGTAATGGAAGCGAGAGGTTTGGCACCGTAAAATCTGATTCAACCCACTATTTCTTTGGAAATGCCTGTACCAAGTCATGGCCATTGCGGTTTTCCCAGTTTTCCAGTTGTTGACTGATTTTGTCTGTTTGTTGACTTATGAGTTTTGTCTTTCCCTTTGGAAGATTGCTTGGTGTTCGGTAATTGTGTTATTACCCTTATCCCACTTATCAGGCCAGATTTTTGTTCCACTTTGATAGTAAAATACTATTAAATTTCCCCCCTCAAGAGAGGCAATTCCTTTTTTAAGGTAATTTTTTCATTGCAGAAGGTTTGGACTTATTAGAGGTGTACTATTTCAGTTACATTCTTATTATAATGTCAAATTGACCAGGTGGTTGATATTTTTGATCAAAGACATAATTCTTTGAGAAAATGACATGGTCACGAAAAGTAAGTTACCGGTAAATTTGAAAATTTCCTAAGCATTATATTTGCCATTTGAGCATTAAATTCAGTTTGTTCAAGCCTTTAAAGAGATGCTGCAAGTGTTATTTGCAGTTTTGAGTTTTTTTTTAAAAGATCTTACAAAGAGTTGATAAAGACCCTAAGAGTTATAATACAATGATTAGCATGTCAATATGTGGCTGGACAGAGGAACAAAATTTTAAATCATGTTTGTCCATTTATTCTTTTATATAACTCACAGGTACTGTATAACAACAACCACCCAGTATGACAAACTATATACCTATCTATATAGAACCATAAAAGTTTTGTTTAATGGCTACATTAGACTTGGGTGTAAATTGAGAAAACGCTGTTATAATTCTGGTTTTTAGTCAGTTTACAAAGAGTGGTGAAAATTGATGAGATTTTTTTATAGACGATACTTGGGTGTTTAGTATTGTATGTATAAAATTGTTTTTGTCATTCTAATGAAGTTGGAATTAATTTTGGAGGATTTTATCTAGACACCTTTTAACTTTAGCAAGACCTTGTTAATTGTATTGTACTTGTTATACCCTGGTAGGTTTTTATGTAAGCCAAGACATTAAAAAAAAAAAATTTTTAATCGGCCCAACCGGGGATAAGGAACAATGCCATTAGTTTCTATTGTTTTCAATTCTTGTATTATGCTTGTACATTTATAGTCCCTCTTTTATAATGCTACCCCTTCTGCTATGAAAAGAGTGGCCTTATTAAAGAGTTGATCTCTCTATATTAATATCACTTTACCAGGGCTTTCAATATTTTTCAAGTCTATCAGTACATCACTATTTACAGGCGGTACTTTTGATTAAAATAGGAACAATTATCTTGAATATCTTATACAACACTCTTTAAAGTCAGGAGGTACCAAAGACCATTTTAGGTGGGTAAAAGTACCTGGTACTGCTCCTTATTGAAAGGCCTGCTGTACTATCTCGGTGCATCTGAAATCTGGCCTAAGTGATAAGAGGTATAGCCTTTGGTGGGCGTGGCGTTATAAGAGGGGGACTATTGTAATATCTAAAATGGGACAAATATTCCCCAACACCAGTTCCACTGTTCCTCAGATTTTCTCCCATTATTTCGGCGTTTTAACCCCACTGAACCAGTTGTGAACAATTCTGTAATCCTCTAGAGGATTAAAATGTCTCGTGCCTTTCCCCGCATTTGACTCGTTTGGCTGCTTTTGAAAAAAAGTTCATGTTAAATAATGGGAGAAACAAATTCTCCTTCAGTTGCCCATGTGGGTTACGATATTTCTCTACACCACTGACGGCTTGTGGTTAAAATTTTTAATTTAACTCTCTTGAGTGGAGAAATATCGTAACCCACGGCCACGGGCAACTGAAGGAGAATCTATATATACATATCTGTCTCCCAGAGTAAATGTCAGTTAGACATTTGAATGAAAAATACTAAAAGCAGCAATGTAAAGTCGTGGTGCCCTTGCAGTGAACCTCCGATTTGGAGGTCAGAATAACTAACATTGACTGTTTATACCTTGATGGTTTTCAATATTTCACAGCATGATATTTTTATCCACCTACACACAAAAATATTGAGTTTAGAGTCATCTTTCAGGAAACTAATTGTAAAATTCTCCTAGAGACCCATTTCCAAATGTATCATGCTATGAGTAATAATAGTATAGTAATAATTACAAGCTGTCATTTTATCTGTGAAATATATCCCTGTACAATACTATATAGAAAAGTTCCAGTAAAAGAGGAAATAGAATTGTATCACAGTTATCTTGAATATTCTTATACTTCAAATTAAAATCAAGTGTGGTAGGTCATGGGTTCAAGCCCTGGTCGGGTCAAACCAAAGATTATAAAATTGGTATTTTTGGCTTTTGAGAATTGTCTTGTTTACGTAATAACTTTAGTAAACATGAATAGATTTGAATAATCTTTCCATGTGGCTTGTAAGTATGTTATACATTAAGACTGCAAGGCTGCTTTCTATAAATATATAAAACTAAATATTATGCAAGTGTGGGGGAATACGTCACACATTCATGCGCTAGGCAGTTCTTTTATTCTAGAAATGCTTTGTGCGCATTAAATTAGATATCTATGTTTGTTGTTTATCATTAGAGTGATCTTTAAATGAAATGAAAAGAAAAAATGTGTTTGGTTCTGGTATAAACTTGGAAGAAAAATGTCTGTATATGGTTGTGGAATTATCTATGCTTTATATTTCTGGCAGAAAATCGGGACATATCAGGCATTTCTACATTCCTAAATCAAGTGTGGTAGGTCATGGGTTCAAGCCCTGGTCGAGTCAAACCAAAGATTATAAAATTGGTATTTTTGGCTTCTCCGCTAAGCACACAGCATTAAGGAGAAAGAGCAAAGACTGGTTGGCTCTGATTCAGGATAATGTGTCTGAGTGGGGCGACATGTCTATCCGTGTTATGTCGTTTCTGTGAGCTAGCACTATAAAAATCCAACTAAGAGTGTTGGTCTAGTACAAAGTGGACCTCATCACCTGACACCATCTCATTGAAACTTGAAATGTTTTCTCCATGATACAACTGAAAGATTGCATTAAACAACAATCACTTTGACTTTTGACAACGTGATTCGGTCATATATAGTTCTACTAAGGTGTAAAAAACATGTACAAGATTTACATTCGTTATCTCTCACAAAGACATATCAAATTATTTTACTTTGAATATACTTGATGAAGTTTATTATCCCCCCGCGATAGCGGTGAGGGGATATAGTAATAGCGGCCGTCTGTCTGTCTGTCCATCCGTCACACTTTCTTGTTTACGCGATAACTTGAGTAAACATGGATAGATTTGAATGATTTTCTGCATGTGGCTTGTAATTATCATTATCTTGGATGGGTTTTAACATGGAAATATTTGAAGCAAGGGTTTTAGGGGAAAATCTTAATTTTTTGTTGAAAAATCAACAATTTTGAGAATTGTGTCTTGTTTACGCGATAACTTTAGTAAACATGGATAAATTTGAATAATTTTTTGCGTGTGGCTTGTAAATATCATTACCTTGGATGGGTTCTTACATGGAAATATTTGAAGCAAGGGTTTTGAGGGAAAATCTTAATTTTTGGTTGAAAAATCAACAATTTTGAGAATTG
>MJUT01062426.1:598538-646761 GCA_002080005.1 Gigantidas platifrons | reverse complement strand
CTGCAGGCTAGGGGATGTTTCACAATCATTTTAAGGTTTGAGTTACACTCATTATTGAATTAAGACAACAATAAAGATTACCACTCAACTGCAGGCTAGGGGATGTTTCACAATCATTTTAAGGTTTGAGTTACGCTCATTATTGAAGACCCTATTGTGATGTAAGACAGCAATAAAGATTACTACTCAACTGCAGGCTAGGGGATGTTTCACAATCATTTTAAGGTTTGAGTTACACTCATTATTGAAGACCCTACTGTGATGTAAGACAGCAATAAAAGTGATGCTTCTTTAATTTGTGTCTTTAAATTTAAAGTTTGATAGTCTGTAATGTCCATTTACATCCATATCTTTTCTTTAATAGTAAAATACCTTCTTTGAAAACTCAGCATTATTTGAAATATTTTGAAACAAAAGAAATTAACACCAACATCAAATTACAAAACTCTAATGATACTTTCACCTTATAAGGAAATGATACAGAGAAATGAACAGTATATTTGTAATGTCAAAGGAAAAGTATATGAACAGTATAAATTAAGGTGTTAATCTGGTCTGCATGGATTTTTGTGGTGCTGTTAAAATTTGATGTAAACATCCATGTGCACATGACAGGCTGATTAACACTCCATGTCTTTGCATTTGTAATGAACCTGTCATTTAATACCTGTAGCCAGTGTATGTTTCATACCTGTAAAATTAATTATGGTGACACCTACTGAAAATTGATGGATACTTAAGATAGATTACTGTCTCATTATCGTGGTCATCAATGTCCATCTAATGGACAATTTATTCTGAAATACACCAGAAAGTGATACTTTATATAAAATGACTGGGGCTATATAGATGTCCTTTGGTTACATAATATATTATGGCCAAATCTACAAAGATTTTATCTTCCCATAATTGGTTTAAAATTTAATGTTTGACATTTTTATGCACAATATATGCTACCGGCTGGATTAGAAGAGAATGTTTTTGCTGATAATTTTTTTGTGTGCACATTATGACATTACAATTATTTTGCTGGTTAATTGGAAATTCAAGATGGCCGTCCTGACCCAATGAATATAAATATAATTTTTTTTCAAATGGCCATAGCAATACAAACAGAATTTGTCTGAATTTAAAATTACAGTCAAACCTGTTTTCAAAGACCGCTCAAAGGAGAGTCAAAGCATGGTCTCTAAAGACAGGTGGTCTCTTAATACAGATAGAATTTATATGGAATCATGTACTACATCAGTGGTGTAGTGGTTAGCGTGCTCCCCTCGAGTGCAACAGATCATAGGTTTGAGCCCCAGTCGGGTCAACCCAATGACTATTAAACTGGTATTTTTTCCTTCTCCACTAAGCTAGCAGCACTATGGAGTAAGAGTAAAGACTGGTTGGCTCAGAATCAAAATAATGTGTCAGAGTGTGGCATACTATGAAATGTAGAACAGCGATAAAAGCACTGTTTCTTTAATTTGATTTGTGTCTTAAGTGTAAAGTTGGATAGTCTCTCATGTTCATTTGCATCCATATCCCATTCTTACTATAAAAAAAAAAAAATTCAAAGGCAAAAATATTTTCATTTGTTTTGAGATTGCCATCCAAATTATTTAATATTCTTTGATTGTAACATTTAAGATGGCATTCAAATATTTGATATACGTAATTTAAACAATATGGATCTTCATATCGATATATTTCCATTCATATTTGATACATGCTCTTGAGAGCCTCAGGTTTATATATGATTGAAAGGATAAATATAATTCCCTCCAATATAAAAGTCTTTAAAACATTTCAAGTGCTCATCTAATATCAGACGATAATAGGTATAATATTGGCCGATTTTTTTTTTACAAGAGTTTGCACCGAAAAATACTTGTAGAATTATTTAGATATTGTGTATAAAATCAATAACATTATTTATATAAAAAGTAGAGATTACATAACCAAATAGGTTTTCTTTGTTGATTTTTACATATCAATAGTTTACAATATGGAGTGAGTTTTTTAATCAGGATGTAGATGATATGATAAAGTCATTTCCCATGACAAATCAAACTTACTGTTTACATAGATGGAAAAATAACTAGACAGAATTTAAGGTCTACTTATGACATTTTTTTTTTTTATCTTAAGGGGATTTTATTTTTTACTGTGATATATTTTTAATTCAGTCAAGTTAAAGGAACAATACTAAGCAAAGATCCTGATTTAAAGTGTACACATGAAATTTGTTAATATAAAAGAAACCAGCATTTAAAATGGTTGGTACTGTATGTATACCCCCTGCTATGAAGTGTGAGAGGGAGTACACAGGAATCAGCCTCTTTGTCTGTCCAGACCGACTCCTATATTCATTGTCCAATTTACTGAAAACTTTGTACACTAACCATCATGTTCATTCAATAATTAGGATGTTCCTCAGTCAGTTTTCCAAGAGTTATGTCCCATGAAGTTATGGTCGTTTGAACGTAGAAATTGAGTGGGTGGGGTGGTGGTAGGTTTGCTATGTTGCCATTGCATCTCCTCCTACAGTGTGTTACATTAAAATGAAGCTTGGTACTTTGTATGCTGGTAGTCTATTATTAGAGGGTGTCTCATGAATAAAGTTAGAACATCTGTTTGAGGATCAAGGTCAGAAACTGTAAAACTGTACACATCTGTATCCAAATATACAAAGTCATGTCCAGCTCAGAACTTTTGAATGCCTTATAGGATATTCATATTTCTTTGTATATTTGTAGCCCACTACTAATGGTTGTTTCATGAACACAGTGGATGTCTGTCTTGAAAGTGAAGGTCACATACTTAGTTCAACAGTACATATCTCATATCAACAGGTTGAGAACTTGTAAATGATATAAAAGTAGGAAGCTCTGTCTCAAAGGCACAATATATTATCTTTAATATTTAGTTTGTAAAGATGAATGCAACAGAGTCTAATTTTATGAGCTGTGATCAGTACATCTAGTTCTTGTGGTTATACTACTGTAATCTTGGCTGCTGTAAAGCTTTCTGGAAGAAATGAGGGAGCATTTATTGTTGTGACTTTATCCATCAGTTATTTCGTTCATTTCTAACGATTTCTTTCTTCTTGTTACCATTTTTATTTAAGCAAGATTATATTGACTGTTTACAGATCAAATTAGATTTGAAGTTTTATCACTATTACAATTATTTCAGAATATAAATATTCCTGAAATGTGACATAATTCCAGCCAAAAGCTCATTTATAATAGTATTTCTTGGTTTTTGATGTGATTTTTATGAACCCCCTGCATAAGGATGTGCATATTTTTATGGAAACTGGTATAAACAAGTAAGCATGATAGAAATTTCCTATTAGCCTTTTAATTTGTTCTTTCAGTTTTGACATTTGTAAAGATATGATTAATTCAAAATTTTCTTAGATGTTATAAGTGCTACCTATATGAATTTGATTTAGAATATTCTAGCTTTTAGAGGTTTATATGCTTATATGTAATATTCAGATCGTTTATGACACTATCAGTGTTGTCAGTAAAATTTTGAATAGCTGGCAAAGTTTTTAGAATAGGCGACAGAAAAATCAGGCAGGTATTTGAGGGCCGTCTAGGACCCCCGACGCTTAAATGGTGTAAAATTCTGCATTCTGAGCATTTCATGGGGCTAAAATTACTTTATTTCTTGTCCTATTTTTTACTGCATAATCTTCAATTATTGTTGCTAATGTCCATTGAGATTGATTGAGCAAATATTTAGTAAAAAAGATTAAAAGGAACTGTACTTAACTAAAGTAGGTATTATCAGGCTTCGGAAACGATTATCTCCCTTTGCTATATACTCAACCATTACAGCCAAACAAATGTTGCTAGATTTGTGTATCGTGTTAGGTAAATGAGTTTGCCAGACATTTATTTATGGATATATTGTGACAAAATATGGATGTAATAGTTTGAAATATATAATTTCACAAGGAGGTTTGTATTATTTTACATTCAACATACGTCTTCTTGTAAAATTTTGGATGTGAAATAAAATATAATCAAATTAGGCCATACAAAGTTAATTTCTTGGTTCTCAGGCCCGCCCGCATGTGGAAATTCGTCGCCACATTGCCGATTTTTTTGCAAAAATTGTAAAAAAAAAATTTAAAAAAAAAATGCGGTAGCGCTGTCCGTACGGAAAAAACAAACGCATCCGTTTTTCTCTTATATCACGTGGTCGGTGAAACGCTTTAAAACGCATCATGCTTAAATGGGATTTAAAGCATCGTTATGACAATGTATAAATAAAAAACGTGTTTCCGTTTGACATTTAAACAAAATTTCAATCGTTTCTGTGCAAATTCGGCACAAATGTTTGCCAGTTTTACCAGGAAACATAATAGGGGGCTTCTCCGAAGCTTGTACCTTATTGGAATTGTTTACGGAGATAAAAAATGGTACGTTGGGACCAGCGGATTGGACGTTTCCATAAAAATTAACCACTTGTGATGTTTCTGCCACCATCGGAAGAAATAAAATTGAAATTTTCAATAAAGTAATGAAAAGATTTATACATTGCCATATTTTTCACACAAAAAAAAGAAGAAAAAATGCCTCCCTCATCACTTTTTACAGCAGTAAAAGGATAAAAAAAATGCTGCCCTCCCTCATCAATTTTGACAAAAAAGGGCCTGAGAACCAAGTAATTAACTTTGCATGGCCTTATGGGCCAAATTTTACCAGCGAGCTGCTGTTAAGTTCGGATCAGAATCAGGATTATTTTTAGTTTGACCAATTTTTCTGAATGGTTTTTTGTTCTTTTGTAAGGTATTTTTATCTTAATAATTATATATAAAGACAGAAAATATAGATTATATATTTTTATAATATAAATTAATTAAAAAACACGTGTCTTCTTAGAAAAAGGTAAATCCGAGGATTTATGATTATGCAAAGCAGATGTTTGTTTACTAACAATACTTATATATATCAGTGTATTTTGTAAACAACTAATGGTACGTAGATATCTAACATAGTTAACACTTAATCCAAATATATAAGCTTATAGACAAACTGTGTTAATCACTATATTGGTTCATTTTTTTTTTTCAGTAGTAATTTTATAATACTATACAGTACTATGATTATCCCCCTTTAATCAAATTCCTTAAACAGCATTTTCCCCAATAATTAGTGTTAATTCAACTTTTTGTATTTAATTGCTATATTTTGAAATTGTTATCAATATTAAACAATAACTTTTTTTAGGTTCATATTTATAAGAATGTTGTAGTTGCAATTATTTAAATTAAATATACCTACCTTGAAGAACTTTTGGATTTATTTATATAATCAACGCCCACTTTTCTATAATTAAATTGCCGAACTTCTTACTGTCTTTTCCGAATATTATAATTATACTTCGGTATGTTCCGACTTATTTCAGTCGATTCTAAATTAACATACACAAGTCAAAAAACTGGACGAGAATTCCTTTACTTATTATAAAATCCTGAGATACATCGAATGGTAAAATCGGCCATTTTCTAGCATGTTATTTGCCGATTCCGTCCCCTTTCCCTATGACATCCCCTAGTATTATTTCATAACAAAAAAAACATATTTTGTTGATTCAATTCCAGAAAATGTTTCAATAAGCAATAAATTTTATTAATAAATTTCACATCCAAATTCACTGTCACTAGATCATCAGCATTGAGTCACTATATTTTTGGCATCAATTAAGCATTTCACAATTTTTAGTTATAGCAATGTATCTTTAGTCACAGAAATTATGTACCAGAAAAGACTTCTGGGAACAATAATGTTTGACTTGAGACATAACGTTTTTATCTTGTTCTAACTTGCGTTTGGATTTATTTGTTTTTTACCCAAATTATTTTTTGGGTTTATTCCTTGTACAGACTGAAAATTACATTTCTTTTGTTAACACTTTCATGTAGTATGTTGTGGTTAGTGCGTGTTTCAGTCTGATCGGACATTAATAGGTAGGGAGGTCTATCGTAGTCACGGTAACGTTATTATTTTCCGTCAGAGTGGAAAAAGATTTTTCATCTTTTCCATTTCATTAGAAAACCACTTAAAAAATATTATTTCGTGGGAAAAAATATCAGATAAAAGTTTAAAACTAGAATTTTATAAATTTGGTAGTTAAAAGTAATAAAAATATTATTTGGTACCACTACTGAGTGTCCGAAGTGAAGTGGTTTAGAGAAAATCGGACGCCATGTGCAAGATGTTGATTTATGTGACAAACGAGAGACCCATTTTCAAAAATAAATCCACAAGCTATCCCTGGACCAATAATTCATATACGACTTAAAATTTGTAGAAACTCCTCAATTTTACGAATCCGGGTGATCGTTATTAAAAATAAAGGTCGAAATCGTAACATAAAATATAAAATTTTACAAAACAGTGCTTTAATTTATAAGGACACGGTCCCGCTTTTTACAAAAAAGATCACCATGGCAGTATTGATCAGAAGTTTGAATGAAAGAATAGATGGTATCTGAAGATCATATGCACTCTCTTCTTATCATTTTGGATCTTTACAGAGGTGTTCTCTTCGCGATCTGCATACTAAATAAAGTTGTGTATGCCGTGGTCCATAGTGGATGTTTCACTAAATGTAAGGTGCGTGCGCACAATTTTATAAATAGCGACTAAATATATACTAAATGGGATTTCCAAATTGGAGCTGATATAATAGATTTAATCTGTTAGATAATGTTGATTAATCCGCCGTCAAAATCCATAATTAATGAATTATACGATGTAATAATTTATATAATGTTGGAATATGGATTTTTCTTGTCGCATTTTTTTTTTACTCATTGAAAAATAGCCGACAAGAAAAGGACAATGACAGTCGTCAGAACCCATTACAAAGTAATAAACTGAGAACTTACCGTTTGTTTAAACCAAAATTTTGATTTGAACCATATTTACGAATGGACAACTTTCATAATAGAAGTATATTATGCAAATTTAGGGTAGGAATTCATAAATTGGAAATTGAAAAGGGCAGACATCAAAAAATTAAAGTATCTGAAAGAATATGTAAACTATGTAGTGATGAAATTCACTTCCTCATATCATGTAAAAAATTAGAGGAAACTAGAAAAGCTCATATTCATAAAATTATTGATAAATATAAAAACCTTAACAATTGTACACATAAAAATTTATTTATTTGGCTCTTGAGTAATGAAGATACAGAAATTCTAAATACATTGTATAGTCAGCTCCTGTGTTATTGAATTAATAAACAATAGGGCCAAGATGTTAAATGAAGATTAACAATTTATTTGTCTATTGTATCTGTATCTTTATATATATATATCTTAATATAATCACGGGTAGAAATATGTCAATCGGTTGTCTCCCTTGTCTGACTTGACCTTAGACCTTTGCGGGAGTAACTGTTGAATGTTTATTGTCTGTCTTTTACCATGTTTAATACATTGTATACAAATATATAATTTTTTTTTTTTTTTTAATTATTATTTTGTTTATCTCGAATCATTGAAATTATTGTAAATATATGTGATTATACTGCCTGAAAGGGCGCCTTTGATTGGCAATAAAAAACGTTTGTATTTGTATTTGTATAACTGGCGAAATCGCGAAATCGCCAGCTGCTGGCTTTTAACGACATCACTGACTTAGCTTATATTTTTTCTCATCTTGATCTTGGTTAAAAATACAATTCAATTTTTGTGAATTCAAATTTTGTTCTTTGAAGTATGAGAATATATTTTTATTTCCTGTTAAAATGGTTATTTTACTCATTAGGTGATCACTCTATTTTTCTTAATTCAACAAAGTGTACCAATTGAAAATTACTTGCTAGTTGCATGGACACACATTAAATAACAAGAAATCTTTACAATTATCCATTTTAATTTTACATAATTTTTACCATTTTTTATGGGTTTTTTTATTATTGATAAAAAAAAACTTTTAACACCAATTTAGATGAAAAAAGGTAGTATTTCTGAAATAATTAATTGTTCTTGCCTTAAATTATAATTTGAAATATTTTTTTTACACAAAAATACTTTGCTCTGCATAAAATTATGTAAACAATTTTTTTCAATAGTCGTAAATTATTGACCAGGTTATTCTTATCAATAATAAATAAGATGGCATGTGTACTAGCTATAACAAAGTTGAGATAATCCAGTTTCCACTGTTATCCAAACACACTCCTATAATTACTTCCCTTTCTATCAATCAACACAGTTCCTGCAGGCTATGCTAGTTGTGTGTACAAGTGAAACACAGTGGTGATGTAAGGACTCCAGTAAATAGTAAATAAACACTATCAGTGTTTGTCAAATAGTATCACATACACTATTTTTATTCAGTCATGTGAGAAAAATGATTTTTGTGTAGGAAATTTAACATTGATATATTGATTTTTCGATGTGAGCTGATCTTTACTTTGTTATCTCTTCATTTACATATAATCCATAATTCTGTGCATGTGGGATTCTTTTATACAAAATTTTGGAGGATTCCGTCTTCATTGAAGGTGAGGTAATTGTTAATTGTTGTTATTTTTAATAAATGTTGACTTTAGATTTATATTGTAATTGATACTAATAGAAAGGTTATAGTCCCTTATACATACAGTGTTGTGTTGTATTTTAATTATATACAAGAGATTTGTTATTACATGGAATTATACAGACTACTTTATCACATTTAATCTAATAATATTTGTGTATATCCTTTATAAATACTGTTATCCTGTTTATGTTTTGATTTAATTTGCTTTGTTATAAAAAAAACATTTTTACAGGAAATTATCTATTGGTAAATTTATATTTTCTATCTTCAGTCAGTCAAGTTAAAAGGGGCACTGCACTTGTACCATTAAAGTAATTCAATTACAAAATCATGATTTTCATGTACCACTAGCTAAATTAAGGATATGATAAAAAAAAAAAATACTAAAATACAGCATTTTAATGTCTTTTTCCCACTGAAGGAACAATTTTTAACAACATATACAAATAGATTATTGGCTAATTTCTTTTTGTAAACAAATTTAGTCAATTTCTTTTGGACATCTGTGTTTGGTATATTGATTAATAGCTCTCTATCTATTGCCCTGATCAAACTATACAGGGTGTCTTTTGGGTGTAAATTGACAGATTATTCATGAATTACCAGGTTTTATATTATATGTTAAATAGTAGTTAATCTCTTGTAGAATGTTTGATATGTGGTATAGAGTTTAGACCATTAAAGAAGCCTTTCCATTATTATTCATATTTAAATACTATGTCAGGCAAATCTTACTGGGAGGAATCAAACTGTGCAAATTTAAGGCCAAAAAGTAGAATTCGTAATTGGTTAGAGATATCTTTTTTTCTCCATTTGTTTTCCTTAGTTTTTTTAAGTTTAATACGACATCTTGAAATAAGAATAGATTTGGCTATTATTCTCATGTCAAAAAAATTGCCACTTGAAATACAAGTTTGTATGGTTAATAAAAACCCTAATATTTTTCTAAAGTTGGATTATGTAGGTAAAACGTAAATTTTTTATATACCAAAAAGTTAGCCTTTCCCCCTTACCGATATTAATCATTCAAAATTTAAATTTATGTACTTTTATATTATTATGATAAATGTATTTGTTTGAAACATCTTTAATATTTTTTCTCACTTTTTACAATTTGCTAAATGATATTTTTATCTTGCATAAACTTTTAGATAATACATGCATGATAAAATGTAGAATTTTGTAAAAAGTATACATTATTGAACAAATCTTGCCAAAAATAATCAGTGTTGAGATAGACTGTATGTTACATAATTTTGGCTGTATACTGTAATTACATGTATCAGCTGGTTAAATTAATATGGTAATTATTGATCAAATGATCAAATACATGTCTGGAAGTAGTTTAAAGGAAAAGTGATGGGGTTTTTTTGTAATCTACATGTATTGACATAGATGATATGTATATAGTATGGCAATAGTTTATCACAAGCAAAGAAAGTACACATATGGAGATTTTTTTTACACCCTTGCCGCTAGTCATCAAGGGCATTACCTATGTCTGATTGCCACACATTTGGTTTCCGCTCAATAACTTAAAAAGTTCCCCTCAAGAAAACCGTTTGAAATTTGTACAAGTTCAATTTCGAACTTTACCACCTTTTCAAATCTGGAGTTACATAACAGTATGTCCCAGTTTACTGTAGCTGGAAGTGTGGGCATTGATGTTCTATGGATTCAACATGACCATTTTTTAAACAATATGTATTATTTTGTGCATGTACTTTATTTAAGTGTAAAAGGCAGGGATAAAATGGATAAATTTCATTTTGTGTAAAGCACTGAAGTAATGTTTATGCTGAAAATATACAATTTCCTCCTTTCTTTTACCATGTGTTTACAGTCACATCAATTATTCAACACTTAAAAGTACATTTTCAAATTATGTAGTCATTAATTTTTAAATACATGTATCCATGATTTTTGTCAATGAAATATTTGTGTGTAAGGATAGAGCGAGTTAAAGAAAGAAAAGGTAAAGGGAAAAGGGCCACATTAACCTCGGATGGTAGATATGAATTTTATTTAAGGGGGGGTATTATGCTTCTAAAATAGGGAGTCTGGTTAGAGGGGATTATGGTGCCACTTTCAACAACAAAAAGGGAGTGAGCTAATTATAATTATTGATAATGATATGTATATGAGTTATGTCCGTCATGCTTTACACAGCTTTAAAGACAAAGTAGAAGGAATTTTTTATCGAACAATCCCCTTTGAATGAATAATATAATTGTGTATTTTTTTTAATGTGGCCAAGCACAACAGTACACAATATTTAACAAGAGGATGGAAGGCTTCGATATGACACAATATTTGACATTTAAAGGGAATTAATGTACTCAGTAGACTGCAAAATTACAAGATAATCATGAGAAATTCACTTAAAATGGAACACGAAAAAGAGATTGATTAATTTAATGTATAATTGAGTTTAAATTGTAAATTGTAGGAAGATCAAAAGTAAATGAAAAAGCACAGTTGAGGGAGGAGTGTAATACAATGAATATGTTTATAACATGTAATTACCTAGATTTCGTATCAATTGTTTTTTTATTAGATATGTTAGAAGAAATAAATTTATGGGTTAAACAGTATTTCTGTACTTCAATGAAAGAAAAAAATTAGTGTCAAAACTGGATACGACAGTAAAAAGAAAAAAAAATACAACAGATTCTAAACTTCAATGAAAAAAAATGTTTCAAAAGCACGAAAGGGCAGTAAAGAGAAAAAAATACAGGAGACTGTATCTATTAAATTTCTTGAGGTACACTTCAATGAAAAAATATCTTTCAAATGCAGGATAGGGTAGTAAAAAAATCAAAAGATTCTACACTTCAATGGGGAAAAAATGTTCCTAAAGCAGTAAAGAGAAAAAAAAATACGGTAGAGTTGTATATCTGTAATATCATTCGAGGTTCCTTGTATTGACTGGATTATAGACACTTCCAGGGCAGTAAAGAGAAAAATATACAAGAGAGATATCTGTAATATCTTTTGAAGTTCCTTGTATTGACTGGATTATAGACACTTCCAGGGCAGTAAAAAGAAAAATATACAAGAGAGATATCTGTAATATATTTTGAAGTTCCTTGTATTGACTGGATTATAGACACTTCCAGGGCAGTAAAAAGAAAAAAATACAGGAGAGATATCTGTAATATCTTTTGAGGTTCCTTGTATTTGACTGGATTATAGACACTTCCAGGGCAGTAAAGAGAAAAAAATACAGGAGAGATATCTGTCAAGGCAGTAAAAAGAAAAAAATACAGGAGAGATATCTGTAATATTTTTTGAGGTTCCTTGTATTTGACTGGATTATAGACACTTCCAGGGCAGTAAAGAGAAAGATATACAGGAGAGATATCTGTAATATCTTTTGAAGTTCCTTGTATTGACTGGATTATAGACACTTCCAGGGCAGTAAAGAGAAAAATATACAGGAGAGATATCTGTAATATCTTTTGAGGTTCCTTGTATTGACTGGATTATAGACACTTCCAGGGCAGTAAAGAGAAAAAAATACAGGACAGATATCTGTATGTAATATCTTTTGAAGTTCCTTGTATCGACTAGATTATTGACACTTCATGATCAGGGAAGTAAAGAGAAAAAAATACAGGACAGATATCTGTATGTAATATCTTTTGAGGTTCCTTGTATTGACTGGATTATAGACACTTCCAGGGCAGTAAAGAGAAAAAATACAGGAGAGTTGTTTATCTGTAATATCTTTTGAGGTTCCTTGTAATGACTGGATTATTGACACTTCCGTTGTATTACTTGTTATGATTAAAGGATTAGTTGCAATGATCACACTCCTTGATATTTTGTGGTTTTGTAAGTCAAGTATTTTATGTATTTACTCATGTATGTTTTGTTTGTTTGTTTTTTTTTTATTTGGGTTTTATTTGCACATCAATCGATTCATTATTAAAGGTAAATGTTACATTTTATTTATTTGTACCAAGAAAACAGGATGAAACGTTGAACTATTTTTTGTGTGTAAAACACAGCTTTTCTAAAACAACAGGATCAGTACATTGTTGGTACATGTTTTAATAGCACAAACTAGTTGATACACACTAACATATCACTTCATGTTTGTATAAAAATACATTGTACTACTATACAAATGTAGCTGGATGACATTTAACATCAAGACAATTATACATTTAGTTTAATGGGTATTTTAATAGTGTTTTGTGATCTTTATTGTAATGTTATATACCACCACAATTGTCCAGCCATTTTTTCCCTGAGCAAATCTATTTTAAGGGTTTTGACATTTTATTTGTTGGAAAATTATAAAGGAAAGAGAACTAAAAAAAAACTGAGATTATTATAGACATCAACATTTTATATTTTTCAAGATTCAATAAAAAAAAATGTAGAAAAATGAATAATAATATTTTTTTCAGAACTGTATTTTCACAGCAGACAAACATATATACAGTGAAACCTGTCTAAACCGAACTCTTAAGTAAACCGAAAACCTGCCTAAACCAGACAGACTTTACAGTCTCATCTACTAAATGTCTATGTAATTTGAACCTGTGTAAACCAAACACCTGTCTAAACTGAACAAATTCTTCAGTCCTAAAGGAGTTTGGTTTTGACAGTGTTTTGCTGTATATAGAACACAAAGTTAAAAAAAAAACATTCTACAACATGGTTCAACATAACACATAACACCTGGTGGACAAAACTGATGTAATACCATTGACAGTAGGGGACTAATGATTGTGATCTGGGTACAAAACTGATGTAATACCATTGACAGTAGGGGACTAATGATTGTGGTCTGGGTACAAAACAACTTCCTTTTGATGTAACAAGTTCACTTAATCTATTGTACACATCAGGTATTATATCACTAAGCTATATGGCCCCTAACCCCACATGTTTATATGTTACTACCTTAAGGAATACTCGTATGTCAGTCTTATATACCAGTGACATTTTTTTTTTATGAATTACATTCATGTAACCATTTCTTACCTCTTTCTATGATTCACCTGGTGTTTTTATGGTATACGCGCAAAAAGTTGGCATGAATACATCAAAGTTCCGTAGTTGTTTTTAAATAGGATTAGAGTTATTGTGTTTAATGCCACTTTCAACAATATTTCAGCTATATTCTCTAAGTCAGTTTTATTGGTGGAGGAAACTGGAGTACCCAGAGAAAACCACAGACCTTCCGCAAGTCACTGACAAACTATTTTTAAATAAGTTTGTATACCCTCCCCCCCCCCCACAAAAAAAATTTATATAGGGATACTGTCATAATTTATGTAATTGTTTGTCCATTGACTTTCATCGTCGGTAACCCACGGTTAATTCCGATACGTTCCTCTCTCTCCATCACCCGTGGGTCAAATCGCTTGTAAACATTCGTATCATGAATATTCAAAGTTTCGAATTAACCAATCCAAATCACGTTTATGAAAGTGAAACTCTTTGGTATCGGAGTTAAAAAATCGTTCTGTCGGTAATGGATGTGCCCATGATAATGTGTGGATGAAGTGTAGTGCGGTATAGAAAGTCCCTCAATTCTTTCACTCCAATTTTTTGCAACATGTCCGACATTTTTTACTTTTAACCAAACTCATTATGAAAGGAACGATTTGATTGGTTGAATCGCATTAGAAGTTTATAATGCGAAGACTTATGAATTATTCGTGAGTACGAATGTTTACAAGCGATTTGACCCACGGATGATGGAGAGAGAGGAACGTATCGGAATCAACCGTGGTTTACCTACGATGATTGACTTTCAGATGAATAACTTGTCAAGATATTGCTGTTGACAGCAATATAGTGCAGCACATCCAACTATCAGATGATTAAAAATATTAAATTACATATATATACATGTACATTGTATGTAGTTTATTCTAGAATTACAAGGTGTTGACCTCATATTGAAAAAATATGTAGTTATTTATTTCCGTCTTCCTGTTGTTATGCAGCTAAAATATTTATATTGTATGTACTATATGCATGTTTACATGTGTCATTTATTTGTGTGGATTGTGCCCCTTAAAATGTTTGTCACACACAGAGGGAGCTTTAGTAACCATTTGGTGTCAGTGTTATTGCTATATGACTGCAATATTGTTGACAGTGGCATTAAACATTCATAGTTCTAACCTGAACCCCTACCACCCTGTGCATATCCTATGATTTCTTCATTTGAAACTATCAATTTTCTCATCAAATTCAAGTAAAAATGCATATTGTGTTATTTTTATATTTTAATTGATGCAGAAAAAATATATAAATAGAATTTGTCAGGGATAAGGTGTCTGGAAATGCCAGGTGTTGGCAGATAAGGTCAGTTGGAATGTTATAAATTAAATGATACCATCAACCAGATGTTTTAAAATTCAAGAAAATATGTAAACAATGGCACCTGAATGTATATTATACAAATATAGGTCATGTTTTTTACCTGTATAATATTATAATTGATAATACACTTTGACCACTCCAATGTTTATAAAAGGTACAAATGTACAATTTACTATAACTGTCCTGTAATGTTAGAAAAGAAGTAAGATTTGTGATAAAATACAACACTGTCTGAACAGTTCCAAAATCTTAATCAAATAAAAAATAACCTAGAAACAGATGCAAAATTGATACTCTTAACACATTATACATAACCACTCAATTTCTTGGCTTGGTATAGGCACTTTAGTAAAAAGTGGCTGGGTTAAACTAACTTCATTGACATGAATCAAACTGATGTTTACTCTAATAAATAGTCTATGACAATGTTTTAATTAATGCATACTTGCTTATGAGTATGAGTTTTACTCATTATTGAAGACCTTATCACTCTGACTGAAATGAGCTACGATAAAAGCTTTCTTCCATAAAGCCAAGGATAAAAATGCTTGTGTTTTTGCTAACTTTTTTGAAAAAATAGGGTAGGTAGGTAGGTAGGTAAAACTTTTTTTTTATATTTGTACATATGTTATACAGGACAAGAATCTGACTTTGATAGTGCTTGTCCAAAACAAGAATCTGACTTTGATAGTGCTTTTCCAAAACGAGAATCTGACTTTGATAGTGCTTGTCCAAAACAAGAATCAGACTTTGATGGTGCTTGTCCAAAACAAGAATCTGACTTTGATAGTGCTTGTCCAAAACAAGTATCAGACTTTGATAGTGCTTGTCCAAAACAAGAATTTGACTTTGATAGTGCTTGTCCAAAACGAGAATTTGACTTTGATAGTGCTTGTCCAAAACGAGAATCAGACTTTGATAGTGCTTGTCCAAAACAAGAATCAGACTTTGATAGTGCTTGTCCAAAACAAGAATCTGACTTTGATAATGCTTGTCCAAAATGAGAATCTGACTTTGATAGTTCTTGTCCAAAACAAGAATTTGACTTTGATAGTGCTTGTCCAAAACAAGAATTTGACTTTGATAGTGCTTGTCCAAAACAAGAATCTGACTTTGATAGTGCTTGTCCAAAACGAGAATCTGACTTTGATAGTGCTTGTCCAAAACAAGAATCTGACTTTGATAGTGCTTGTCCAAAACAAGAATCTGACTGTAATATTGCCTGTCCAAAAATTCACAATAAAAACTTTATGGTAGGCACTAAATTTAGGGTCGGTAAGGGTTAGCAGAAACACTTGTAATTTTTGTTTTGGCCTTACTTTTGATATCATCCTAATATTCTTCTGTGTTCATTTTATACTTTCAAATCCTATCTTATTTAATATATACATTTTTTATACTTACTTGTATGAATGAACAGATTAAAGGTTGATGATTCTAAAGCATATCACAGATACAATAGTTATCTAGTTTGTGAATTCATGTTAATAAAATACTGATAAATAAAAACATGTTATTTTCTCAACCTTGAGAGTATTTACGCTAAAAGTAAAATATGTACATTGATGCAAAAGCATGTGCATATTTGTCCCACCACATATAAACCCTGACCCAAGTCCTTAAATTACAATCAACTTATTGTACCAAAGGTGAATGAGAGCAAGTTATAAGGTCTTATCTGAGATTTATCATAGAATACATTATCATAAATTATAAATGAAATATGTAATATATATATATATAAGGCTATTGTGTTGGATATTGTATTATACTCAGGATCATACTTGGGGGTGCCTATACACTCTCTGTTCAGTTCAGAAATCTTATAGCTATTTGCTATATTTTCACTTGTATTATTTATAAGAGTACCTGAGTTTACCCCCAGATTTTAGTGGGGTTCATGTTACTCTATCTTTGATTTTATTTGTAATGTTTTGTAGATCGTTGTTTGTCCTTTTTATTTGGTCATTGTGTTGTCTGTCCTTCTTTGAATTAAGGATTCACTCTTGTAAAATTGCAGAATAAGAAAAATTAAAAAATATTGCTCAGTTTTATTTTTGTTTGATAGTTGTATTTGCAATGAGTTGACTGACATACATGTATGTGTTGATTGAAGATATTTACATGGTAAGCCCCATATATTTATATATCAATTTAAAATGTGTTACTATTTTACAACAGATTTGATATTATCACAAAATTTTTATGGCATAATGAACTCAGTGTAAAATTTGACAAGAGGTTTGTTATAATTTTATTATTAAAGTGGCAGATCTGTAGATTTTATCTTTTAAAGTGAAAAAAAAATTGGTGCATTATTAAATTGAACCTTAGCCATGAATTGAGACTATAATTTTTGTGTTGTCTGCAAAGTAGAACTGACATAATATACATATATGAACTAGGGGGTCACTCTCTATTGACACAATTGTTTCAGTCCTAAAATTTAAATTTACTGGTCCAATCAAATTCTTGAATTTATTTTTTAATGTAGTTCTAAATAAAAACTGATAATTTTACTGGTCTTGGGCTGGAGGACCGGTGCTCATCGTTTGTACTGTAATGTTTATCTGCAACTCGCCCAATATGCTAACCAATCTGTACCATTTATATAGAATTTGACTAAGTTTTAACTTCTAATAACATACTAGTGTGAATCTCCCTATTTTTTCCCCTCCTGAAAATTTATTTTTAGGTTTTTGCATGCCTATTTTCACACAGCCATGTGGTTTATGAAAGAGGTGACAATAGGGTAGACAAGACTGTCTAGTTTTTGAATTGAAAATGTATGAGAATAACAGAATTTGCAGTATTTTAACCAAACTTGAAAGGAAATTTTCCAAATTTCACACATTTTTTATAATTGATTTAGTCTTACTCTAAAAGTACAAGCCTCTCAGGAATGAGTATAGTCTAAATAGATTTTAACCTCGAATTTCATTTTCCTTCAAGATTGCACATGCCCATCATAGTTTAACCTATTTTCTCAATTTTGTCGTTTTACATATCAATGAGGACAGTTGACTTTGATCATTAATTTACTGAAAAATCTTCTATTTAGCTAATTTGACATGTACAATGTGTGTTTTTTCCATTATAGTTTAGCAATTGTAATGATAGTGAGAAATCTTACATGTATGTTTCAGAGAGAGAAAAAATGTGACAATAATAGAATATCATCCAAAACATTATAATTATTTGGAAATATAATAGTGTAATAGAAGTTTTTATGACGTGGGTATGATATTATACATACATCCCTAATTCGGTTTCTGCTGAATAACAAGTTCCCTTTGAGCAAATCATTTGAAAATCATATACAATACAAGGGCAGAAAAAGTTTTTCAGTGACTTGCTTCAGTGGCATGTCTGCGATTTTCTCGTGATTCCTCGGTTTCCTCCATCAATAAAGACTGACCGCTACGATATAACTGAAATATTGTTGAAAGTGGCATTAAACACCAGGTCAGGAACCATAAAATACAGGCCAAGTTTGATTTCAGACTTTACAAATTTTTCTGTTCTAGAGTTACATGTATATGTGCCTTGATTTGCCGAAAAATACAAATTTTGGTTTCCACTCAATTAATACATTTAACACTAAGTTCCTATTAAACAAATCATTTATGCACGACATTAGGGATGGTAAAAGGCAGTACAATTTTGATTCAAGATTTTACTATATTTCCCATTCTGGTGTTATGCTCCTTGATTAACAGAAAAATATATAATTTTCCCTGGTTTCCCGGAAGCCAATCATTTGAAATTTATACACAAGGTTGGGAACAATAAAACTTTTTTTTCTCAGTACATCAGTTTCAAAGATTTTTATATTTTCAGGAAATACAGATCTAGAGGAAACATATTTTTGTAAAAAAAAAAATTCTCTTTACCAGTGTACCTATATATATATATATGAGAATAAAGAGATATATTATCTTTTTGTTGATATTGTTATCAATTATATTTTTCAGAAACAGGGAATTACAAAAAGAAATCACTTATTTTAACAACAGGATATTAGAAGATATTGAAAATATCAAATAAATATTGAGGACAGCTTATTAATCATCCATATCTAGTGAAATATGAGGAAGAGAATATCAACTTTGGAAATACAATCCTGACAAAGGTATGTATTACATGTCAATTTCTTTGAAAGTGATGTGCAATTGGTCATCTCGAGAAATACAGCCCTGACATAAGCGTGTATTACATGTAAATTTCTAGAAAGTGAGGTGTGATTGGTCATCTCGAGAAAAAGTGAGGGGGAGTTGGCTGAATGTTCTATGAGTGTATGTATTTACATGATGTCTTGTAAAATAAGACCTCCAGGTAAATTTTTTGTCGTAATGATACAAGCAGTTCCTTCTTGTCATGATTGATAAGAAATAGGACCAGCATAATCGGCTTAATGCAAGTCTCATAATGACTATGTGATCTTTTTTTGTTCTTTCTTTGAAAATTTGCTAATGTTGGCATTTCATCCAAAATTTAATTAAAAGCTAATACATGTATATATATATATATATATATGGAATTTTGTTATTGTAATTATTACTGATCATATGTTTGTGTAGACATCTCCCATCTAAGGGAACCCCAGTGTATAGAAATGGGACCTAGATATTGCAGCTTGCAAGATAAAATTCCTCTTGCAGAGATAACTGAAGGTTATAAATAAGATAATATATCAGTGTACTACTTGTCCATTTAATGAACACAAATAAATTCGAGAAGGTCCACACTCCTTCTAACAAGCCACAGCTCAGTACAAGTGGTCGTTGGTGACCTTATTGTTTACTGATCATATCATTTTGCAGTAAAGACCTGTCTAAACCGGATCCTACAGGTATAAACCTAACTAAATAAAGTCCCAATCATGTAGGAATTAGGAAATCTTTGTTAGTTAAACCTGTATAAACCAAACACCTGTCTATATGAACATGCTTTGTCTTAAGGAGGTTCAGTCTAGACAGGTTTCACAGTAGTTGTATTTTATATTTCTTATGGTAATAAAACCGTATCAATGGTGTAAATGGTTAGTGTGCTCATCTCGAGTGTGGTAGATCGTGGGTTTGAGTCACGATGGGGTCAAACCAAAGACTATTAAATTGGTAGTTGTTGCTCCTCCACTAAACAAGCAGCATTAATGAGAAAAAGCAAAGACTGGTTGGCTCAGAATCATGATAATGTGTTGGAGTGGGGCGACATGTCTAGTATCTGTTGTTTGAGTGGGGCGACATGTCTAGTATCTGTTGTTTCAGTCAGGCGACATGTCTAGTATCTGTTGTTTGAGTGGGGTGACATGTCTAGTATCTGTTGTTTGAGTGGGGCGACATGTCTAGTATCTGTTGTTTCAGTCAGGCGACATGTCTAGTATCTGTTGTTTCAGTCAGCTAGCACTATAAAAATCCAACTAAGCATATTGGTTTAGTACAAAGTGGACCTCATCATCATCTCATTGAAAATTAACTTGTCCCCTCCATGATAGAGCTGAAAAATTAGAGTTGGCATTATACAGTAATCACTCACTCACTCTTGTGGTAATCAAAAACTTCCACCCAGTGGCCCATCACAAAGCCACCTTTTTCTGTTAATTGCTGATATTTTGTTAGTAAACTTGTTCCCTTCATGTAAAATACAATGTACCTATTAACATGTATAAACAACGATCATTTTGATTTTGGTTTTAACACCACTTTCAACAATATTTCAGCTATATCATGGCGACCAGTTTTAGTGGTGGAGGAAGCCGGAGTACCTGGAGAGAACCACCGACCATGGGCAAGCAACTGGTAAACTTTATCACTTGTGGCTGCGAGTCGAGTGCACCCTTTTTTGTAATTTACACAGCCGGGCGCTAACCCATGCCATATTGGTGATAGACTTATATGAGTTGTTCGATCCAGCGACCTAACTCATTGAGCCACCCGGGCCCCAACAACGATCGAGACTAAGACATTACAAGACATGCACATTAGAACTGTTTAATGTTTAACCTCATGGCATGTAGAATGGACCTCAATTGTTTTATACAGTGATTGTTTAGCTTGTAAGATTCATCATCAACTTAAAAGTAAGCCTGAGTCTGATTTATTATAAGAACAAGTAGAAGGATACTTGGGAATATTGAGACTCACCATTTCCACATGTGTATGAACGCCTGTTTAGATTTGGGAAATATTTTTATGCCACCGCGACAAAGAATCGAAGAGGGTGGGGCATATTAATTTACCCTTGTTCATTTATTTTTTTTAGAATTTTGTTGTTTTTATAGTCATAATTTTTATTTTATTTGCATGAAATGGATATAAAAATTAGGTTTTATTTACATGTTTGTTTGTAAATTATCACTAAAAATGATAAACTTTGACCTAACTAAAAATACTGAATATATTATATAAATCCTTGACTAATTCTTATTTGTGTAATGTATTATAATTATATTGTATTGTCTTGATGCACGCCAATGTATGGTTTACTATCAATAAACTATTTGAATTTGAATATTACATTTAAATATAAAACTTTGTAATCTCAACTTGGTATATTTTTCCACGGTCCTTTAACAAAATATGACAAGCATTGATTTACGAACTAGATTTTTAGATTAAACACATAAAATTAACAAAAGATTGCACTAACTAAACTTGGACTGTCTACAAAATGATCCTCATATATCAGAAATATTATGAGATTATGAGAATTTTGCATGTGACAATAGACCGTGTGTTTGAAATGCCTTCAAATTGGTATTTTGTATTCTTACATGGGGTAATCTAACACACCTTTAATTCGTGGTATTTGATTATTGACTCCAGATATACTCTGCCAGTTAACGATCTACAGGTGAGAAATTACATCACTTTAAACAGGTAATAATCACTTTCAGGTCATAATTGTCAGATTTTATGGGTTTTGAATGATTTAGTGAAATATATTACAAGAATTAAATAATAAATTCACAGTTAAATGTAAGACACCAAGTTCCCTTAAAAATGCTGTATAACATTGGGAGTCAATTTTCAAAGTACCAGTATTTAAAAAGAGGGCTATCGGGTACATACGTTATAAGATTTTCATATTTTCGGTCCACATACATATTCTGGAATCATTATTTGTTATAAAGTTTTAATTTATGAAACTTAATGGCTGTTTCTTGGCAGATGTACACTGTTGTATACAGTAATTTTGCGGTGGTATTATGGTATGGCATTGTTGTCATCAGTCTGTAGACACAATGGTCTCCATGTGATAACTTCTAGTTCTAGTTGACACATGCTTCTAAATTTATAAAACAATAATCATTGGCACAGATAAAAGGTTGAGATTGATGTTGGGGACTGTAACTAAATCTGTTTTTTTTAAACAATAGGCCAAAAAGTACAAAAATGGGTGTTTCTGTTTTTTGTATGAACAGAGTTTATTACTCATCTGATTTTGATGAGGTTATTTTTTTTTTTATTATTGTGCAATTGTATATCTAAATACTATATAAATTTTGTAGTAGTATGGTTTGAATTTTTGAAGGGACTCTTGACAGATCCTTGTACAATTATTCTCTTTAGACACTAATTGCCATTGTCAGAAATATTTCCTGCAAGTTGATAATAGTTGGTTACAGGAAGTATGATATATATACAAATGTAATTGTAAGATTTTCAAGACAAGAAAGTCATACTAAACTTATAGAATCATCATCTTTAAACTGAGTGCTATACACCTCTCACCTATTACTATCTAGGGTTGACATCTTATCATTGTTATAATCTTGTCAGGAGCGTAGTGACAATTATGATCAACTGTTAATGAATGGGAAGAGTTAAGTTGTTATGGAGGAACTAGGTACTTTACAGATGCCATTGTGTCTCTTGTATGAGTGTGTGTACATGTATTTGTGTCTCATTGGAACTTTTTTTTATCTTCAGTAAGGTACCGGCAATTTTTGTGTTGCCTTGGAACAGTTCCTAGGCGTGAGATCTTAAAGGTAATGATACATTTTAAAATAGTGATTCCAAAATTAGAGTCTTTTTGAATGTTCTGTTTCGATCGGAAGGGTTAATTCATTATATGGGATCATGGTATGTCATTACAACATTGGATATATGTATAGTTAACCATTTTTTTATTATTTTTTTTCCAATTGTGGAAATTTTGTATTTGAAGCCAAAATTGCATCAAATTTGAACTGTAGTTGAAATCTTAGGAGGCAAATATTTTTGATAACCATCAGAATCCAGTTTATAATTAGTACATCCATATATAGGATAATACATATTGCCTACTGTTTGTATCATTTTCAGGGATGATTTTGTTTTCAGTTATTAAACTGATTTCAGCTATTTACCTCTGAAAATAGTTTTCAGAAAGTTGCTGGATACAGTTAGGACAGCTAAGAAATGACCATTTTGAAAGGGGATGTAGATGGTTTCAGCTGGGTTTTTTTTTATTGATTTCAGTCATTTTATTTTCTAACCAGGATCATCCCTGAATTTTAAACATTTGGTTTTTCTTTTATTTCAGGTTTAAGACTACAATCCAAGACCAGCCATGAAGCCAAAGATCTCACTGAAACAGCTTAGTTTTTATCTTATTGGATTACTTCTTGCTTTGCAAACTGTTGTTACTTATGATCTTAGAGATAGCTGGGCATGTTCTTCATTTGCTAAAGATGGTAAGTGTCCTGATTTTCAGGCAGATTATAGCTTAACACTTTCATTACTGAATAAACTTTGTCGTGGCTCCCTTTAACCATTTTAAAAACACTTGGCAGTGTCCCTGTCCTGAATTAATTTGAAATGTGGGAGGTGAAAAATTCAAAAATAACTACATAATGAAAAAATCAGACCAACTACAGGAAATATGGAAAAATGAAAGTCAAAATTTTTCTATTACAATGTGTTAGGAAATATATGACTGCACATTTTCAAGTCATTTTTTTCAGACACAATATTAAAAAGTATATATTTAGATGGTTTTTCTTTGACAAACTTCCTTTGATAACAATATATCCAGTTATGGAGAAATAAAAAAAAAAGCAATGGTAACTAAACAATATTTGGGGATACGGTTTTTAATAGGAAATGATAACCATGGACTTGACATCCTTTTTTCCCCTAAGGACATTTTTATAGTAATTATGAATTTAGAAGCATATTTATTAGATTTTGAGAGAGAAAAAACAGTTGCCATACCTTTATACATATCAATGGATGAATTTCAGAAACCTTGAACCTGTTTTATTTTGGTCATTTTGTCTGTACCTTCAAATCACAACTTCTGAATACTGCTTTGGTATCTTCAAACTTTTCTTAAGACATCAGATACAGGTGTTAAAATTGCAATTCTTTTTTCCACATCACTACGTGTATATCCATGTTTTATCTTTGATGTTGAATTCTTAATACCTCAAATAAATATTTAGACAGTAAATATTGATATTTTGATACAGGTGTCTTTATTCACTGTAAAGTCTTAGTTTTTTGACTGAAATTCTGACGTTGCATTGTAGCTAGTGTTTGTTTTTTGACTGAAATTCTGATGTTGTACTGTTACCAGCGTTTGTTTTTTTAATGAAATTCTGACGTTGCTCTGTAGCTGGCGTTTGTTTTCTGACTGAAATTCTGATGTTGTACTGTAACCAGCATTTGTGTTTTGACTGAAATTCTGATGTTGCACTGTAGCTAGCATTTGTTTTTTGACTGAAATTCTGATGTTGTACTGTAACCAGCATTTGTTTTTTGACTGAAATTCTGACGTTGCTCTGTAGCTGGCGTTTGTTTTTTGACTGAAATTCTGGCATTGCACTGTAACCAGCGTTTGTTTTTTGACTGAAATTCTGATATTGCACTGTAACCAGCGTCAGTTTTTTTTACTGAAATTCTGATGTTGTACTATAACCAGCGTCAGTTTTTTTTACTGAAATTCTGATGTTGTACTGTAACAACCGTTTATTTTTTTAATGAAATTCTGATGTTGCACTGTAACCATCGTCAGTTTTTTCGACTGAAATTCTGATGTTGTACTGTAACTAGCGTCAGTTTTTTTTTACTGAAATTCTGATGTACCAGTGTCAGTTTTTTTGACTGATATTCTGATGTACTGTAACAACCGTTTGTTTTTTTAATGAAATTCTGATGTTGTACTGTAACCAGCATCAGTTTTTTCGACTGAAATTCTGATGTTGTACTATAACCAGCACTTGTTTTTTTGACTGAAATTCTGATGTTGTACTATAACCAGCATTTTTTTTTTTTGACTGAAATTCTGATGTTGTACTATAACCAGCGTTGGTTTTTTTGACTGAAATTCTGAGGTTGCACTGTAACCAAGTTTTTTTTTATTTCAAGATGTCTCTATTTTCTGGTAATGATAATTAGATACATGCTGTGAAAAAGATATTAACAGAAGTGTCTACCATTGATATTCTATGTGAAGTAATATAATCAAAGCTGTTTCTTAGAGATATATTACATTGATAACATAAAGTGTTATAAATCAGGATTTTTTTTTTTATGTTGTGGCACCACTTGAAAAAATGTTCTAAATTTGAAACTTAATTGTCACTGTATTTAAATGTAATGAAATCGAAATGTACTTGTAATGGTCCTGTATTAGTTAAAAATATCAACGAAAGCATGAGTTTCTGATAAATAGTAAGTTAAAAATACCAACAGAACATGAGTTTATTGAACTGATTAATTGGCATATTTTACATCATCTGATTGCTTTAAATAGCTTTTCAGTGTCATCTTAGCAAATGAAAAAATCCAATGGCAGTATATCTGGTACAGATTCTTGCTTTAAATTACCATATATCTGTATCCTGTTACAGTTTACTGTGAAGAAATGTTTTTTGTCTCCTCACATTCAGCTACCAGATGCCATTAATGACCATTTCCATCTGTCAACAATGAACTTTCCCCCTTTCAGTCTTCTATAAAATCACTGACTAAATGGCAGAAATTTTCATTGGATGGTGAGCAGCCATCGTGCCCATGATTGTATGGTAGTTGGATTTACAACTACCTGTGCAATCAGTGCCTATCACCACTAAAGTTGTGAGTTCGAACCACGTTCGTGGTGAGGTGCACTCGATACAACATTATGTTATAAAGTTTGTCAGTGACTTGCGACAGATTGGTAGTTTTCTCTGGGTACGCGGTTTTCCTCCACCAGTAAAAGTGACCTCCACGATATAGCTGACATATTGTTGAAAGTGGCGTTAAAACATGAACCATCATTGAATGGTCCCCATAATGGTTATTATTTCCAATCTGAAATTCAAAATGGCTGCTATGCCTAATTATGTTTACTTATTGGCTAACGTTTCAAATATCTTCTTCTGACAAACCACATTGGTCATGGAATACGTCGGTTCCGGGATACTGGTATTCAGATAATAACGTTATGTGACTTCCATCACCATGTGACTAAAATCTAGGCATCTGTAGTTTAAAATGGCCCGTGGTCTTTCAACTTTGTCGGAAATGGGATAAATGTTACATATTTTTCCAGATTGGGTTTCCTCTTGCTGTCAGATGTACACCCCAGAACCACGCACCAATATTTGCTGGATGACTTTTGAGATCGTTTTCCTCGATCCATTTCTACCTGCAGTGTCTACTGCTAAAAATGCCTAGATTTTTTATGAAGTCACGTGATCGTTGGTACGAATTCTTCCTCCAAGTCAGGAGAACGTCTTATCACGGAATCGTCGTATTGTTTCTTCGTAGGATTGTTCCTTATATGGCCCTCTACAAGTTTGTGGATTTTTTTATTGGTTGGAAATTTAAGATGGCTGACATGACAGAACATAGTTTATTTAACATGCAATAAACTTAAGGGGTAATAATTGTATCTAAAGTTTCTCTAAAATCACTTCACCATTTGAAAGAAAATTAAGCAGGAGTGATCCTTGTATGGCCCTCTCCAAAGTTAACATCAGAAATCCAAGATGAATGTTACTTCGGGACATAGTATAGCATAGGACCCTATAAACAAAATGTTCTCTGCATATATCGAAAATTACCTTACAACCAGTAAAATTTGTCTTCATACATTATGATACAGTGATGGTAGAAAATTGCACCAATACCAACTAAATGAACAATCGCCTTTCACCTCAAATCATTGAGTATTAAAAAGATCACGCCATATAACATTGGAGATCCAGGTTCTGGCAGGGACAGTCTCAAAAATGTGAAAGGGTTAAACCAGTTAAAGGGATCCCAACCCTCATCTCTTGATACAAAAAAATGTAGTTAGATCTCCAACGGCAATACAAAACAATAAAAAACCTACACAGATTCACTTTATCCACATACTATCAAATATTGAATGACAGCTATACAACATAAACATGGACAGTACAATGGCAGGGTCAATGATTGCTTGTAGTTAACAGACTAATGACTAGGAAAGACAAATCTGTTGGTTAAAGACAGTTGTTCTTAGGACAAATGTTGTGATATTTTTTAGAATGTGGTCTTTTTCAGTGAAAGCAATTTGTTTTTATGTTCAGTGGTTTGACATAAGAAGCAATTGTTCATTTTGTTGATATTGGTGAAATTGTTGACCTTTCTTTTCACAATATGACTTGCGACAGGTCAGTGGTTTTCTCGGGTACTCCGGTTTCCTCCACCAATAAACTGACTGCCACGATATAATTTAAATATTGTTGATAGTGGCATTAAACATCCTAACCTTAATCCTCTTTTCACAAAATCAAGACATGGAAACTATAATATTGAAACTTTTGATTGTGGATTAAGTCGGTTAATGAATGTACAAATGTACATGTATGTCAGAGTTCGACTTTCAATGATACATACTGTGATACAGTATGTACCTGGTAGTACAAACTAATCTGTAGACAAATATGCAATGATATAATTATAGTGCAATAATTTATAATTAGAACAGGAGAAATATGCAATAAATATACAATAATGTATTTTTTACAAGTACTTATATAATTATCCTGTCATGGTGTGTGAAAAGATAAATCCCAGTGCATCAAAATGCTGGAATGTTCATATAAACATTTAACATGTAAGAAAAAGAAGTCTAATAATAATGTTACAGAATTCTAAAGTCCTTAGAGACTGTTCCAGAAAAAAATCAGTAATATGCTGATTTAATTAAAATATTACTGTTTGTGTTTAGAATGATGTGGCTTGTTTATTGGTATTAAGATTTTCTTAACTTATGCAGAATGTCTGTGGAATTCTGGCCGATTTTTATGCCAAATGTATATTTTTGTAAACTAAAAGAATTAGAGGATGGATACATTACTTGTGTGTGTCTTGTCCATCAGTTCATAGTTATATGGAAGGAAAATTTGACATTTTTCTTTAGAATCTATATTTTCCACTGCAAGTAACAATAATTGGTAACTATCAACCTCCCCGAAAAACGACATCCTCTAACTTTCTAGAGTTATTTCCTTCTGTTGAAATGGGGAGGGAGGTAATTAATTTTAAAATATTTCAGATCTGGAATAGAGTGTGCAACTTTCTTATCAATCATGTCATGGTTCCAGTTTTTCACATCTTTGAATTATGCCCCTTAAAATATCGAATTTATAACAAATGGCAAAACATGAGTGTTGCAAGTATGTAAAATGTTCTTCTCCATATCTACTTTGGTACATGTTATATGGATTTCTGTAAAGTTAATATTAAAGTGCATGACTTGTTTTAATATTGTCTGGTTATATTTATTATGGCTGATGAAAATCTATAATTTATCCAGAGGAAAATGTCATTCTCATTATAACCAGTTTAACTTAACACCAAGAGTATGTCATATCCGTCCATCTTCATACTAAAAGGCTATTAAAAGGATCGTTATGACCCAGCTTAATTTTAGACCATTTAAACTGGGGGTTGTGTCATTTTGGCAGCTCTGTCAATTTATCTAGACACATTGTATCAAATCAGATGAGTGTCACATATTTCTTAGTTGTAGCTGTCTGAATGAGAGACATGTTACCAATGTGAAGTCTTTTGATGTGTTGGATTTCATTATTTCTACAGAGATTTTTGTCAGAACATTCCATGGCATCCAAACAAATAACAGTTACATTATTGTTGAACAAAACATATGTTTGTTATATAATTCTTGTACATGTCATATACATGTACAATGACACATTCTTCCTTTATTCTCATGATGGCTGTAATCCAAAACTTATCAAACCATGTTCATTCTGGTTTTTCTTCTGCAATGTTCTGAATGAAGTGTTTTGTCCTCTCTGTTTTTGCTTTAATAGTAATGTATATATACTGTGAAACCTGTCTAAGCCAAAACTTTTGTGTTTGCTTTGTGTAGAATAGATAAACAAAGATTGTGACTTTATTTAAAGTTCTGTTTATACAGGATTCTAGTTTATTCATGGTTCGGTATAGACAGGTTTCACTGTACCTTTGTGGATTCTTTTTAGGTCAAGTGAAATAAAATTGTTTGTTAGGCAAGGGGCTGTATATGGTAGTCTGGATTTACAGGTCTACCTTCAAGCAATCAGTCAGTGCCTATCACCACTAGAGTTGTGAGTCTAATTCCCACACATGGTGAGGTGCACTTGATACAACTAACTGTGGGTGTTAAATTTTGTCAGATATGACTGAGGTGAAGGTTAGTAGTTATCTCCTGGTATTCTGGTTTCTTCTACTAATAAAACTGACCACCATGAAATACAATGTAACCATACCTGTTAACCCTCCCGCATTTCGCGGGAGACTCCCGCTTTTGAGCTCGGCCTCCCACAAAGAATGTGTCTCCCGCGCGGGAGACTAAAAACTCCCGCTTTGAAAAACTTCTCCCACATTATCTCCCGCGACCATAAATTTGATTAAAATCGAAAAGTTGGACGCCATTTTTGTTGTTTTTATCAGCTGGGTCATTAAAACATTTGCGTGAATCAGCCGATTGTTACTCGGAATTCTCTCGGTTTTTACTAGAAACGCTGATAATGTAAGTTGTTTATAATATCGAATGGATAACTACATGAATCAAAGTTGTGAAAAAAGAAAATTTGAAGGCGAGTATCGTTCAATTACTTACTTAAATACGAAAAAAACTTTAAAAAAATACAGTTCAACTATGTCACAATCAAGGAGACGTTGAAATTCATGACCTAGCACCCCTTCTTCAAAGAAAAAGAAACATTATTGCAAATTCTTGGAGGACTGGACAAAATTATACGATTGGGTGCAGCCTACTTCTTTTGGGAATGATATGGCATTTTGCAAACTTTGTTCTACAAATTTTAGTGTCAGCCATGGTGGTGTATATGATATTAAAAGACATGCTGATGGAGATTCACACAAAAAAAGCAGTTGCTTCAACAAGGAAATCAACCAATCTTAAAAATGCAGACCCAGAGAGAATTTTTTCTATGTTAAAAAAAAAATCCAGACAGATATGAGATCTGAGTTGAACAATGACACACTTTGTTCTTTATTATGTGCAAAGCAAAATCAAAACTTGTTGTGTTATGAGTACGAACCAAGTGACTCTGTTCTAAGATCAGCAAAACAAGCTATATTGTCATACCAAAGTGGTTTGAAGTAATGTTGCTCAGCAACAACAATAAAAGTTGTACAGTAAATTTTGTTTGCTTTAATCTAACAATTTTAGTGTGAAAAAGTTCGTCACGCAAAATCTCCCACATTAAATAGTTGGAATGTGGGAGATCTCCCACATACACAATCTCTGAGGTTAACAGGTATGTGTAACTGAATTATTGTAGAAACTAGCATAGCCTGTCAATACAGTAGTTAAGTACTCCTCTTAAAAGGCCACCCCTTATACAATGAAAAAGTAAAGAGGATGGCATCTCTTGAGGAGGAAAATTTACCTAGCATTTTCCTATTTCAGTGCCTCTGAATCTGATGTTTGGTGCGAGGGAGGGGCCTTAAGAGAGGGACTAGTGTATTACTACTGATTGTTAACACTGACCTTATTTTCATATTTCACAGACTGCCATTTCACCATGTTAATGTCTGACATATCTGACTGACAAAAGTTTTTTAAACAAATAAAAGTTAATGACACTCCATTCATTCATGGGAATTTATTTCTGATAAACATGTTGATTCAAAAAATTTTTATTTTTTATTTCAGTTGTGACAAGTTTGTCAAAACAGCCACTTTCAGAATGTTTTTACATTATATAATTCTATTTTATCTTACAAAATACCTATAATGACTGTAATGAGAAATACAGACATCGTAATTCTTTAAAGCTGTAGATCGGCAACTAGGCATTAACATCTAAAGACCACAAAATTATAATAAATTGTAAGAATTAACCAAGTTCATCTAAGTGAGATTCAATCAAGGTAGCAAATAGCTTTAGCACTTTTGAAATTGTGCATAAATCACTAAGGCCCTATTCATTGTATCTTAACTGTGGTTTACAGCTTCCTGATTTTCATCTTTAGTTTGTGAGTTTCACACTCATGATCAGATCCACAGAACTTAGCTGCCATTTTTAGCATTGGAACATTAAAAAAAAAAACATCAGCCCAGACAAAAGAAATTATTTTTTGTCTCATCTCAGGGTCTTCTTTAAAATATTATTATATTCCCAAAATGGTCAGTTGAGATAATGCCAGCAGCACACAAAACAATCATGAACCTTTCATTCAGAACTTTTGTTTGCTGTAAATCAATATGTGTGCAAAGGATCAGTTTTTATTTTATTGATAGTTTATACATGGTGATTTGTCCACTAGCATCTACATTTTTTTTCACAGTAAAATCAATACCAAGTGAAGAAAATTATCTGCTATTCACAGTTTCTTGTAATTCCAATGAAATAGAAAATAATTATCTCTTGAACTTTCACTGCCCCTAAAGAACCAAAGATTTATGTAAATAGGAGGAGAGAATGATGTATGTTTGTTCTATATATGGCCATCTCTGTTTTCAGGAAGGTGCCGTTGTGGTTGTGATGGTATGAATGGTAGTTGGCTTTACAACTACCTGTATGATCAGTGCCTATCACCACTAACGTTGTGAGTTTGAATCCCGCTCAGGCGAGGCATACTCGATGCAGCGTTATGTGATAAAATTTGTCAGTGACTTGTGGCAGGTCGGTGGTTTTCTCTGTGTACTCCGGTTTAACAATCGATCGCTCACTTACTTACTCAACCATATTTATACTTGAGTGTAAATATCACTTTATATTTCTCTGCTTACAATCACACATTTTAGGTCTTTGGGCAAAAATTCATTTTGCACAATATTGACCATACCCTCATTTCCATGGTTCATTGACTAGGGTATATTTTTATGGTTTGGTCTTTGTCTCTGTAACCACTCATGGGACAAACATTTGGTTTACTGTGTTCATTATGTTGATTTTGTTGACTAAATTTTCACTTCATGTTAACTAGCAATATATCATCAGACCCTGACCTTATTTTCACAGTCGACTGACTTTCAGAATTGTGATGAGGTTTTATATATGATGTCTTTTTCTCTCTATAAACTACATGTTTTATTGGTGGAGGAAACTGGAGTACTCAGAGAAAACCACCGACTTGGCATAAGTCACTGAAAAACTTTATCATATAATGTTGTATCTTGAGTGGGGTTTGAACTCACAACTTTAGTTGTGATAGGCTCTGATTGCACAAGTAGTTGTAAATACAACTACCATACGATCACGACCATGATTGCCCCCATTTTGGCCAGTGGTCTAAATGAGGATTTATTTATATTTCATGCAATATAAATTTCTAATGAAAAAATCTTGATCTCTTTTTTTTTTTTTCAAGATAAGGAAGTTTGGCACATTTTTTGCTTGTTATAAGGTAAACATGTTAAAATAAACATGTTTTATCCTTGGTATATTGTATACATCTCAATGTAAACTTAGATCCATCAAAGATCTTTTACAGTACTGCCTCTTAATTGTAACAGATAAACTATATTTATTATTGTCAAAAACGAACCCTTTCATTAATATCACAATAAGATACAAGTAAACTATTACACAGGAAATCAACATCACGAAACAGATTAATTTAAGGATCTATAGACCATTATTTATCTAGATATTATCATGACTTTATTAGGAACAATTCTCTTGTTGCAAAACATGTTTTTGACATATTAGTTTCACAAGTAGATATCATCAAATTTGAGACTTTTTTTTCCATTTTTTTTTTATATTAATCTCTATTACTAAAGTCCTTTAAGTAGGGGCGTAATGATATGCCTTCCTGACGATACGATATGTATCGTAAATTTTACTCATGATACTATTACTTTGGATACGATACGATACTTCATATGTAGTATGTACATGTAGTTGTCATTACAGATGCTCCATATATGTGTCTATGTATTTGAAATGTATTGTTTTACTTAAGGTAACAAGACTGCATGTCCTTTGCAATGAATCCTGGCAAACATAGTGTCACTTACTCTCACCCGACCAGTCTTTGTCACTGTAATCGGCAGATTCATTTGAGCCTTAGCTGATTCTCCGTGTCCATTGGAACTTCCAGAACTTTAGATAATCCCATATTTTCGTCGAAGATGGGTTGCTGGTCTTGTAGCTTGCATCATTCACACATATTTTACATACGGTTTTATCTTGGTCTGTAGTTTCTGTTCTATTTATGTTGACAATTTTAAATCCAACATTTCTGTATGTGAAAACGATAGTTTGCAGATGGATCTTTTAATCTTACATTATTAAAACTTATTATATTAATCACTGCCTCCATTTTTGATTTTTTTTGTGTACCTTCCTCCATTCCCAGAGTGTTACTATCTAAGAGATTACTATTATAAGTATTTTCGAACCAAGGATGATGAAATAAAAATCGAACACCGAAAATTACCAAAAAATATCTAACATTTTCGGTACTTCGGAGTATTGTTACACCCCTAGCTTTAAGGGTCAAATACAGAATTTCTCAAGTGTGTGGTATTCAACTTTTCAATTAGATTTTGCATGTTTCTATGATTTTTCAATTAGATTTTGGAACTGTACAGACAGTGGTATTTCTTGTTTTTTTATTCAATCCCATGGAAAAGCTGCATTTACAGAAGAATTTAATTTCTTTGACATGGGTGAAATTCAGCATCTTCTATGTTTCTCTCGGGTAGTTGGAAACTCCCTCTGGCACACTAAAGGCATGCAGAGCACAATTCTTCTTAAGCATGTTAGTATTACATTGTACCAATCATTATATCATTCCTCTGGTAATCCTCAAACTCTGGAGATTGTGACTGTTTTGGTACTTGAATTTATGTCAAGAAGATTAGTGTCAAAATTTAAAATGCAATTGTTGGAACTTCAAAATTGATACATGGTAGAGGATGTCAATACAGCTGATTACTATAAATTCTACCCTGGTATGTTCTTATACACTATCAGATACCAGAACTAGACCTAAGTAAAACACAGGGGAAATATAAAGATTATGTAAGTCATTGATGAGAAGTAGATTATTCATGTTGGGTTGGTATTGTTGAAGTGGAGACAATATAAGGGTCATTGATAATAAGTGCTAGTTAACAGGGTGTGTCTTATTGTAATCTGTCTCTATATGCCTCCAATTGTTCATTCAAGATGAGATGCTTTACATAAACTTGAGACATTTCTAACAGCGATAGATTCTTGATGTGACAAACTGTGTCAAGAGACTTTATATCTTGTTCATAAAATAGGTTTCATATCTGATATATCAGAAGAAGAAGAAGAAAGAAACACTTGGACTATTTATATAAAATAGGCCAAAATACTACTCCAAAGTCAAAGTTAACAAAAGGGGAAATGTGTTTTTGAGGCTAGGTACTATAAACTGATTCATATCTATTTTGGTTTCAAAGGAAAGTACTTGTTTGAAATTTAACCTATTCAGGTCCTGGTTAAGTAGGTTTATAATTCATTACTTAATGTGTAGAATGATTCTAATTTAAGTATGTCCTAATTCTGTTTCCTTCAAATTTTGTCATGATCTCTTATAATGCTTAGGTTATGTTTCAAAGCTTTTTTTTTTAAGAGACAAAATGGGGTCATAGAAAAAGGTATGGTTTTCATGAACTATTGTTAAGTTATACATATATCCTGTATTGAACAAGGGGCCGTCATGGCTGTGATTGTATCGTAGTTGATTTACAACTACCTATGCCTATCACCACTAAAGTTGTGAGTTCAAATCCCGCTCATGGTGAGGTGTACTCGATATAACATTATGTGATAAAGTTTGTCTGTGACTTGTGGCAGGTATGTGGTTTTCTCCGGGTACTCCGGTTTCCTCCACCAATAAAACTGACCGCCACGTTATAACTGAAATATTGTTGAAGGTAGCGTTAAACTCAATAACCCTATTGTTAAGTTAGACATATTTCCTGTATTAAATACATGTATTGCCATACTGGACATAAATAATTCAAATATTTTTATGTCAAAAGGGCTTTTAGGCTTGTTACATTTTTTTGTTTAACTCTGAAAACGTAGCCAATATGAAAATACATGTAATACTTAATAATTCCCAACATAAGAAGAAATTCATTTTCAAATGTCAAGTGTATTGTTAAAGATTTTATTTTTGAGTGGCACTTATCCATACCATAACAAATCTTTAACTACATAACGTCTTTAAGAGTGGCACTGTCCCATGCATGCAGTACCATGTTTAACCCTGGTGCTGTTTACTTTATGTCCTGTAATGTTTATCTTCTAAAGTTTACAAGGTTTGTTTTTGTTCAGTCTAGGTGATGTTTTGTCTATCTTTTGCAGAGTTTTAACATGTTTTAAGCTGGGTTTTATCAACCCCAATGTTCTAACAGAAGCCATGTTATGTTTTTTAGAAGTTATAACCCCCATGGCTATCAGATATTTCAAGAGGACTTACTATATCATAGATTTGTGTATCTTGTATTGATCTGACATTTTAACCAATAAATTGACTTGTGTGTATCTATTTGTGTTAAGATCTGTATGTCCAATCTTTAGAGTTGATATTAATTGTTTAACTAATGGTTAAATGACAGACAATCAGATACAGTGTCCTATCTAAAGTGGATTATAATTTTGGTTCTAAGCCAGTGTTTAATGTTCTCTTACTTTAGGTTTTAATTTTGCCTCATTTCAGTTCTAAAATTGTTTAGCTTCATCATAGAGGTAGAGATATTTGTTATCTAGAACACTTCAAAAAGGGATAAAAATGCCCCAATTATTTTTTATCCCTGGAAATTTTGAAAGTCCATATTTTTTTTATCTAATTATATCTCAGTGATCCGATAGTTTAAGTTATTATTTGGATGCCTATCCTTATTCATTTCAACACACCACAAACTGTGAAAGAAAGTTTATATAAAGAATGATGGAAGTTAAAAATATACCTGTTTTATTTGTAGACCATTAATGGCCTTTATGAGAGACCAGATTACCTTTTTTATTTTTGACCTAAAAACTCAGAAAATTGTTGGCAAGAATTAAAATGCGTTAAAAATAATGTAATACAGTTGAATTTCATATGCAGATAAAATGATAGACAAAGTTACCATAGTTTGGTTGGTTTGATAATGTTGAAGCCACTTTCAAAAATATTTCAGTTTTATTGGAGAAACTGAAGAAAACTACCGACCTGTCACAAGTCACTGTCAAACTTTATCATGGAATGTTGTACACCTCGCCCTGAGCGGGATTCAAACTCACTACATCAGTGGTAGGCACTGATTGTGATACGATCACGACCATGATGGCTCCTGCAAAGTTACTATAGGATTCCTGACACTTTGTAGTACAATAAAACACTTCTGACGATGGAATACAAATATTAATTAAAGATGTTATATTATTATTGTAAAGAGTTTGTTTTATCTATTAATTAAAAGATAAGTGGTAGAACATATGATATTAATAAACCTGGCATAATTAAGAAATGAAAAACAAAACATAACCACACAATCAAAACAATTCTAAATTCCAATTGAAATATTGTAGAAAGAGACAAATATTGATACCCCTAACACATAAATAAATGACTGCTCACTTTACTGGCTTGGTACAGGCACTTCAATTAAAAGTGACAGGGTTAAACTTTTTATGGTCCCAAACCTTTTATTGAGTAATTTGAATATTGTGTAAAATTGTCAGCCAGTCTAAAATGTGTCATCAATAGCTTCTTAGCCATGTTTTTTTTCATACCAAGGTTTTCCTGTATGTTTTCCTACTGATTGTCTTGGTATGTTTGATTGTTTGATTGTTCTTAGTATTATTATACAATGTGAGGTACACTAGTCAATAAACACTATATTAGATCTATACCACAGACAAAGTCACTCAGTAAAACTGCAGCATTTTCATAATCATTAATAGAAGGAATGTTAGCAAAGTAGGGTTTTATTGTTGTATTTTGTTTAATGGATGTCAGCACTTAATGTTGGAACAATTGCTTAATGAATATCTGATGAGTATTTTGTCCTCAGAGAATATAACTGCTATGTAACAAGAATGTATAGCTTCTAACATTGTCAAGTCATAGAGGCAAGAAATCTATAAAAATCCATGTGGAATCTCACTCCAGCATCTAAATTTACTTAGCTATAGTCAAGTCATAGAGGCAAGAAATCTATAAAAAATCCCTTTGGAATCTCATTCCAGCATCTAAGTTTACTTAGCTATAGAAATAGAATCACAATTTACATACATAATTTTCGGTAGGATTGTATGTCATAAATTAGAATAAATAACAAAGCTATCTCTGACTTTAAAATTGCTTACATCATGGAGTATGTACAATATAGCCATTGGATTTTTTGCCTTCAAATGGGATAAAGAAGAATAAAGACCAAACTATTTCTGACTTTAAATTTCTTACATCATGCAATAGGTGCATATAGCCATAGGGTTTTTGACCATCAAATTAAGGGTTAGGGTTGGGGCTATGATATTTAATGCCACTTTCAACAATATTTCAGTTATATTGTGGTGGTCAGTTTTATTGGAGGGGGAAAATGAAGTATCTTGAGAAAACCACCGACCTGCCACAAGTCACTAAGACAACTTTTGATAACCATCAAATTGGTTAAAGAAAACTAAAGACCAAGCTATCTCTGACTTTTAATTTACTTACATCTTGTAGTATGTACATATAGCTATGAAAACTATATGAGGAACCCTTACACAGGAATATGATTGTTTGCCAAATCATGAAAATGTTGATTTGGAATTTTTATACATGGGGTCTATGTACGATACAAGACAAAATGCATAGACATTGAACACACAGAATTCATTTCTATGTAGTTAAAACCAGATATAACAATAATGAAATATGTTTTGAAAAGAAAGAACAACGAACAGCTAAATGAATTTTTGAATAGAGTTCTTGCTGCCGTTGTGCATCAAAAGAGATGTTGATTTGGCATGGTACAGTAGAAACACAAACATTTCTATGTCTAAGCTTGTCAATTCTTGGTTTAATTAGTACTTTGTGGTGGGTACCATCTTGTGAAGGAATATAACACTAAGCATGCATTGATATACATATCCCAGAATGTCTGTCACTTTTCTTAATCCCTTAATCTGTACAGGTGGTCAGTAGAATTAGAAATTAAGAGAGGCAGAAGGGTCCTTTTACGATACCTCATGAATGGTCATTATATTTGCAGGAATTTTAGATTTTGGTATTTAAATTTAAGAATAGGATGAAATTCCTGGGAATTCAAAATAAGAACCCATCCTGCCCCTTTATTTTCTTGCACTCAGCAAAAGTAAAACAAATTGATTTTAGAATGTAATAGTAAACAATTTTAAGTACAAATCAGACACACCCAAAAGTTCTTACAAGTTCATCTACCTTATGGTTTGAATCTTTCAGCATATACAATGTAATATGACGCATAGATTACATAATCCACTGGTGTAATTGGTACAGTGATCTTAACTACCATGCTGCTATGTAAATATTGTTAATAATTGTGATGGGTATGGTTTTTCTTCTCTTTCTTGATGCTATGTGATTATTGTAGACTCCAGAGTTTAATGTTTCAGTATTTAGGTACCCTTAATCGTTCAGGGATCAACGGTCATGGTTGCAAATTATACTTTGTAAACAAAGGATATAATTAGCAAATTCTTCATAAACTTAATGGGGGAAAAAAACAAAATAAATTTCAGGACAAATATGGTAATAGGATACAAATGTGTTTTGGTACATTTCTATTTTAACCATAGTTCAGGTCACTGAATAGACTATAAGAATTGGGTCATTTCAAAGCTCAATTATATACAGACTTACAATAACAGGCTGAAGATCCTGATGCATTGTAATACAATGGGAATAAATAATTACATAGTAATCAGGCATGTAATTTTTATCAGGATTTTCCCACTAACAGATGCCTAAACAACAGACAAGTATCTGTGATTTCTGACATTTGGTTCTGCCCTATGGATGGATATCTTGTGTGAACTATTGCAGATCAAAGCTGTAATCACACAATTCCTACTTTTGGTTTGATATAAATCTATTTATTACTGGTCTGGAAAAAAAATAGTGATGATAAATTCGATCACTGGTACATGTAGTACTGAAACATGTTTTTTTTTTATCAGAAAGTCAGAAAATTTGTGTAGGAATCTTGTTTTTAGAGAAATGCAAGAAAGCATATTTTTAACAACCTAAAAAACAACCAATTAAAAAATAGTAGAACTAATAAAAAGATTACTGTAGGAAGAAAGGGAACTTTTTTTTTTTGCTTTGTTGTTTTACGATGAAGAAAAGGGGGGAGGCATGAATGTTAATTTTACAACTGTTTCTTTTCTGTATCTCAGTTTTTGATTTTTCCAGGTGCATAGTATATGAGCATAACAGGTGTGTTGAAAAGTTGTATTTTATCAAACAAATCAAATTTATATTGCTTTTGCACTAATTAATCACTTTATTTTCAATTTAGCCAAGTGGTTTGGATAATTTTTCAATGATCAGAAAATATATATTGATAAAAAAATAATATATAAACCTGAATATATCCCATAGATGATAGGTGTGTCAGAAAATACTTCAAAATATTACGAAATGGTGTTCTGGAAACAGAGGCATAATTAGAATATAAGTTAATTATATACACAGTTTTTATATACTTCATTAGAACTTTCAAAAGATGATGATTATACTTCAGCACTTGTGTAAGGTAATCATTTTACTACAGGCATAACTTGATTTTTATGTTCTTTATTGAAATAACCAGTGTGTTTCATATCAAAACTTTGATGGAAGAGCAAGACCTGCCTGCTTGATTGGGGCTTATGTGTATTGTATATTTTAAACATATTTATTAGTTTCTCTACCTTGGAAGATTTTCAATCATCTTTCTAATGAGAAGGAAAAAAAAACCTTATTACAAAAAAGTAATAAATTCAGTAGTTAATGAATTCATGGTTCCACTCTATACAATGGCCTCTCAGAACAGGTTGTAATATTTCTTATTGTTTTAGAAGACAGTTGTTTCTACTGTCTATACCATAACTCAATATTATGAACATTTTATTAAAAACTGTTTGTAAATGAAAAAAAAAAAAAAAGAATCAAGAAAATTGTATTTCCTCTATACCATAATACAAAATTATGAACATTTTTATTAAAAAATGTTTGTTAATAATAAAAAAAAAATTAAAATTAATGGGATCAGATCAATAAGGAAATTTATATAGGTGGTAATTTGATTACAAATGGTATCATGAAAACAGGTTTTTATCAGACCTCATCCTGATAAATTGATGGTTGTAAAGATATGATTACAATTTTAGATTTTTCAGGATTTATTACCTCCTCAGACTGACAATCATCATTAACCAGACTCTCCCTTTACATCATGTTCTGTCATCATTATGAAGGTTTGTAAAAGAACACCCTGCATCACATTTTCTTCTACCGCATGCATTGGTGGTGTATCGGTGATCATGAGTGTGGTAAATCGTTGGTTCAAGCCCTTGTCAGGTCAAACCAAAGACTATGAAATTCGTATTTGTTGCATTTCCACTGAAGCACTCAGCATTAAGGAAAAAGAACAAAGACTGATTGGCTCTGAATCAGGATAATGTGTCTAAAGTAGAGGGCATGGACTGTTGTTTCATTGAGCTAGCACTGTAAAAATCCAACTAAGTGTATTGGTCTAGTACAAAGCAGATATCATTATCATTTTATTTGATTTACCTTGTTTTTGCCATGATTATACATATAGCTGAAAAATCACTCGCTCACATTTTTTAAGCATATACCGGTACCACCCGTATTTTACTATTTATTTTTTTCGAAATGACGATATAAGAAAAGCTTGAAAATATTGAATTTGTTCTTGATACATTTGGGGATTATTATTTTTTTTATGTCTCATGATCCCCCAGCACATTTACTGTTGAACTTTCACATTTCAAATATGCATATACATATGTAATCATTATACCCTCACTCGTAGAGAGGGGGCTATATTGCAATCACCTTGTCCGTCCATCCATCCGTTCACACTTTCGTAACAGATATCTCAGCTTCTACTGGAAGAAATGATTTTATATTTGATATATGGCTTTGGCATGGTGACTTGTACCGTGTCTCCCCTTTCCAGGTTTACCGCACATCTACTTCCTGTTTACAGTGCGACTTAGAATTTTTCATGCTTGCCGTAATGAAAACTTTCGTAACAGTTATCTCAGCTTCTACTAGAAGAAATCATTTTATATTTGATATATGGCTTTGGCATGGTGACTTGTACCGTGTCTCCCCTTTCCAGGTTTACCGTACATCTACTTCCTGTTTACAGTGAGACTTAGAATTTTTCATGTTTGCCGTAATGAAAACTTTCGTAACAGTTATCTCAGCTTCTACTGGAAGAAATGATTTTATATTTGATATATGGCTTTGGCATGGTGACTTGTACCGTGTCTCCCCTTTCCAGGTTTACCGCACATCTACTTCCTGTTTACCATGCGACTTACAAATGAACGAGTGGAGGTATTCTTAGCACGACGTAGCGTGCAACATCTTGTTATTGCCTCTCTACATGTATATGTAATCATTATCGCCTCTCTACATGTATATGTAATCATTATTGCCTCTCTACATGTATATGTAATCATATTGCCTCTCTACATGTACAAAATATATATGTAATCATAGTGCCTCTCCTCCTTGCTGATGATAACTGATGCTGCCTGTTTATGTCTTGATGTCTGTTCAGTCACCATCGCAAGTCAAGTGTAAAATAGACAGTATTGATGTCATTATTTTCTTATATCTTACTGTAGAAGTTTCTTCTCTATTTCACATGTATAGAAAAAGAATGCTTTATTTATATCAACAAAAAATGATAGATTTGATATTTGAGCATGATCTTTGTCCTTATTATGAAAAGGAAGTTTAAACAGTGATGGTCAACAATTTCACCAATATCAACAAAATGAACAATCGCCTCTCACCTCAATTCATAAAACAAAGCCCCACGACATTTGACATATTGTAATGATATAATATAAATGTCATTTAATATCCTTCTGATTGCTGTATAGATTTGTAAATATGCTAACTATGTAATTCATGGAAGTTATTTTCTATCTTCTGTATATTATAAATGTTTAATGATTTGTTCTGCAATTGGATTCCAACCCTCGCATGTTAATCATGAATTCAACAAATATTTTGAGTAGTAGTTTACATTCCTTATGATTGAGAGTGATTGGTGTTCAATGCCACGAACTCAATTTTCCAGCTTTTTGATATTTTGGCAAAAACAAGTCACATTTCGATGAGGTGATGATGATGATATCCACTTTGTACTAGACAACACGCTGAGTTGGATTTTTATAGTGCTAGCTCACAACAGTCCACAGATAGACATATCTTTACACTCCAATGCATTATCCTAACTCCAAGCCAATCAGTCTTTGCTCTCACTCCTTAATGATACTTGCTTTGCAGAAGAGCAGCCAATAACAATTTTTATAGTCTTTGGTTTGACCCAAAAGGGGCTTGAACCCATGATATACAGCACTGGATGTCAGCATGATGACCATGACACTACCGATGTAGTTTTATGGTGGAGAAAGGAATGAAATTCAATACTGAATTAACAGTAAATATCTAATTTAATCCTCCAAGTTTGTCTGTAAAAACAGGCCTAATATTGATTTAGGGATTTATCAACTCTTTTTATTACTTTTCTGATAAGGCAGCATAATCTACATTTCTTAAAGTGTTGTTTCTGGGTATACATTGCTGATTACTACCTAAATCTATGTTAAATATGGCCACCTTATCCAAAAACAAGATAAAACAGAAAGTAGGGGTCATAATCTAGATAAACTCTACTTACAGTAACATGATAATTGTCAAATAAATATGATTTCTTATCTTTGAAATTATTGACATTTCTTCATTATGATAATCAGTCTAAATAGCCAATATATTAGTATATTAAATTTGATATACAATACTTTGCCATGTTTGTTTAACCTCTATCAAATCAGCTGGTATTGGAAATTCTATCCCAATGTTAAGGAAACCTAGGAAATTAGTTTGTCTCACACTGTCTGACTCAGTAATGAGATTTTGATATGATCCTTTGCAAATATATATATATGTAATGAGAGTTTACTAGTAAATTCAACTACCTCCAAGCTACCTAGAGGATTGTATGCTTTGAAAATCCTAAAAGATGCTCTCCTACCTGGGGGATTCCTGCCAAAATAATTTGATTTTGATATGATCCCTTGCAAACATATACATATTACAGTAATGAGAGATTACTGGCAAAATCAACTACCTCCTAGCTACCTAGAGTGTTGTATGCCGGAAAGATCCTGAAATATGCAATCCTATCTGAAGGATTACCTGCAAATGCATTTTATCCCTATATATATCCCTAATATATTTCAACTACTCGATACAATCAACAGGTGACAGTCAATCTTTGATAATATTGTTAACATTTTTAAAGCCAACATAATATGTGATCTATTCCATAATCTGAAACAAGTATGTTTTGCTGAAGAATGGGATAACAGGGTGATTTGATGAAATATTGGACCATAACATAAGATATGAAAATCCAGAATTAATCATGGGTCTTTTTTATTATTATACCCCCGCGATAGCGGTGAGGGGATATAGTAATAGCGGCCGTCTGTCTGTCTGTCCATCCATCACACTTTCTTGTTTACACGATAACTTGAGTAAACATCGATAGATTTGAATAATTTTTTGCATGTGGCTTGTAATTATCATCATCTTGGATGGGTTCTAACATGGAAATATTTGAAGCAAGGGTTTTGGGGGAAAATCTTGGTTTTTGGTTGAAAAATCACCAATTTTGAGAATTGTGTCTTGTTTACGCGATAACTTTAGTAAACATGGATAAATTTGAATAATTTTTTGCGTGTGGCTTGTAAATATCATTATCTTGGATTAACATGGAAATATTTGAAGCAAGGGTTTTGGAGGAAAATCTTAGTTTTTGGTTGAAAACTCACCAATTTTGAGAATTGTGTCTTGTTTACGCAATAACTTTAGTAAACATGGATAAATTTGAATAATATTTTGCAAATAGCTTGTAATTATCATTATTGTGGATTGGTTCTAACATGGAAATATTTGAAGCAAGTGTTTTGGAGGAAAGTGTTAGTTTTTGGTTGAAAAATCACCAATTTTGAGAATTGTGTCTTGTTTATGTGATAACTTTAGTAAACATGGATAGATTTGAATAATCTTTGCATGTTGCTTGTAAGTATGTTATACATTAAGACTGCAAGGCTGCTTTCTATAAATATATAAAACTACCGGTAAATATTATGTAAGTGCGGGGGGATACGTCGCGCATTCATGTACTAGGCGGTTCTTTTATTTTTTATATTTTTCACATAATGTTGTTTCAAGTAAACCTTTCCATGAACAGGGTTCAAACTCACAACTTTAGTGGCGATAGGCACTGATTGCACATGTAGTTGTAAATCCAACTACCATATGATCACGACGACCCCTTGTAAAATCATTATAAGGGAAAGAAGAGATGTTATAAACATGATTGTCTATTTTCTGTAACTTCTTAATTAAATAAGAGAACCTAGTAGAGTTATTGATTGGTAATCTTCAGATCTAAAACAAGAGATTATCGTGTTGTCTGTAACAACTCTTAACACTGTTCATTAGACTTTGTGTGAAAAACACTGACATATTGACAAAATGCTATTATTTAGAGACATCACAAAAAAAATTGCTCTTTGCTTTACAATTCAGAACATGTTGCATCATAAGTTTTACTTTTCCACACTTCCTACGTTTGTTTGCTTTGACCAAATCTCATGAAACTTTTATGCTATGTAAAGATTGATAAAAGTTGGCTTCCATTCCATTTTGTTGATTTTTCACGTTAGATGTTCCAGAGATAAAAAAGACTTTGTTAAAACCAGCATTTTTTCATATTTTTCAACTGTTGGGAGACGGACATGGTGCAGCTGTTTATTTGTGCAATTAGTTAAGTTTTACTCATTACACCTTTATGTAAACAGATTGGAAAAGTAAATTGAATATTAATTTCTTTAGGTTTCTGGGTTCAAACTTTTACAACTACATTTGTATGTTGTTTTGTGTGTCAGTGAGGTACTGGCAACACATGCCTTTCATTCTGCAGTTGATAATTCTGACTTCCAGACGGATCTCAGATCTGTTTCCTGTTATATGCAGCAGCAGAATACTTTGTACTGACTCAGGACGGTTCAATCCCTTATCGGGTCAATCTGAATGCTATAAAATTGGTGTTTGCGGCTTCTCCACTAACCACATAGCATTGAGGTTTAAAAAGGAAAGATGGTTGGATCAGAGTCCGTAATGTCTATATGTGGACTGTGCTAGCTTAATGAAATTCCAACTCGGTGTGTTGGTCTAGTACAAAACAGACATCATCATCTCATCAAAATGTAATGTGTTCTTGCTGAAAAAAATGCTCACATGGCAACTCAGATACACAGTTTTTTGTTTGACCTGACTAGAACTTAACCATGATCTCCTGTACTCTCAGCAAGCACCTATGCCATGCGTCATGTAGATGAAAGATTATTTGTCAGTGCATCAAGCACATTAAAGTCCATATGTTTTTGTTGTGCAATGTTGTAAATGTGTCCACCTTATGAAAAAAAACTAGTAAAACAAGAAACTTTATGATGTATATTTTGATTTAACAGACATGCTATTTTGTAAATTTGCAGTCTATGATGCATAATATACATCTTTTATGACAAAAGTTTTGTTATCTTTTGGGATTTTTGGTTCCACCTATGTCATCATTGTTGACAAAAACAGCAGTTATTATGAAGGATTGCTCTGAAACATTTTGTTTGATGGAAAAAACAGACCAGTCTGGCTTTTGTTGAGATGGTGATTTTTCAAGGTGGTGAAAAAAACCCAGTGATTTTGCAAATATTTAATGTGAATATAAAATTTCTTGACAAATTCACAGGATACACCCAGAATAGTTGCTCCCAAAAGCTTAAAAAAATATTTGGCTGTCCAATGAGGGTACCTGATGAAGGTTATTCCAGAAATGCATTGTGCACACTCAATTTGATACCCATGTTTTTATTTTTGCAGATGATTTATGTTGTAAACAAATTTGTTTGTAATTTATTATTACTAAGAGACTATATCTTGTTAGTTGTATTTATATTACTTTTTTTAGTAGACATACATGATGGAATATTGTTATTTTATTTTATTTTTTTCGCTGATATTGATGACATTGGCATTTAATAGATTAGTAGTCTCTTCGTCTTGACAGTCATTTAGAAATTAGTTTAAAAAAAACAAAATTAAATTTAATTAAAAATCAAATAGTGCAATTTTCTGGTGGTACTCTGGCTTCTTCCTCCACCAATAAAACTGACAGCCACGATATAACTGAAATACTGTTGAAAGTGCTGTTAAACACAGTAAGCTTAACCACAAATAGGTTGTCTTGTAGAAAACTACAATTAACCCTGTATCTAGATTGTTTGTAAGGGTTATCTGAAGAATTTAGATTCAGAAGATAGCATATGACTGTTTTATATTTTAATTACAACCCTACAGGATGTGATCTTGTCACTGAGCCATTTGTTACTGTAATTATGTAGAGTGCAATGCCTTGCCAGAGTTTTTTTTATCACTTGTTTGAGATAATATTAAAACACCTTTTTAGCTAACCTGGCCAAAGGCCATGTGAGCTTTTGGCATTCTGTGTCATATACATCGCAATCTTTTTAAAGAAATTCTTATCTGAAACCACTGGGCCAAGTTATTCTTAGGTTGCCTATTTTAAAATTACTGGTATATCCAATATGGCTGTTGTTACTATAAATATACCAAAAGAGGTCAAACACACCTACAGAGCCATACAGCCACAGGGTGCGTCTAAACACCGCCAAGGAGTCCTTGGTGCACCAAGGACATGAATCCTTCATTTTATCAGCTCCAAGTTTTAAACTATGATAACTCATAGACGGTAGATTCAAGTGACAAATTTTGGTAAAGTTATGAATTATAATAACTTGAAAATTAGCGATTTTCTAGTCCTTAGTGCACCAAGGACATGAATCTGGTGATTGTCGGCATATCAAAGAGAATGAATAAAAACCTCATTTCCTAATTAATTTCGTTGGGATTTTTACATAAACTGTAATAGTACATTCATATTCAATCATAATATGCTAAAAATAAGTAAAGAAATCCAATACTTCATGTCCTTGGTGCACTTTTTGTGTCCTCCTTGGCAGTGTTTAGACGTACCGTACAGCCACATTTTATTTCTCTACCAAATGCAATATTAACAATAACGGTAGTTCCATGTTCATTGTTGTGTTGGCATGCTGGCACTCATATTTTAATATGTTCAAAATTTCTGAAAATTTGTTAAAATGAAAAAATTGTCAATGATAAATTCTAATATGAGGGCCTAATATCTACCTTTAGCACTTGCACACTCAAATTATTGATTGGAAACAAAAAAATATAATTTAAAAAGTTTCTGTAATGAATAAAAGCCTACAAGGCCATTTCTGTGAGGTCATACACAACAACTACACATTATATGTATGTATACACAAATATGTGATGAAAATGCACTCATCTGGGGTTTTACCCAATGGATGTTCCGGCCACCTCTGACCTCCCACGTGAAATTTTATTATGAGGGGGCACTTATTGTCCCCCGACGCTTCGTCGAAGGGGACTATAGAAATAGGTATCGTCCGTCCGTCCGTGTGCTTTTTGGTTTCCAGATGATAACTTGTGAATGAAAAGTCA
>MJUT01062426.1:540694-568209 GCA_002080005.1 Gigantidas platifrons | reverse complement strand
GTCAGAAACTACTGATTCAATTGAATTTGTTTTCTGGTGTGAATGATCTATGGATGGTCCTCTACTTAAAATGTAAATTTGGTTCCGATTGGAAATTCAAGATGGCCGCCATAGACGTACAAAGTTTAACATAGAAGCCTACAAGACCCAATGGGAATTTGTACTGAGTTGTTCTTCTCAGAAAGTACCAAGCCAGTTGACTTGATTTGTTCTATGCTGCTCCTATCTGCAAACAGAAAGACTTGAAAAATATGCTTGTTGATAAGCTTCTTCAAGAATTAAAACTTAAGCAGTCTAATATACTTAGCATGGGAGATTTTAATCTTGACTTTAGGTTTTCAGAATTTATGGAGCACACATTCAATAGTAAGCAAATTGTGTCTTAAGTTGCAAGAAAATATGAATCTTTGTTAGACTTCACGTTCCTAAGGATTTACCCTGCCAATTATTACCAGGTGAGCGATGACAGGCTCTCCAGAGCCTCTAGTTCAGTTATATCGTGGTTGTCAGTTTTATTGGTGAAGGAAACTGAAGTACCCGGAGAAAACCACTGACCTGTCGCAAGTCACTGACAAACTATCATATAATGTTGTATCGAGTACACCTCGCCATGAACGGGGTTATAACTCACAATTTTAGTGGTGATGGGCACTGATTGTGCAGGTAGTTGTAAATCCAGCTACCATACGATCACGACCATGATAGCCCTTGGGCACAATGGGGCATAATTGTGTGATTTACTTCAATATGAAAAATATTTCTGGAAACAACCAGAATGATGTGTAGAAGTTTCTTTACAAAAATTCCTCCTTTGTCTTAATCTGGCAAAAAAATAGCAAAGCATATTTTCTGTTTTACTAAAACTTTAAAAAAAATCTTCTCTGTAACTACAAGTTTAAATGCCGTGTACAAATAAAGTATGTGAGGTTCTCTAGAAGACTTCCTTATTTTGTCTATCCATCAAAATTCTTGTTTCTGATTGGCAAAAACGTTTTTTATTTCTTTCTCTGAAACTACGAGTAAAAATGTTTTTGTAAATTGGTACAAATGACATATGTTGAGTCTTCTACAAAGATTCCTCATTTCATCATGGTCGGGCAAAAATAGTAATTATAATAACCATCTTTAGACCTATTTGCAAACCAGTGAGTAATACATACAGCTAGGAGCCTTTGGTTGTACAAGATAAAAGTAAGAAATAACAGACATATATAGCTCATATTTTCATATTCATTACATGTAGTAATTTATGTTACTAAGTTTTTAGCAACGGAATTGATATTCAAAATTGACACTTAAGTAAATATTGACATCCCTAATTACTACATCAGAAGTAGGTAATAGAAGTTTAACATATTTGTTAACAGTTGCAAGTAGAACGTGTATTTAATTACACCCACGTTCTTCCTAAAAACGAGGGAAAGGGGAGCTTCACCATATTATATACTAGTACCATGTTAATTCTACAATGCGTATGTGTAAATGTGTACATCCTTAATTACCAATCATGTGTGGTTCAACAATTGTTCAGGTGCAAAAGCTACTCAAATGAGGCTATGTTGAAGTCATCACTACAAAAATTCTAGTCAAGAACTGGTTGACCATTGCGAAATATTTATTTCTCTAATTTTTTTATTATTTCCACATTTCACAATCGATTGTGAAAAAGTTGTTCTCCTCACTAGTGAATTTAACTGTTCTTGGCACCTGATTGGTCAATTTTTATTCTGTCGGGACTACTTTCTCTCCAACTGTGATCAACCATTTTATAAAATATTGAAAGATATTGTAGGCCTAAATACCATTTTCATGTAAAATGTAACTTAATTCCATTTTCGTGATGCATGTGGTTAAACGTTTTACTGCCGTGATGTGCGCCCTGTTTGGAGGGCCTTGCCAGGAACAGAACAGTTGGCATTCGAATGTTTCGGACTTAGCCTACTCGATACATGGATACACATAAAGCTTCCTTGGTTACCGTGTAAACAAAATTGTGATCGTGTCGTCTACAAAATAAAAGATGTCCCTAAACGAAGTTTTGGAAAGGGGACAAAGAGTCAGACTTCTCTCGGGTGAAAAGGGGATCATAATAGGGAAAAATGAAAACTTTTGAGTTCCCATTATGGGAGATCAAACTCAAGAATGGAAAAATTCTCACTGAAGCAAGATACAGGTTTGACGTCCTAACTGAGCCTGAGGTATCAAACGATCCAGGAAATTCTGACTCACCTCCTACAGTACCCGAGGAGCTTATGCATTTATTTCAGTCTGAAATATATTAATCACTTTTGACAGTGATAGTTCCCAGGAATAATATATCTTTCTTCATCGGTTTCAGTTGTTACGCCATTGTTGTTATTATAATTGGAGATCCATCCTCGCAAATATTTCGCTGGACATCTCATTTTTAAGGAAATATAGACAAATTTTAAAATATTTTTGTTTCGTTAAATACTGTCGTTATAAAATATTAAAAGTTATTAATTTGTTTGGTTTCCTTTAAATATTTGAAACATCTATATCATTTTGCAACCATGGTAACAGGATGCATAGCAATCTCTCAAAGGAAAGACTAAAGGGGCGGTATAAAGGTTGGGAGAATTTGCATATCGATTTAAATTTTGTTGTTTTAAAAAATTAGAGAAACAGATTCTTACATTGTTGTGAGTGACTTATCGGAGTTCTCCAATCTCAGTAGTTAAATTATGGAATTTTAAGTCCTCACCAAGGCTTGGACTTAAAATTCCATAATTTAACTACCTCGATTGGAGAACTCCGATAATTCACTCACAACAATGTAAGAATCAATATTTGTTAAATGGCAATGGATCTGTTCCCTTTTATGTAGATTTTTTTTTCTTAGACTTTTACCAGACTTGACTACAAGCAACATGGCGGATATCTTATAAGAAAATGGAACTGCTTACCCTTCGTGAGAACCTGGGTTCACCCCCCCCCCCTTTTTAGTTCACCTGGACCAAAGGTCCATGTGAACTATTGCCATCACTCTGTCGTCTGTAAACTTTTCACATTTCAAGCTTTTCCAAAACCACTGGGCCAATTGGAACCACACTTAGCAGAAATGTTCCTTGGATGGTCCTCTACAAAGTTTATGTTTTTCGTTCCAGTCGGATATTCAACATGGCTGCCAGGGCCAATAATATGCTCTGATTGGCTGAAATTTCAAATATCTTCTTCTCTGAAATTAATGAACTGACTGAACCCAAACTGTAAATGAATGCTCATTGGAATGTCCTTTACCAAGTTTCTGTTTTTTATACCGATCGGAAATCCAAGATGGCAACCACCACAGGACATAGATTAACATTGGACCCTATGGGAAAATGTTCAATTGCTTTCTTTTCAGAAACTACAAATATGATTAAAGCCAAACTGTACATGAATGTTCATTGGATGGTCCTCTACAAACTTTAGGTTTTTTGTTCCGATATGAAATTCAAAATGGCGGCTACGGCAGGACTTAGTTTAGCATTGGACGCTATGGGAAAAATGTTTCAAAACGCTTCTTCTCTGAAACCAATTAGACAATTGAAACCAAACTGCCCAGGAATGATCATTGGAAGGTCATCTACAAAATTAGGTTTTTCATGCCGATCAGATATCCAAGATGGCCGCCACTGCAGGAAATAGATTAACATTGGACCCTATGGGAAAATGTTCAAATGCCTACTTCTCAGAAACTACAAATATGATTAAAGCCAAACTGTACATGAATGTTCATTGGATGGTCCTCTACAAACTTTAGTCTTTTTTGTTCCGATATGAAATTCAAAATGGCAGCTACTGCAGGATTTAGTTTAACATTGGACCCTATGGGGAAAATGTTTCAAAACAAAACGCTTCTTCTCTTAAACCACTTAAACAATTGAAACCAAACTGCCCAGGAATAATCATTTGAAGGTCCTCTAAAAAGTTTGGGTTTTTTATGCCGATCTGAAATCCAAGATGGCTGCCACCACAGGTCATAATATTAACACAGGACCATATGGGAAAGTACAGAAATATTTTCTTCTCTGAAGCTATTGCACTGATTGAACCTAAACTGTGCATCGATCATTGGAAGGTCCTTTACAAACTTTGTGTTTTTTATGTTGTGTACATGTATTGCTTCAAGGTACATGTACTAGGTTCACATCTGTTCTAGTAAATATCTTGACTGATATCATTCAGACTTTTTCTGTCCTGGGGCATTTCCTTTTCAATTTTTGAAGTTTCAATATATAGACCTAACAGTAAAATAATATTGCAAACCACATGTGTGGTACATTGGGTTGTGAATTCACTTCATATACATGTCAAAGATCAGGTCAAACCAAAGACTATGAAATTAGCATTTGCTGATTCTCCACTAAACACACAGCATTAAGAGTAAGAGCAAAGACTGGTTGGAATCGACATAATGTGTTCGAGTAGAATGACATGTCTACCATAGATGTTATAGAGAGCTAGCCACTCTATCTATCTAGAGTTCTTTCCCTTCAGGAGATTGCTTTTCAATTTGAACCACTAAATAAACTGTTAATGTTGGAACATCTAACACAGAAGTTAATTCACCTAATCACAACTCAGCATGATTTATTATTATCTAACCAATTTTAATGTAATTTTACTCAAAAATATTTCAATTGACAGAATTTATGACTATTTTTTTTATTAAGTGGAGAACAAATATAGACATAGTCACAGAACTGGAATATTTTTTGTTAATAAACGTTTAATGTCGCCACATCTTGATGAGGAATGGCCAAGATTTTTGTTGATCAGTGGTATGTACATGTGACCATGACTAATAAACTCCATCTGTAATGTAATGGTTAGCGTGCATGCCTCGAATACAGTAGTTGTGCCCGGTCAGATCAAACCAAAGACTAAACAAGAAATGTGTGCATCACAAAATACCGTATGCCCATCTATATAAATAGGGTTTTTCCCCTTCCACAGGGGAATCATGTGGCCAAGTTTGGTAAAGATCCAATATACAGAACTAAAGTTATCGTGCGGAAACGATCCTGTTGTCAAAAATTCTATTTATAGTAACGGTGACCTTGACCTTTGACCTAATGACTCCAAAATAAATAGGGTTCTTCCCCTTCCACGGGGGAATCATGTGGCCAAGTTTGGTAATGATCCGATATACAGAACTAAACAAGATGTTGCATGCTACGTCGTGCTAAGAATACCCCCACTCATTCATTTGTGTCAAATTTGTATATATATCTCAACACTCATTACCAGAAAATGGATCACTAACTATGAGGTAAACAGAAAGTAGATGTTCGGTAAACCTGGAAAGAGGAGACACGGTACAAGTACCCATGCCAAAGCCATATATCAAATATAAAATCATTTCTTCCAGCAGAAGCTGAGATATCTGTTACGAAAGTTTTCATTACGGCAAACATGAACAATTCTAAGTCACGCGGTAAACAGGAAGTAGATGTGCGGTAAACCTGGAAAGGGGAGACATGGTACAATTCACCATGCCAAAGCCATATATCAAACATAAAATCATTTCTTCCAGTAGATTTTTTTTTTTTATATTTTTGGTGTTTTAACGCCACTTTCAACAATATTTCAGCTATATCATGGCGACCAGTTTTAGTGGTGGAGGAAGCCGGAGTACCCGGAGAGAACCACCGACCATGGGGCAAGCAACTGGCAAACTTTATCACTTGCGGCTGCGATTCGAGTGCACCCTTTTTTGTAATTTACAAAGCCGGGCGCGAACCCACGCCGTATTGGTGATAGGCTTGTATGAGTTGTTAGATCCAATGACCTAACTCATTGAGCCACCCGGGCCTCTCTTCCAGTAGAAGCTGAGATATCTGTTATGAAAGTTTTTATTACGGCAAACATGAAAAATTCTAAGTTGCACGGTAAACAGGAAGTAGATGTGCGGTACACCTGGAAAGGGGAGACACGGTACAAGTCACCATGCAAAAGCCATATATCAAATATAAAATCATTTCTTCCAGTAGAAGCTGAGATATCTGTTACGAAAATTTTCATTATGGCAAACATGAAAAATTCTAAGTCATACGGTAAACAGGAAGTAGATGTGCAGTAAACCTGAAAAGGGGAGACACGGTATAAGTCACCATGCCAAAGCCACATATCAAATATAAAATAATTTCTTCCAGTAGAAGGTGAGATATCTGTTACGAAAATTTTCATTACGGCAAACATGAAAAATTCTAAGTCGCGCGGTAAACAGGAAGTAGATGTGCAGTAAGCCTGGAAAGGGGAGACATGGTACAAGTCACTATGCCAAAGTCATGTATCAAAAATAAAATCATTTCTTCCTGTAGCAGCTGAGACATCTTTAACGAAAGTGTGAACGGACAGACAAACGGACTAACGGACGGATGGACAAGGTGATTACAATATAACCCCCTCTCTATGAGTGGGGGTATAATAGGGTTCTTCCCCTTCCACAGGGGAATCATGTGGCCTAGTTTGGTCAAGATCCAATATACAAAACTAAAATTATCATGTGGAAACGACCCTGTTGTCAGAAATTCTATTTATAGTGACGGTGACCTTGACCTTTGACCTAATGATCCCAAAATAAATAGGGTTCTTCCCCTTCCACAGGGGTATCATGTGGCCAAGTTTGGTAATGATCCGATATACAGAACTAAAGTTATTGTGCGGAAACCTGTGTGGACGCCCGCCCGCCCACCGCCATTCCCATAATACGACCCGTCTTGAGACGGGTGTATAAAATTGGTAGTTGCTGCTACTCGGCTAAGCATGCATCATTAAGGAGTTAAAGCAAAGACTGGTTGGGTCAGAATCAGAATGTATCCGAGTGAAGTGAAATGTCTACCAGTGGACTGTAGTTTGAGTACCGGTAACCTAGCACAAAAATATCCAACTAAGCATATTGGTCTAGTATAAAGCAGATATCATTATCATTTCATCAAAAGTAACTTGTTCTCCCCTTGATTTACCTGAAAATTTGCTCATTTGGAGTTTCACAACAATCACTCATTATAACAAATACAATAAAAATAAACAATCTTTAAGTTTAATGAAGAGATTTTAATGGTAACAATATTTAAATGAATTATGTAAATGGAATATCATATTCAATCAGTAATGACATTTATTCATAAAAAGAGACAATACTTGGTTAGGGCCAGAGAAAGTTGTATGGGTGAATTGGAAGGCACTTTTTTTCATTGATCCACCATACAATATTCACAACTTTCGGGGAAAAATTTCTAATTTGGCATAAAGCTATTTTATTATAATATTAAATTGATTTTATCAACGTCTTTTGATAAAGCACCTTAAGCCTTTTTTGTAAAGTACAACACATATAAAGTATATAAGGTCTAATACTTCATTATAATGCTTTGTGTAAGAAATAATACATGTTTTTTTCAGCGGAACTGGCAATATTTTTTCTTTATTTCAATTTTAAAATTTTAAATTTCATGCAAGGAAAAAAATATATTTCAGCTGACTTTTTGACATATCTTCAACATAGATATATATATATAAAGAGTATAATCAGAGTATTAACTTAACTCTATAAAAATAATTATATATACATGAAGAAACAAATATAAAAATTTACTTTAAAAAGAATACAGTAGACATTTGATTAAAGTATAATGCTGAATTATATCACAACTTTTGACATGTCTGAAGAAATAAGTTTCTTTAAAGCTAGGAAATTAAACTATTGCCCTCTTTATAGGCTGTCTCAAAAGTCTTTTTAATGCATATTTTTATTTACATTTTGTCATTTGTGTCTGCCACATAGTCAATTGTACTGATTTGTTTTAACTTGTCGCCTCCCTGAAATTTAAAATACAATTTTCTCAATTTTGACAGTTTCAAATTAGAACTGTTTTTATTTATATTCTTTGTTTGAAGAATGTCTTCCCTTGTAAGATGAGTTCTTGTTCATAAATTTCTTTTTCCTTTGCTATCAAGTTCTGTAGAGCTCTCTGTCTGACCTAAATAATAAAACAAATTCATATACTGTACAATGGGAGGTAACTCTAATTGACAATTCATTGTGTTGTCATACCATATAACAGGTAATTTCTGCGGCAATCTAATTCTGCGGTATTCTGTGGTTAACTCCAGACCGCAGAAATTAAAATCGCAGAATATTATGTAAAATAAATGTTTAATGTCCGGTACAAAATACCTTTTCAAACTCTAACTCCAATTCCGCCGTCGTAAGTGTCAAATATTTAATTAGTCCTAATAGTGTAACGGTCAAGTCAGAAAAAGTCGCTTATTTAACGAGTTTAATGTACCCATCAAACACACACCTGAAACTTTCTGTATGTTATTTTCAATGTTTCTACTTTTATTTTAATTGGGTCGTCACCAATTCGTACCGCCCGATTTTTTTAAATATACATTTGTTTAGCATAGGGGTATCTTCACGAAAAATAATGTCTTATTTACAACATCGTTAAATTGCAATGTGGACTTTATCATCAGGTAAAAACACATTTTTATGAATGTTTGAAGACTATAGATTGTCTTTAAAATATAAAAATATTCATTTTTATCTATTTTAATCATGTAATCACATTCTATCACAAGGAGGTGTTTTTCATATAAATTGTGACATGTAACTAGCCAATATAACAATACTGTATGAGATGAATTTTTATTTTATTATTTTCTGAATACTTTTAAATACAATTCATCAATTTTACCCATTTAAATGTAAAGGTGTTCGATCAAACAGACACAGTTAATGAAAAATCATTTAGAATGTCAAGGCGAAAAAGTTGTAAATTTCCGGAAAAATACACTAACCGTTCACGTACCGTATTTAGTGTTCTCGTCCTATTAAGTGACCCGATCTTGCTAATTGCATATGCTTTAAAAATTGCTTAAGAAAATTTGTTTTTGTGTTTTGGTGTTCTTGGGTTGTCTAAAAGTTGATATCAAGTCATTATTTCAGTATTTCTCAACAATAAGTTGTTATACTTTGGTTATTAAATTAATCGATATTATAATAAGGAAACCGTACTGGTGATGGTGTGATTTTATTCCTAAAATTGCCTGAGTTGTGTAGTCCTGTTAAATTTGGTCCGTCGATCAAAAAGAAAGCTAGGCAGTCTTTAAATTGGCAAAATTGTGTTATTTGTCACGAACCAGGTTCAAATGAAAATTTAATAAACATGCAGAGCCAGGGCAAACATTCGTTTTTACAACTTTTCGCCTAGACATTCTAAATGATTTTTCATTAACTGTGTCTGTTTGATCGAACACCTTCACATTTAAATGGGTAAAATTGATGAATTGTATTTAAAAGTATTCAGAAAATAATAAAATAAAAATGCATGTCATACAGTATTGTTATATTGGTGAGTTACATGTCACAATTTATATGAAAAACACCTCCTTATAATAGAATGTTATTACGTGAATAAAATAGATAAAAATGAATATTTTTGTATTTTAATTGTCGATTTGCTTTATTTGATTAACATATAATATAGAAATACATTCCCCGAAAAACCTTATCTCCAAAATACATTTTAAACTAAACGTTATAACATATTTAACAAGGTTTTTTTTGAAAGCGCGATCCAGAGTGGTCTATACAACGTCAGTGTAGCACATATTCAGCTATGTGTATTATGTAAACCTATCTCTCCGCTGTTTCAACTTTGTGCAGTTTACGGTCATTTTTGTGGGTTTTAAATTTACAAAAAATGCATGAACTCCAGTCTGACCTTCTAAAAACACTTGGTTCAGACGGTACAGTTTTAATTATAGAGCTAGTCAAAGAGGAACTTCCTCGATCACTATCATCTAAAACTTCACTTTATAGAAAAGGTTTGAGGTTTTGTTTGCTTGTGTAAGCTCTGTAGCATGGTTTATGATATTTGACAACAGTAGAGTCCAATTTCAAATCAAAACAAAGAAGTTAATTCTTTTAACACTTTTGAATAAACATCATCTTTCCAGGTCTCCACTGCCCTTAAAAACGAATGTTTCCCCTGACTCTGCATGTTTATTAAATCTTCATTTGTACCTGGTTCTTGACAGATAACACAATTTTGCCAATTTAAAGACTGCCTAGCTTTCTTTTTGATCGACGGACCAAATTTAACAGGACTACACAACTCTGACATTTTTCCGGAATATAATCATACACTATCACCAGTACGGTTTTCTTATTATAATATCGATTAATTTAATAACCAAAGTATAACAACTTATTGTTGAGAAATACTGATATCAACTCTTAGACACCTCAACAACACCAAAACAAATTTTCTTAAACTATTATTAAACCATGTTTAAAGCATATGCAATTAGCAAGTTCGGGTCATTTAATAGGACAAGAACACTAAATACGGTACGTGAACGGTTAATGTATTTTTCCGGAAATCTACATCTTTTTCGCCTAGACATTCTAAATGATCTTTCTTTAACTGTGTCTGTTTGATTGAACATCTTCACATTTAAATGGGTAAAATTGATGAATTGTGTTTAAAAGTATTTAGAAAATAATAAAATAAAAATTCATCTGATACAGTATTGTTATATTGGTTAGTTACATGTCACAATTTATTTGAACAACACCTCCTTGTGATAGAATGTTATTACATGATTAAAATAGATAAAATGAATATTTTTGTATTTTAAAGACAATCTATAGTCTTCAAACATTCATAAAAATGTGTTTTTACCTGATGATAAAGTCCACATTGAAATTTAACGATGTTGTAAATAAGACATTATTTTTCGTGAAGATACCTGTATGCTAAACAAATGTATATTTTAAAAAATCGGGCGATACGAATTGGTGACGACCCAATTAAAATAAAAGTTAAAACATTGAAAATAACATACAGAAAGTTTCAGGTGTGTGTTCGGTGGGTACATTAAAATCAAAATTGTGAAGGTCTGACTGCCCGACTATAATTACTATATCCAGATAATAGAAAAAACTGGTACTATATAAATGTTTACACAACAATTAAATGTTATTAAGCTGTGGCATGTTGATTTTTAACTGTTAATTACAATTAATCCAGATAAAGAAATATGATTGTACCAAGCTGACACCGATAATAATATCAAACTGCGTGATCTCAGGATTCATCTAAAAACCAAACAAATAGAAATGTACTGGTAGTAGAATTCCGGTTAACCCGAGTTTTTATGTCTATATTATACTAATTCTAATTCTTTAAAAAAAAAATGTTATATGATAAAGTATGAAAATCCGACATTAATAATATATATCCGAAATATCAAGCATTATACCGATATCAATCCAACAGTTGACTTCGTATTTTCTGTCAACAAAATAGATCGCGAAAAAGGTGAAAAGACAAATTTAAAGTTGACCAAATGTGTATTCAGAAGCTGTAGCCAAAGAACTAAATATGTTTTTACTTCTAAGGATCACTGTAATGTGCACCATTTTTTTATCGTAAACATCGCTTCTGTTGTTGCTTCCTTTAATACAAACAATTTTTTTCTGTGCTGAGATTTTCAATCTGCAGAAAAAAAATCCACAAAAATGAAATGTCTTCTTTTTAGACAAAAACCGCAGAAATTACCGGTTATACGGTATTCTAATCATTAAAGCATTTGCTGAATTTTCATTCATTGTTGTCAGTTTGTAATAACACCAATGTCATATAAATTTGGGCCACCATTAACCCATTTAACCCCACCACATCTTTGTGCCTGTCTCAAGCTAGAACCTGAATTTCCAACACCATATATTGTAGTCTTTTTTGTGTTCAATTGTTTGTGGTGAGTGGTAGTTGTTCGTTTTATTGATATTGTTGGCCATCACTGTTTAAACTGTCTTTTCATAAAAAAGATTTGAGTTTTATATACATTGTATTTGACTTACAGCTAAAGAAGCCTTTGCAGCTAATTTTAATTCTTCCTGTATCTTCTTATTTTGGTATTCAATACTTTTATTCCAACAAGATTTCTCCAAATTAGCATTCCATCCTGCTCTTTGATTGGTGATTTGCTCTCTGTAATATAAAATAAAAATCACTAAATAGATCTAACAAGCAATGTTGGATCCTATGCAATCAGTGCCTATCACCACTAAAGCTGTGAGTTCGAATCACGCTCATGGCGAGGTGTACTCAATACAACATTATGTGATAAAGTTTGTCAGTGACTTGCAGTATGTCTGTCGTTTTCTCTGGATACTCCAGTTTCTTCCACCAATAAAACTAACTGCCACGATATAACTAAAATATTGTTGAAAGTGGTGTTAAACTAATAGTACATACCAGTACTTTGTTATTGTCTTATCAACTATTTTTAATTGACAGACAAAATTCCAAACTATAAGTTTTTCCAGTACAAAAAGAAAAATTTACAATTGTCAAAGGATCCTGACCATCAAGGTTATGTTGGGTTCCAAAAACTTGAAATGTAAATTTTAAAGAATTCACAATTCATAGCAAAATCTCATATGAGAGAAGTATATGTCACTTACATTTTTTACATAAACATATTTTATGAACATTATATGGGTTCTCCAGTTTTCTCCATCAATAAAACTGACTGCCAAGATAAAACTGAAATACTGTTGAAAGTGGCCCTAAATACCATACCCACCCACCTTACTTTATGTGTACTTACAATCTAACTACATTTTGTCTATCTGCCATCATATCGTCTGTCTGAAATAAGAAAAACAATTCTCTCATTCCTCAATCTGAATATACAAATGTAGCCTATTATATACAGCATAGATGTGTTGTCCCAAGAAATCACATGTTTTGTATATAGTTACAATTAAGCAAATATTGTGAGGTTTCCAAAGACTTCTCTGTTCTTGAATATTTTCTTCCAACTAAAATGTTACATCCTGTGTAAATGTACATGTACCCCGGTATGTACATGGATATTCCATTTATACTCGTATCATTTTAACATGAACATTTGATGTAATTTGAAAAGAAAAGTGATATGAAAACAACATTCTAAGTACATTTTTTGTAATTTACCAATATAATAATGTAAAATACTAGTACATTTGCAGAGATCCTTGCAACTTACCTGGATGAGTCAGGTGGGACTCACCAAAGTTTTCAAATTTTAGATTTTTACTATGGTGGGACTCACCAAAATTTTCAGAAATGTCTTCTGGACTCACAAAAATAAATTGTTACAAGTATCCCTGTAATTGTAATTCAAATTCAATGTAATTATTTGAATTTCAAATAAACTAGTATGGTACATGTATATACCATCAGAATGTATATACATGTACATGTATATATATATATAAACAATAAAGTTTTGTTTGTATGTATGTACATGTATCTATTTGTACAATATAATTCTAGATGACAATGTAAACAAAGGTTTAAGGGATTTGAAATTACTATATATTTATAAAGTATTGTCATCAATTAATTTACAACAAAACAATTGAATTCCCCAATTTTAAACAGGATGTCACATTTGTTAAGATGTGATGTGAAGATGTGCTTTTCTCTTGCACAAAAGGTCAGTTAAAAATTTCAGATTGTATTCTAATATGTAACAATTACATGCATATCTTATTTAAAAAGCAAAAGTTGTGTCACACAATAAACAAAATGAATAAATAAATCTAATTTATCACAATGTACGTCACTATAATGGCATTCATTTAATTAATTACTTGCAATAAAAATTGTAAATTTCTACTTTAGTGTGCATGGCACATTATATTCCACACGTTTGCAACATTTTCCTTTAAAATAAATTGATAAATGGATAAAATTTTATTTTAAAAATCAAAACCTTTAACAATACATGTGACCTGGCTTTACAGTCATAAAATATTTCAGTATGAGTGTAAAATCTCAAAACATTTGGGGTTCTGGGTGGCTCAATGAGTTAGGTTGTTGGATCTAACAACTCATACAAGCCTATACGTATACGGAGTGGGTTCACTCCCAGCTTTGTAAATTACAAAAAAGGGTGCACTCGACTCACAGCCGCAAGGGATAAAGTTTACCAGTTGCTTGCCCATGGTCGGTGGTTCTCTCCGAGTACTCAGGCTTCCTCCACCACTAAAACTGGTCGCCATGATATAGCTGAAATATTGTTGAAAGTGGCGTTAAAACACCAAAAAATCAAAATCAAAACATTTGGATAAGGGAAACTTAAGTAAGTGCATGGAAATCAAATATTTGTCATATGTCAATTTAAGGACATAAGTTCGGAATCATATCATATATGGGCCAACATCAAAATTCGAACTTGACAAGTTGTATAGTGGTAAAAAAAACATTGCAAAATAAATTTCAAATGATTTGCATAACCAGGGAAAAGGGAAAGTGTGAGAAGAATTTTTTTGCGTAATTACCGATCAGGACTACCCTTGTCAACACATCGACCAGTAACCTCGAAAAACACATGAAAGTATGACAGCATTGGGGACAAAAAAGAAAAAAAGCATGTGTACGCATAAAACGAGTGAAAACTGACAGTTATTTAACCTACGGCCAATCAAGTAAAACATGAAATTATACATAGAACCCCCCTCAATACAAATAAACTCCTTTGTTTTATGAAAATACAACAGGTATGGGAATATTAAGAAAAAAATTAGAAAGATATACAATTATAAACATTGTATTGCAGTTGATCTGATATTAAAACACAACCAAACTGGCACGATGTTGGGAAAGAGTCAGATACATGTTCTTTATCTCAACTAATATGATACGTCCCCGTGACGTCACATGAAGAGGTGTCATGGTCGCTTACACTATGACAGGAAATTCCAAATATTCATATTTCTAATTGGGTATATTAATGTTAATAAAGGTGTTTTTTGTTTAATAATTAGTTATTTACGAATAAAAAGTTACAATGTATTGAATTATAACAATTTTTCAACTGACTGGAGTTTTCCTTTAACTTGTTGAGCAGAAACCTGAGAAAGTATGGGGGTTTATATAACACCCCAGGAGATTTATTTAACTTTTGGAATTAGGTTTCTTGATGGTCCCAGCTGTCTCCATGGATGTACAGGTGTGAGACAAGATTTTTTTCCATACATATAAAAAAAATAATGACAAGGTCTACAACTAGCCTTTTCAGAAAAAAATGATTTCATGGTTTAATTTTCACAAACGGTACCTAATTTCACCAATTTCTTTACATTACTTGAAAGATCTATAGTTTTTCTCCAAAATGACCCATACACCAAACTTTAATGAAAATAAATAAAAAGGTTTTGCCTGCCACATTTTTTTCAAAATAAATCAATTCGGTTGTTTCGAATCATGTCAATTCCGACCACGTTCCGTCTTTTTCGTGTCTTGACGTCTGAACAAATTGGCAGGCGACTTCCNGTGTTTACGCTATTATTGTGACAACGTCAGCATATCATAGTCGTAGATGCGGTAGATTATAAGTAATTGTAATATGGAGACGCCAAGGAAACCGCTGAATAAATACTGGTGTTCGGTACCCCACTATCTGTCTTATATAAGAAATATATACATAAAGGCAGATCGTTTTCCTTTCATGATGCTGACAGCCGCAAATAAAGAAAGAAAACAAATTTAATTTTAAAGAATTATTTGTCTCTGCGTTGAAGTCTTTGATACAAATAAAATAATTTAATTGATATCTGTCTTTTACAGAAAATGTTAAGATATTTTTAACTTGAGAATCGAACGTTAAAACGGCACATATCGATTGGAGTTTTTGTTGTGTACATTGACACCGGAAGCTCAGGGCCAGCAGTTCCATCGAAATCACATGATCTGGCAGACGAAAATAACAAAATTTTGACGGAATGGAAATGATTCGAAATAACCGAATTGTTAAGGTAGTCATTTACAGGGGCATGGCTGCTTAATCTATCAGGAAGCACAATGGACGTAAAAATACTGAATTGAATGCAATTGCAACAAGCGATCTGATTGGTCAAACTTTCACATCGGGCCAATCAGATCAACACTTTCATCTCATTCATTTATTTTGAGGGGAAAAGTGAAAGTCATTATTACATCATTTATACCGAAGGCTTAAAAAGAATATTTGCTCTGCAGGTTGCAAACTTTTATGTACCGGTAATTTATAAGTAGGATGTGAGCGATGGTTTGCAGTTCAGTATTTTTTACGTCTATTGTGCCTCCAGACAGCTGAAGCAACTGTGTCTCAGTAAATGTTGATCTCGACAATTTATATATTTTTGTAAAAATCAACAGCCAAACTTTTTTTTATATTTTTATGCTTACATATTTGGTTTATGGCTCATATTGTAAAAAAAATTGATATCTTTTGAATAGTATTATTACTATTAGTGTAAAGAAATTGGTGGAATATGGTACCGTTTGTGAAAATTAAATCAGGAATGGCCGTTCTGTCATTTTTCTCTGAAAAAGCTAGTTGTTAATCTTGTTGATATGTATATATGTGTATATCTATAATAAATCTCTTCTCGCACCAGAGAATGGACATAACCCCCCTATTTTTCCGTTTGTTTTTGTTTTACTTTAGTCTTTATTCGTACCTCAATGCGTTCTTGTTGTCTTAATCGTGCTTCTTTGAACCTTTTTGAACCTCCTGTGTTGAGTTCATAGCGTAATGAATTTGACATACTCATCTTGAGGCGAAAATATATCTCCAACTACCGATTTCAGAGAAAAAAATATAGATGCTTCTGTGGTTGCTATTGGAAAATAACTGCTAAATGATACTATACGCCAACAAATAGTTCCGGTGTCTTATCGTATTCTCCTTTCTTCAACAGAAGTGAAACATGTTGTCAGATTAAAAACTATTAATTTATACATATTTCTTTGTAAATTCAAGAAACTTGAGGTTTTTGCAGATTCATGTAACCAACGTGCATAATTTATATGAGCATCATTATGTTCTCTCGGCTTTGTACATGAACGACCGTGGTTAATTCCGATATCGACATTGAAAGTAGTTCGTAACTTTTTTAGCGGGTAAATTTGATTTTAACTTTTTGTTTGGATAATGTTAAATGGCATTCTAGCTATAACTCTATCTTTTTAATTTCCGATATGAAACGCCAAACATATCGGAAATGGGGAGGGGGTAAAGATCTACAAGTTTATGACCAATTGAGAAAGTCATACAAAAATTGGCTTCCATTGCCGGGGACTGTGATCCTTTTTATCCTCAATACAGTATTAAATAAATATATTACTTCTGTTCACAAAAGTGACAAATCATATTATTTCATGTCTGTTTTCTACGTATTTAGTCGGATTTTTACATTTCGATTGGTTGTCGAAATCATCGAGATTTTTCATAATCTGGGCCGTTTTCCTTTTTAAATAGCATGCCGGAAATGCATTGCATATCATATTTCTTGTGCCCCCTCCCAGAGGCTGTGCCGAGGGTAGAATAGGCACCAGGTTTCTCATTATGCTCATGATGAGTGGTTCATAGGAGACCTGTTGCTCTGGCTAAATTATCCGTCCCTACCCATCACCTTTCCTTCTTTGGAGTCCCGTGGCGTTTAAATTTTTGCATGTTCTCGTCCTGAATATAGCTGAAAAATTGCTCAATTTCTGAGGGTAAGATGGTTATGAATGAATAGAAAAATGATTGGTGAAGCGATATATATTAGGGTTTTGGATAGAAAATAAAATCTGATAGCCACAAAACGCGGAAATGTGACTCTCTCGAGTGTGTGAGAAAAATCCGCTGTTTTGTTTATGGCAAGCGCTCTGACGTTCAACGACAACAGCAAGTTCTAAATAGTCGTCGAACGTCAGAGGAATCTCGGACTACGTGTACGCCTCCTTGTCGAAGTGGGATTTGTAGTATTTTCCCTTTCTTTTGAATTATTGATGTTCATCAATGACAACATTTAGTAATATCAAATGACAGAAATCGTATCTAGAAATGACATAAATCGTATCTTTGTGTTCGGGAGGGTAACGGAACAGCCAAATACATTGCTGTGTGTATAGGCGGCGTTTTGCAAGTAAATTACCGTCTTTGTCCTATTAGAATCGAAATAATCCATGGCAGCCATTGTGTTATATTCATTTAAACATGGGCTGGGCCTTTATAATCGTTAATTCTAATATGACGCCGTGTTATCGTCAGTTTATATAATACTCAACAACAATACTTTTAGCGCAAATGCGGTAATGTTGTCAATTCGGGTATTCCGTGTAACCTCCCGCGAAATGGTGTACGTTATACTGACCTACATTTACCGTAGAAAATTAAAATTCCGCGAAATGTTGTTGACAATTTTGGCACGTAAACAACATGACGTCATATGAAGACTTCCAGTTTAGAACATAGAGATCCTGACGTTTTTTGGCTTCGTGTTCGCCTCCTTGTCGAAGTGGGATTTGTAGTATTTTCCCTTTCTTTTGAATTGATGTTCATCAATGACAACATTTAGTAATCTCTAATGACAGAAGTCGTATCTTTGTGTTCGGGAGGGTAACGGAACAGCCAAATACATTGCTGTGTGTATAGGCGACGTTTTGCAAGTAAATTACCGTATTTGTCCTATTAGAATCGAAATAATCCATGGCAGCCATTGTGTTATATTCATTTAACCATGGGCTGGGCCTTTATAATCGCTGTCGCTCGGGATTAAATTCGACTATAAAGGCCCAGCCCATGGTTAAATGAATATAACACAATGGCTGCCATGGATTATTTCTTAAATCAATCAATCAATCAATCATATTTCTTGTGTCAAATGAAAACGTTGATCAATATCTGACTGACTAATAAAACATTGTTATATTACCGTAGCTCCCAGTTGATATTAAACATGAAGATGCGTTTTTTTATATGACAAATCAAATATAAGATCAACAAATAATCAGCCATCCTCAACTGTGAACATATGTATATGTAATGTTATTATCTCTCATTGCATCCTCTCCTCAAAAAATTACTTTTCATTTTATGGACTCGTGTGAGTAGTATATGGGCACAGTTCAAGTCATATTTGTGGAGAAGCAATGAGGAGCTACCGGAAGTGGACCTGACCGGAAGCAGCCCCGATCGGAAGTGACAGTCATTTTCCCCCGCGTTTTTTCTTTCTGTTACGTCATTTTTCCCACATTTTTTTCTTTCTGTGACATAATTTTCCCCTTACTATAGCAGTACAGTACTACAAGTACGATGGCTACCGGAAGTGACCCCAAAGGGGTAAACGCGCGCATGCGCAACCGGGTCTCCCGGACTTTTTTCCCGCGTACTTTTTTCCCGGATTTTTTTTCCCGTATTTTTTTTCGCCTACTTTTTCCCCCATACTTTTTGCCGTACTTTTTTTTCCGGTTTCCCGCGCTTTTTTCTTACTATATTAGTAGTACAAAAGTACAAGTAACATGGCTACCGGAAGTGACCGAAGGTCACGTGACCCCGAAGGGCTGCAAGGGTGTGCCAATGCGCAACCGGAAGTTGGGGTTTCCCCGCCCTTTTTTCGGGTGTTTTTGGATATGTTGTGTAGTACTCCACATTCGCTGTATTTTCCATATCTTTTCACTATTCAACTTGGGTTTTTTCCGTATTTTTTTATATCTTTTCACTATTTTCTTCCATATTTCCATATCTTTTCACAATTCAACCTACTTTTATTCCATAATTTCCATATCTTTTCACTATTCAACCTACCTTTCTTCCATAGTATCCCTATCTTTTCACTATTTTCTTCTGTATTTTCCCAATCTTTTCACTATTCAACTTACTGTTCTTCCATATTTTCCATGTTTTTTCACTTTTTTCTTCCATATACTCCCTATCTATTCAACTTATCTTTCTTTCATAATTTCCATATCTTTTCACAATTTCCTTCTGTATTTTCCATATCAGTTCACTATTCAACTTGCCTTTTTCTTCCATATTTTTCTTATCTTTTCACTATTTTCTTCTGTATTTTCCAAATCTTTTCACTATTCAACTTACTTTTCTTCCATATTTTCCAAAATCATTTCACTATTCAACTTATCTTTTGGAAAAGTTTTTTTTCTGTTAAATCTAAATTCATGAATATTTTTTTTTCAATTTATTTTTAAATTCAATCATTTCACTATTTTCTTCCATATTTTCCCTATCTTTTCAATATTTTCTTCTGTGTTTTCCACATCTTTTCACTATTCAACTTACTTTTCTTTCATAATTTCTATATCTTTTTACTATTCAACTTGTCTTTCTTCCATATTTTCCAAATAACTGACCTTTTCACAGGAAGTGACGTCATTTTCCCCCGCTGATATTTCCCTTAGTAGTACGAAATGTTGGGTGGGGGTGTTCTCTACGACGTCCGCGTTCTATTATCGTTTTTTTTTCCTAGGCCTTCACTGGTTATCTGCCCCTTCCCGCCATTTTATTTTCACGGGGAGCACCTTCAACGATTACATTTCTTACAAAAGTTTGTCACCACCACCACTACCACTGGTATAATCATGACTAACACAGAAATCTTCTGTATTTTTCATATCTTTTCACTATTCAACTTACTTTTCGTCTGTATTTACCAAATCTTCTCACTTTTCAAATTACTTTTCTTCTGTATTTTCCCTATCTTTTCACATTTCAACTTACTTTTCTTCCATAATTTCCATGTCTTTTCAATATTCGACTTACTTTTCTTCCATATTTTTCCTATCATTTCACAATTCAACTTACTTTCTTCCATATTTTCCATATCATTTCACTATTCGACTTACTTTTCTTCCATATTTTCCCTATCATTTCACTATTCAAGTTAATTTCTTCCATATTTTCCTTATCTTTTCACTATTCCACTTGCCTTTCTTCCATATTTTTAATATCTTTTCACATTTCAACTTACTTTTCTTCTGTATTTTCAAAATATTTTCACTTTTCAACTTGCATTTCTTCTGTATTTTCCCTATCTTTTCATATTTCAACTTACTTTTTTCCCATAATTTCCATATCTTTTCACTATTCAACTTACTTTTTTCCATATTTTCCATATCTTTTCACTATTCAACTTACTTTTTTTCCATATTTTCCAAATCATTTCACTATTCAACTTACTTTTCTTCCCCATTTTCCAAATCTTTTCACTATTCAACTTATTTTTCTTGTAACTAATTCCCCACATAAAGAGTTATGTCCCCTATTACAGAGTTATCCCTTCAGATACAGAGTTATATCCCCTTACTGTAGGGCATAATGTAAGCTTAAATATTCTAATGATTTTTTCAAATCAGAATTTTCTTCTCCCCATGCTTGCTGATTTTCCAAGATTAAATCTGATTTGTTCATTCTGGAAATATAAAAGAATGATTAAAATCCTAAATGCAAACGCCATGACTATGATATTGTGGTGTTTACTCTCAGAACAGTGAAATCTATATAAATATATTAAAACTCTGTAAAACGAATATAACTTGCAACGTTAGTTGTTTTCCGCGTACATGACGTCATAAGACATTTCATTTTACCATACTTTTTCAAACCGCAACGTTTGAAATGCAACGTTACTTGTTTTCCGCGTACATGACGTCATTTTCCGCGTATCATTTTCCCGTATTTTTTTTCTACCGGAAGTGACGTCACCAGAAATGTCCTACGGGAAAAAGTATGGGGAAAAAGGTACGCGAAAAAAAAAGTATGGAAAAAAGTACGGGAAAAAAAAGTACGGGGGAAAAAGTACGGGGGAAAAGTACGGGAAAAAAGAACAGGAGAAAAGTACGCGAAAAAAAATTCCGGGAAAAAAAGTAAGCGGGAAAAAAGTCCGAGAGACCTGGTTGCACATGCGCGCGTTTACCCCTTCGGTGTCACTTCCGGTAGCCATGGTACTTGTACTACTATACTACTATAGTAAGGGAAGAAAGAAAAAGAATGTGGGAAAAATGACGTCACATAAAGAAAAAACGCGGGGGAAAATGACGTCACAAGAAAAAACGCGCGGAAAAAATAGTCACTTCCTGTCACTTCCGATCGGGGTCGCTTCCGGTCAGGGCCACTTCCGGTAGCTCCTCATTGCTCCTCCACAAATATGACTTGAACTGTGCCCATATACTACTCGTGTGTCTATATTTATTTGTATCACATCAGTCTAAGCTACTCAAAATCGGTGTGTTTGGTGTAGTTTATTTGTAAATTTGTGAGTGCCTCATAACTTTTTTCCTAATATGATTGTATACTAGATTTTGTGTAATGTGATTAGGCCCATACATTATTCTTATTCTTATTGTTTATTAGTCTTCCTCATTTGTCTGTGTATTCATCAGTGTAGACTTACGAGTTCTGTCCCCCTGGCCCATACGCAACTCTCTTTCGCTCAGTCGAAGTGATAACGCACCTTGAGACAGATTAATCAGTCTATCATCAGTAGTATCAATGTTCATTGTGTATTTATGAACAATTGAACATATAGAAACACTGACAAGTTAGCATAACTTATCGGATATACTTTTGACTATTCTGCAGCTCTTTCCATGTATGATTAAACTTTAAATAACATTTGAGGAATAGCATCTGACTGTGTGTGAAAAAAAAACTGTGATCATACGTGGGTTACCAACTATATATGATGAAGTCCTCTCCTTACATATTTAAAAATACAAAAATGTACATATAAAATAATGGCAAAACACAACCAACATGCAGTATTATTTAATTGGCCACCTAGTGAGATACAATTTATAATTAGAAAATTGATATAAATTATACTAAACAAATTCTGTGAATACATGATTATACATTCCAGTAAGCTAAATTGCACTTTGAAACTTGTACCATTTAGCCAGTGGGAGAATTATTGACACATAAATAAAAAATAATGGGATATATACATGTACATGTATATATATATAGAATATATATTGTCCTCGAATATAAAATTTAGAATAGTTTATCCCGCCACTTTTTATTGAGATGCCTGTACCAAGCCAGGCCTGGAACGGTGAGTGGTCATGTAGGTGTATGCTCTAAAGAGTATAGATCTTTCCTCCTCTGCATTATTTCTATGTTATTTAGGACTGTTAGGGAGTCTCTGGAGAGCTTTTCTTTCCTGTTTCGAGTACAAATAAAATTTATATTCGCGGACAATGCACGTATATTTCATTTATCCTGTGATGCCTAACACGCCATAGCTTTGTCAATATAATGCTCAGGGTGGGTTCTACCAGTAACAATCATCGAATTTGAATTTGAATTTTGGTGTTTTAACGGCACTTTCAGCAATATTTCAGCTAATCATGGCGACCAGTTTTAGTGGCGGAAGAAGCCGGAGTATCCGGAGAGAGTCACCAACCATGGGCAAGCAACTGGTAAGCCTTATCACTTGCGGCTGCGAGTCGAGTGCACCATTTTTTGTAATTTACAAAGCCGGGTGTGAACCCACGCCGTATTGGTGATAGGCTTTTATGATTTCTACCTAACTCACTGAGCCACCCAGGCCCCTTAACAATCATCGAACGAGATGGTCAATGATAACACTGATTATGTAAAGTATAAAATAATTACCGGTATATCAGAAGAAACTACAAAATTCACAAATGTAACTTTAAATGCATTTTGTGACCAGTACATTAAGTAAAGTTTACGTGCATAGTTAAGTTGGGCCACTGAATTCACAGCCTTTGTATAAACCAAAAAAAATGCTATAAAATCACATTTTTGTTTTGGATGACATGAAACTTGCATTCAATGAATACCGCATTATATGCGATGTCATTAGATCTGTGATCATCAAAATAATCGCTACCCTGTTAAAAATCCCACTTCAATTTGTCTTGTATCACATTGTTGCGGCGAACATAGACAGTGGCTGACGAAAGACGTACATTATTTTAATAATGAATATACATGTATTAATTAATATTGTGAAAAGCGTTTACCTGAAATTTGTTTTTTTTAAATCGAGTAAACATAATGATTTTCTCTTGAGAGTTTGATAATTTTCTGTAAAGTAACCTGATTTTTTTATTTTTTTTCAACAAACCAGATCAGAGACGTACAATAAGTTTTTAAATAAATTAATCAATTTTACATTTTAAATAATGGATAATTCCCTGAAATCCAAGGATCCTACTATATAAATCCTTGCTGAAATCACAGTTATTTCGGGTGAAAGAACATTAGAGAATACAGAATTGACTCAGATAAAATTTTACATTTACCACTTTGATAGGTTCCCCAAACACTCGAAATGTATCGAGCTTTTCCTTTCATTGACAAAAAGAGAGATTCCGATTGTCAAACTGGAAACTTCCTGTTGAGCCCCGACCGGTACATTTGTGTGGAAACATGGAGTCTGATACATCACCTCGAGTTGTAGATGCTGAAGGAAGTACTTTGCGACAAGTTTCGGCGGCTGTGTTGTTAATTGTTGGAGAACCAGCCACTGCCGATCACAAAAATTTGATTCTTGGAGAAATAACTAAAGGTATTTACAAGCTAATGGAATCTTAAGTGCCTTTGCCGGCAAAACAAAAGTGTATTTTTTTCACATGGTTATACTTGATCGGATTGATAAAAAGAAGACCATGAAATATTTAAAGGAATATGTAATATATTGGGTTGATTATCTTATTTTACATGCATTTATTTTTTGTTTGTAGACCGGGCGATGAAGTCATTCTTGATCAATCAGTTTATCGGACATTTTTCTGTGAGTCACCAGATGGTGCTCTCAGAATACATTATGTTAATTCGTTGCGTCTGTCTGAAACACAAGTATAAACATAAATCATTGTGCACACAAAAGTTTACTTGTAGATTTTGTTATTATACATTGTACTCTGTTAATCATGATAAACTGGGCCATGTAATGTAATAATAAGTTTGTTTGTGAATGGAGTTCACTGTGGGTTATCAATCAAAATTTAAATCTGCCGTTGATTCCCATAGACTACAATAAATAGTATTTTAAATACTGTTTGGTAGATACAGGATCATCTCTGTGGTATTTGCATCTCTTTTCTTTTATGCAAAGTTGGTATTTTTCATTTGGAATTTTAAGTTGTATTTTGTACTTTATGAGTGTACATACATTGTACATATTGATTTTCAAGGACAGCAGATATTTACCATGTTTACAAGTCTGGATTGAAGTTTAAATACTTCAATGCTCATATGGTGTACACTAAATATATTTACTTTTGTTTTCTTTCTTTTGCAATAACAGTAATTATAGTATTTAAGACTTTGTCAGTGGGCACTCTTAAGTCAAAATTTTGTTTGTATGTGAAAACTAGGGGGGGATTTTCAATAGTACCTCAATTCTCTGAGGTCTCAGTAGCAACAGGTATTGACTATGCATTCAGCTGGTAGGAGGTAATCTTTATTTCCAAAATTTCCAATTTTTGATTTTATTTGTGCAATACCTTTGTTGTTTGTTGCTTTTTGATTGCTTAGTAAATCATGATGCATACAAATGTACATGTATAATCAAAATTGTCTTTTATAATAGTGCAGTATTGACAGAGTTACTGTATTATCTAAAAATAAGAATGAGTGTCAATCTGATTTGTTTCTTCGCAATATTTTTTTTAGAGAAGTTGGAGTCTTCCACTCCCAAATCAGAAATAGAAACCTTCTCCCAGGTATTTTTCCTATATGTACTTGGGATTTGTTTTCAAGATTGTCTGCTTTTTTATGCAGTTTGAATTGTAATAGAGACTAGAGTGATGATTGATAATTTTACATATTCATTTTCAACTCAATTTTAAGTTTCCCTCAGGTTTTCTCAAAGAGCAAGTTTTCATTATGAAATTGTCCTGTTGGTCAACAAGAAAGAATTGTGATTTATGAATTCATGCTGACTCAAATTGTTCTTGAAATGTGAAAGTTATATGTGCTAACCAAATAGCAGATTGACAGAGACAACGATATTGGGAATATAAAAGTACAGTATATTTTGTCTTACATGTAAATAATGAATTGGCAATGTACAAGAACTATAAAGGAATGTTCATTTGGATACAAGACAAATTCATTCAATGCATCTGTATCTTTTGCAAAATATCATGCTTGGTTTTTATCCTCACTACAACACCACAAGAAGGTCTGTCAATCTAGAGCTAAGAAGACTAAAGGTTGTCCATAAATTGTATGGTTTGATGCCATCTTAACAGATCCTCCAAAACAGCAACCCCCAACACATAGGCGGTACCCCCACCACCACCATTATTTTCCCATTTAAGTAAGGTTTTTTTCTCAAATTATTGAGAAGAAAAAAAAAACAATTTGCTTATCACTACCTACTCTCTTAAAAATCTAATTTTGGTTACAAAAACTGAAAAAAACCTGCATTACTTACGAGCTAGACTTACATTATTTTACAAGGCCAACATTCTCAATAACACAAGTGGCCAAGGTTATATCTTATGTTTCAAATTTGAGTAAACAGTTAGTGATAAAATGAAATTTGTAGATATATCATTTGATGAGAAAAAATAATTGTTAAATAGTTGATAAAATTGAATACTTCAAATTACAGGTTGAAGTACACATGTGTATAGATATTAGTCCTGATAAAATTGAATACTTCAAATAGGTGCAAGTATATATACAATATGTATAAATATTAGTTATGTCATGTTTTACAAAATTGTGAGGACATTAAATTATATGGTTTAGGTCTAGGTAAGGTGATCTGATCCTGTAAACACTAAAAAAATGAGTCACTGTTGTATGTACTTATCTTGTGTAAGATTTTCTAGTATTGATTTGACAGGTGCAAAAAGTGCATGCTACTGTACTTGTTTTATTTTAGTTTTAGTTAATATTTACTCAACCGTTAACATCTTATCAGCACAGAAATCAACACTTATAGACATTGTGTTGGGTATGTATTTGTGGGTCAAAAAACAGATTTAATTACAAACTTTTTTATTAATGAAAGAAAGACCCACTGTAAAACATAAAATGACAAATGATGTCTAAATCTGACAGATAACTGACAAGATATATATGAATATATTAAATACAACTTGTAAAATGTATATATAAACAAACATAATATTTTGTTGTTGTTCTTTGACAAATGTTGAAAGTGAAGGTTTAATTTTGTTTTTAAATTATTTGAGAAATTAAAAATGGTATAGTAATTGTTTTTTTTTTTATGAGAATGTTTTGTGAATGGTAACAAAGAGGTTTTATTTGGAATGTTTTTGAATGACACCACATTTTTTATTTTGGATGTTATTTGTTAATGATACTATACTAGTACAATGTTCCACATATTTTTATCCTTCCGTGATATCGGTGAGGGGATATAGTAATAGCGGCAGTCTGTCTGTCCATCCGTCACACTTTCTTGTTTACGCGATAACTTGAGTAAACATGGATAGATTTGAATAATTTTTTGCATGTGGCTTGTAATTATCTTTATCTTGGATGGGTACTAACATGGAAATATTTGAAGCAAGGGTTTGGGGGAAAATCTTGGTTTTTGGTTGAAAAATCACAAATTTTGAGAATTGTGTCTTGTTTACGCGATAACTTTAGTAAACATGGATAAATTTGAATATTTTTTTGCGTGTGGCTTGTAAATATCATTATCTTGGATGGGTTCT
>MJUT01062426.1:497110-528171 GCA_002080005.1 Gigantidas platifrons | reverse complement strand
TCACCTGACCCTCTAGTTTACAGTAGTTTCAAAATTTAATCTTACGATATAACCTTGGCGTCGGGGGACCAGTGGCCAACGGCCTTTTATTATTTTTGAATGTCTAACTTAAAACAGATGATCAATTGTTTGAAAATGAAATGCAAATGGACCTTATGATAAAGACAGCTAGCCAAAGAATCCTAATATTATTTAATGTCATGGTTTAAATCTGACATACCAAAGTTGAGTTCAAAAAGATAATGGGGATTTTTTTTTAATTTAAACTCACAACTCACTGAAGTCAATAAAACTTGTTATACAATACCTGTACCTTTCATTTCAAATTCCAAATACTATTACAATTTAATTCAAATACCAACAAGGCATACAATGGAGACATTATAATTTTTCTGTTTTGTCAATATTCAAAAAAAAACGTCACAGAGACAGACAATCAGTTCCATTTTCATTAATATGGATGGACAAATCTATTACATTTCTATTTCATGTACAATCTATTTATCAGAAACCTAATGCTAGCCAATTGTCTATTGATAATTCCATTAGGGACACAATTAAAGCATCTGGTATAGGATTTTATCATCTGATTTAATATGCTATGTCTGGCCAGTAGGGATGACTTAATCCCTTTATATCAAACACTAATACATTTTAGTGGTTTAATTATTAATAGATTTTCTACAAGTGGAATATGTCAATAGTGTTAAAAAGCTTCAAATTTATATAGGTCACCGGTATTCAATGTTTAATAACAAAAAATGTTATTGAAAATATAATTAAAGCTATTAGCACAGTATGCAGTGTTTTTTTAGATATAAGTTTTCAACATACATTGTATTTCATTTTTTTTTTTTAATAATGCACTGCGTAGTGTCCAAAACCACAGGAGTACCAATGTTGTATTGTCTTTAGGTCGAGTTCAGTCCTCAAAATGAAAATTTGAATTTACTGGTCCAAATCAAATTCTTGAATTTATTATACCCTCGCTCCACCGGAGGGGGTATATTGTTTTACCTCTGTCCTTCCGTCTGTCTGTCCTTTCGTCCGTCCCAAGATATTTTTCGTCACATTTTTCTCAGCAACTATTGTTGGCAGAAATCTGATATTTGGTCACAAGCTTCATATAGGTATGCCATATTGTGGGAAGTGTTTTTGGACCAGTCAGATTCCTACTTCCTGTTTGCCGACTTAGTTGGTTTTTATACACATTGAACCAGACCTGGGGTAATTAAAAATGTAATTGTAATTAGCTGTAATTAATTACAAATTTGAAAGTAATTGAATGTAATGTGTAATTGAGCATATTTTCAATTACATGTAATTGAAAGTAATGAATTACATTGCTTTTTTTCCATGTAATTATGAATTACTTTTCAATTACTTTCATTTACATTGGAATTTCTGCTTGAGGAATTTAAAATATCTGTGTTTTATTTTTTTTTTGTTCTTGATGCATTCCACTTGGTACTTTGAATTTGTCTTATACTGTAATTGAAAATATTTATCAACTTTATCATTTTTAATTGTCAACTATCATTCCCAGATAAGTCATAATAATGAGCTTCATTTGATTTCATTAATTTAGATATTATTTTGTTCAAATATTAAAAAATCCAAAAAAAAAAATCAGAAGAATTAACTCAATACCAATAATTGGCTTTTAATTTGTAACATTGTTTTTATAACAGTTAATGATAATCCTAGCCTCAGGACATGAATACTTTCACCACTTCACTATTAATTTGACAGGGACAAAAGAATGTCCCTTGATAATTATGCCAAAGGCAATATAAAGTCTTTCACAAACTCCATGTTGGTATGTTAAAGGCTGTTCAGGTGAATACAGACAGCTGATGACTTTTTTGACTTTCTGCCTTCATCATGAACAAGGCATACATTACAATTACAGAAGTTGACAAATATTTGTCTGAGGACTGTGATAAAATGGACAATGAACCCCTTGTTTATTGGAAAGTAAATGAGGATAGACTTCCCTCTCTTGACAAACTGGCAGTGGTGTATCTGAACACACCTGCTTCTTCAGCTCCTGTTGAGCGACTTTTTTCCATTGCTGGGAAGATATTCAGGCCAGAAAGGTGTTCTCTTGGGGACAAAACTGTTGAAATGCTAATGATCAGATGATCAAATGTAATGTTCAATGAATTATAACATTTCAAAACCATAACAATGTTTGTACATATGTTCCAATGTTAAATAATGCACATAAAATGTTCATATTAGCTTGTTTGCATTTTCTCCTTTATCATATTTATTTATTAAAAGTAATTGAAATGTAATTAATTACATTGGTAATGTAATTAAACTGTAATTAATTACATTTCAAAATTGATGTAATTTTAATTGTAATTTAATTGAAGAAATCAGCATGTAATTGAAAAGTAATTAATTACTTTGGTATGTAATTGACCCCAGCCCTGCATTGAACATATATGCAGGGGTATCATAGGTGAGCATTAGCTCACAGTTCATCTTGTTTTTATAAATGTATATAGTTCTAAACAAAAACTGAAAAATTGACTTGTCTGAACAAAGCTTTACTGGTCTTGGGCCAGAGGACCTGTGCTCATCGTGAGGACAGCAAGTTTTTCTGTATGCTCAGCTAGGGAATATTTTCAGGTATCTATAAATTATATACAAGTCCTAGATTTGCCACAAGTTATCTGTATTTAACAAGACAGCCTCATAAAGAGTGCAGGATAAAGCATTCTTCATTACATGTAGATACTTTCTTCTTCTTCCTATTTTTTGGCTTAGTGATGTATATTTCATATTTTTTAACACCTGTCCCTACAGCTGATGTGTGGTTATATATACACCTGTCTAGCCATACCATTGTCAATCAGTTGCTTGTTATTGGCAAGCTTCCTGTTAATAATCAATCTGTATCTTGTCTGTATATACCATGCAGAATCAACATGTAAATTTATATACAAACCCAATGTATGTATTATTATCACTTGTGATTATTATTGTGTATATAAAAAAGGCTCATTCAAAAGGCACAACATATGTATGTAGTTTAACATTTTGAAGTACTTTTGTAAATATAACATTTTGAAGTACTTTTGTAAATAAAGGGCTAAGTTGGAAAAAGAAATATTGAGTGGACGAGTATCAATTAAAACATTTCATTTGAATCACTCCTAAAAAATTTATGTTAGCTGCAATTATGTCCATTAAATATATCTTAGAACTGTGACTGTGCATTAGATATAGATTCTTCTTTCTCTACCATTGGATTACGATATTTCTTCACTCGAGAGAGTTAAAAGTTGAAAATTGAACTATCGAGAGTGTAGAAATATCATAATCCTCTGGTACCAGAGAGAGAAAGAAGGAGAATCTGTTTCTCCTATGACCAAAACATCACAAATATTCTTAAGTTGTTAATTTCTGTGGTTAATGACTGTCAAAAGTAATGTATGTGTTGGAATTCTCATGCAGAAATTTAAACATAAAAATATTATGGGTTAGGGTTATATGGTGTTTAACACCACTTTCAACAATATTTCAGTTATATCGTGGCAGTCAGTTTTATTGGTGGATGAAACCGGAGTATTCGGAGAAAACCATTAAAAAATATTATGAAATTTAACCAACTGGTTAAACACTCTTAACTTAAGAAAAGGAGAAGAAGATAATTGATACTGTTAAGTAACACTAACTAATGTTTTCCTGTAATCAAGTCTTTACTTTTAAGACACAAAATATACTTTATGATGTATAGTATTCATTGATGAGCTGTTGATTAGTCTGTTGGAGGCAAAGTGGCGATTTTCTTTGAAAGTTAAAAAAGTAAGTCAAGTGGTTTAAGAGCAAAACAGCTGCTGACAAGTTTGTTGTAATCTGTAGATTTATGTCTTATAGATATGGAAGTAGAAGACGATTTCTGGTCACAATGACCCATAATAGGTTTCATAACAAATAGGGTTTCAAAGGGATATTCTGGTCACAATGACCCATAATAGGTTTCATAACAAATAGGGTTTCAAAGGGATATCTTAATGCGGTGTAATGGGTAGCATGCAGGCCTCAAGTGTAGTACATGTATGATGTAGATCATGAAGATTTTCTGGTCACAATGACCCATAATAGGTTTCATAACAAATGATGTAGATCATGAAGATTTTCTGGTCACAATGACCCATAATAGGTTTCATAACAAATAGGGTTTCAAAGGGATATCTTAATATGGTGTAATGGGTAGCATGCTCTCCTTAAGTGTGGAGCAAAGACTGGTTATGTATCTGAGTGAGAGTGAGGCGACATATCTATCCACAGACTTGTTTCGGTGAGCTTGCACAATATAACCTAAGCGTGTTGGTGTATTACAAAGATGGACATTATCTCATTGAATTGTAACTTGTTCTCGCCATGATATAAGTGAAAAATTGCTCACTTGTCGTTTAAGAAATAAATCATGGAAGCCAGAATGTGTTGGGAGTTTTAACATGGATTGGCGGATATTAGTATTTTATCCCGAGCCAGAAGAGAGAGATAAAATTTACTAATATCCGCCAATCCATGTTAAAACTCAAAACACATTCTGGCTTCTATGATTTATTTCGATTCTGATATGTGTAAGAGTATAAATACGGTAGTATACTTTGATTGGAAGACAGTAATTTATATATACGCTTGCAGAAAATGTCGCACACAATTTATGTAACTTGAATAATACTGCGACCTCTATCAGCATTATTTGAGTCACAATTTATGCTGCCAATGGAAATGTCAGTCACATTCATCGGCCCAGGCCCATGTGCTAATGAGATAATACGAAGAAATAATTCTGGTTTTTTTTTCACAAAGGGAAAGAGTGAGGTTATGTTAGAATAATCAACAAATCACTGCTCACTCAATGTCTGGATAATTTTGATGTATGATATCCTATTATGTGTCTTAACGTTTTGAGTTTTGTGATATCCGCTATGATTTGCACATAAGAATAATGTTCTCTTCGTCTTTACCTCAAGTTGTTTGTATGGGGGGGGGGCTCACGTCTTGTTCACATTATTTGTGTTTGTTTGCTTACAGTGATGTCCAAGTTAGGAACACATAACGTGTTGTGTTTATTGTCTTTGTCTTGTGTACCATATGTTGCCAGTTTCTCTGGATTGTCCAATTTTGATTGCCCCTTTGGTAGTCTCTAATGTTTATTTTCTTGTAATTTGTCATCTCTCAGCTGACTCTGTAGAGAATTAACACCTTGAATTAATAATAAAACACATTTTTCACATTAATTATTTATGGCAATTTTATAACTTTTCCCTGAATAATGTTCTAGGCTATGAAGCTCCTGATGTTAATCTACAGTGATTGTAAAATTTAGTAAGAGGAAATATTAAAACGCAAAGGTATGTTGGAGCAGTGCAGAGTGTATTGCATGAAACTGGCAGGGAACCAGTACACCTTAAGTGCACCAACATTCAATGCACATTTTTATTCAATTAAAAAATGAGTGTTGTGGTTTTTACTGGTTTAGCTCCAACATGTAGATTAGGTGCATATTGTTTTAATAACAGAAATTGTTGGCTTCCATTCATCAATGTTAATTTGTTACAGTTTTACAATTAAATTCTTCTTTTACAAAGAAGACTTCATCATTATCTCATCAAAATGTAACTTGTTCTCGCCATGATATAGGCTGAAAAATTGCTCACTAGGTGCTAAACAATAATTACTCACTCACTTTATTAACGGGTCTTCTTTTTAAATTAAAAAAAATGGGAATTGTTGGGGATTTACTTTCATGGTTTAAAGATTATTTAACCAATAGAAAACAAAGAGTCGTTATAAATGGGAAAGAATCGTCTTGGAAAACTGTTGATGCAGGTGTTCCACAAGGGTCCATCTTAGGCCCCTTATTATTTCTTATATTTATCAATGATATCGTTGACGAAGTAAATTGTCCTATCAAACTTTTCGCAGATGACACCAGTATTTATGCAATCGTCGATAACCCATTAATTACTTCTCTCTCTTTAAATTCAAATTTACAAAAGGTTCAAAACTGGTCAAATAGATGGTTGGTTAATTTCAATCCCAAGAAGACCGAATCGATGATTATTTCGCGAAAGGTCGAGCCTCAATTCCATCCTCCACTTTATTTTAATAAGGTTCCCATAAAAAATGTAACTTCACATAAACATCTTGGTCTCACTTTTTCTAATGATGGATCTTGGACCACACATATTAACGAAATTATAACAAAGGCGTCTTCTAGATTAAATATTATTTGTAAGTTGAAATTTAAAGTAGACCGTAAATCGCTTGAGCATATGTACTTCAGTTATGTCCGCCCTATTCTAGAATATGCGGATGTGATCTGGGATAACTGTCCAAATTATATGAAGGAAAAACTTGAACGCATTAACTATGAAGCCGCACGTATAATAACTGGAGCTACAAAATTGACAAGTATACGTATACTTTTACAAGAATGTGGATGGGAAACCTTAGAGGAACGAAGAAACAAACATAAGATTTTATTATTTTACAAAATGGTTAACAAAACAGTTCCCGAATATTTATCCAATTTAGTTCCATCCTCTTTCGGACAAACTCATCAATATAGCACTCGGAACAATTCTAATCTAGTTCATGTACATTCTCGTACAGCTTATTATAATAATAGCTTTTTACCTTCAACCGATCGACTCTGGAACGAACTTCCAGCGAATATCAAAACTAATGTTTCTGTCAATTCCATGAAATTATTTTTGAAAAACACAATAAATCCTGTGCCATCTTACTTCTATACAGGTTCTAGAATTGGTCAAATACTACATACTAGAATTCAAACTGAGAGTAGTGCGCTTAAAGATCATCTTTATAAGAAAAATATCGAAGCTAATCCCTACTGTAGTTGTAAACTGGTAGAAACGTCCGAGCATTTTTTACTACAATGTTCTCTGTATGAAAGGTTAAGAAATGATTTATTTGTTAACCTGTCTTGTCATTTGAATATTAATAATCTACTCTTTGGTGATTCTAACCTCCCAGATTGTGAAAATGAAAGTAATTTCCTTGTAATTCAAGATTTTATAATAAAATCTAAATGTTTTACACCATAGAATATAAATGAATCTTGCTTTTATTTGTTGCATAATATTAGATTTGTCATTTTATTGTTCATTGTACAAATTGTCACCCCCTTCACTTTGATATGTTTAATTAAACAAATGTGTGTATTATTAATGTGCATGTTTCCTATCCCTCTTATATGTATTTTTCTTTTCTTTTCTTTTTGTATCTGGGAGAAGAATTTATATAAGTGCTGCGTCACTTGTTTTCTGATCCCTATGTATGTACTATTGTTATAACTAATGCAATTTATTCAATAAATATTGTTTACACTAACGGGAAAGAATGAGTAAGTGATTGTTGTTTAACACCAAATTAACAAATTTTTAGCTATATCATGGCGAGAACAAGTTACATTCGATGAGATGAGATGATGATGTCTGCTCTGTGCTAGACCAACAGGCTTCGTTGGATTTAATTGTGCTATTTCACTGAAACAACAGTCTGGGTAGACATGACGCTCCACTGGAACAAATTATCTTAATTTTTTGCTCTTATTCCTTAATGCTTTTCTGCATGCTAAGCTGAGAAGCAGCAAATTCCAATTTTATTATCTTTTTTGACCTGATCAGGACTCGAATCCCATTATCTACAGTAATTGAGCCAGCACAGCTATATGGTTTTAACAGAGTATGGATTTAAATAAAAATGAACATAAAACATAAAATGTTTGTCAAATAAAAAGTTCAAGATCTGTGATGTTGCTTTTACTGTTGTACTACAGTTATTATATATTGTTTAAGAAAATAAACAATTTTTTTTATCTGAAACTGTGAGCCTGTTATTAAATTTATTTATATCAGACTATATATACAGTTAAAATTGATTTACCATATTAACATATTTCCTCATCACAAACTTATAGGTAGTTTACATCAATATTAATACTGCCTCCCAATAATAGACAATGTCTGTTGATATTTCTATCTGTATCACATGGATAGTTTTTGTATTGACAAAGAAATATCGACTTGTAAAGTAAACTGGAATTATTATAAGATGATAGTGATAGCCAGGTCAATATTGATCTATGATATGGAAATTACAGATAAACTTTTGATTTCCTTCCATGAGATCAAGAACATTTGGAATCAAATCTTTAGGGTGTTTGTTTATCTATGATCTACTGGTAAACAAGTTGTTGTTGGCTGTTTGGTGAGAAGAATTTTGTGGTTTTGTTCAATAGATGATTTAATGCTGAACACTTCAAGTTCCAACTTAGTACATAAATGTTCATTGGATGGTCTTTAAAACATTTGTGCACATACATTTTGTGAATTGTCAATTGAAAAAAAAACTCAAACAATATGGCCACTACCACTGAGAAAAATGTTAACAGATTGTCTTCTCAGGTGGGGGGGGGGACGGGTAGGGTTATGGTGTTTGATGCCACTTTCAACAATATTTCAGTTAAACCTAAGTACCAGGGAATACCTGTCACAAGTGACAGCTGATATAGTTGAATTAAAACTGTGCATAAATGATCATTGTGTTTTCCTTTAAAAAGATATTTATTAATTAGAATTATATGTTTGTTGCAAAAAAAAAAAAAAATTCTTCAAAGTTTGTTTTAAACATCTTGAATCAGAAATCAAAGATGACCATCAGCCCATTGCAGTTAGTAAAAAAACAATTTGAAGAGAACCAATTGGGAAATGTTAAAATATTTGCTGAGTACCAGATTGAACCCTAAATGTATATACATGTAACTTATTATATAATAAACAAATCATTTATAACCATGTAATAAATACATTTGAAGTTAGACATTTTGCATATAAACCTTTTTGTGGGACTGTGCTATTTATCTTGGATGGTAGCAAATGTTTTTAGTTCCATATCATATTTCAGACTCTATGGAAAAGAGGAGAAATCTTTGTAGTATAATTTACATACAATGTATCAACATTGATCTGATGTAGGTGGTCTGTATCAAAAGTTCAAATCTATATACACATTTCTTTTATTTGACCGATAATTCAAACAAGAAATGAATGTTGATAACATTGTGGCGTATCTTATTATAATCAGGTTTTGATGCAGTAGAGGAGAAAACATGTTGTATTTACATAATTATTTATTGACTTTTCTTTCAGGCCAATTCCAATGGGGGAGATATTATTTAATTGTAAAAACTTTCCAAAATATCATTGACTTGTCTTTCCAGGTCGGGGCCGTCATAGCTGTGATTGTATGGTAGTTGGATTTACAACTACCTGTACAATCTGAGCCTATCACCACTGATGTTGTGAGTTTGAATCTCGATCAGGCCGAGGTGTACAACATTATGGGATAAAGTTTGTCAGTGACTTGTGACAGGTCGATGGTTTTCTCCGGGTCCTCCAGTTCCTCCACCTATAAAAGTGACCGTCACAATCTAACTGAAATATTGTTGAAAGTGACATTAAACACCATCAAGCAAACAAAAAGCAAAAAAAAAAAACATCTTTCCGGGCCAATTCCAATGGGGGAGGTATCATTTAATTGTAAAAAAATGTTTCCTATGATATGATCTCTGATGGAAAAAAAAACTCAAAAGCAAAAGTAGTTATATTACATTTGTTACAGGATATTTAATCCATCATGGGGGACTGAGGATTTCTTGTTATTATTGATGGATTATAATATATTTTACTGATACATTTTTGTAGTCAAAACCTGTGTAGAAACCTGCATTTAGGCATACATAAATCCATACATGATACATCCATCCATGCTAGAGTAGATTGCAGTGACCTACAAACCTACAAGTTACTTTCACAAAACAGCTTACACTGCCCCTCCCTCTCTTAACATTATTATCCTACAGAAGATTTCAAGAAGTTATGAATCATAAACTGATGAACTGTCTATATATGGTTATTTTGATACCTATATGGAGCACTATATAGCATATTATCGACAAAATATCTACTGGTAGTACCATTGTAGTAATACTGTATTGATTTGTGGAAACATCTTGGTGGTTTTTTTTGTAATACTGTATAAACCTGTTACTCATACACATTCCGTAAATAATTGAGATTCTGTTTTAGTTCAAAGGAAACAAGTTTCAACACAACATGTACAGTGAAATTATTTGTGGAACTGTAGAAACAAGTGTTTATGATGCAGAGGCAGAACCATACATTTCCATAAGGGGGGCCCATTTTTTTTTTTTTTTTTTTAAGTAATAAATCAGATTCAAAGCAATTTGAAAAATGAAAAGATACTAAGGTGTAATTCAAAGCAAAAATTACAAAACATGGTAAAAAGAAAAATGACAAGGACGAAAATTGGAAATATTCTGTTAAAACACGTTTTTACCAGTCTATAACTTAGCTTAAAAGAGGCCCTCCTGGATCTCCCTATGGGATGGGGCTTGTAAAGAATTCAAAAGTGATAAGATTTTCTCTCTATTAAGTGAATTATGCCTAATAATTTTTAGAGAGAATAAGAGAACATATTAGTTACCTGGATTAATGGCCCCTACTCTCATTGTTTACTTGCAGGAACTGGTGCTAGTTTTTGAATCGCAAAATCCTTTTATAGGTCCAATATTTTCTCCTGACTTTTGCTAGACCTATTATGTCCTGTTTCTTTCTATCAGCTCTTTGTTTTATATGTCTCATTCATCACCCTCATCTGTGGTGTAATGGTTGGCATGCTTACTTAAATTGTAGTATATCATTGGTTCGAGCCCTTGTCAGATGAAACCAAAGACTGGTATTTTTTGCTTCTCCAATCTACAGCATAAATGGGTCAGAGCAAAGATAAGTTGACTCGGAATCGGTATAATGTGCCCAAATGGAGTGATAAATTTACCTGCAGTCTGTTGTTATAGTGAGCTAGCACTATAAACATTTTTCCTGTTTTTCATTTGTCTGATTACCAGTAATTCAACATGGACCTTGACTATTGATTTTCATAATCAGGTTCCCTCATCAGATCTAACTTTTGATTTGAATCAATCGACAGTCTAACACTAATTATAATTGCCTATTTTTAGCTAAGATAAGGTGTTTATCATGAGTTTGTAACAAAGTTACATGATTTTTAAGTTGTGGTGATGTGTTTCCTCATTGAGGGAGGATGTGTAGAACCAGTGTTATAATTGAATTACTTAAGAGTCTTCCGTTTTATAATTATGGCTTTTCCCTTTGGGTTTGATGTAGGTCCAGTATTTTAAACCACTTTAGTGTGTAATTACATGTAGTATTGTGATATGGTTGTACATAGTAATTAGATAACGAAGATGAGTATTTATATGTCCCATTCAAACATTTTTTAAGATGTTTCTGATCAATGCACAGTGCATCAATGTATCGAACTTCAGTGGAAGGAATGGGTCGTGAGCATGCATTATTTCTTGACCACATGTATTACGGTTATAAAACTTTCCAGTGAAAGAATAGTATTCACTCATGGGTTTTATCAGTTGTTTTTAATACAGTCAAACCTGTATTAAGAGGTCACCTTTGGGACAAAGAAAATGTGGCCTTATAAGACATGTGACCTCTTTAAAGAAGTTCTATGACAGGGCAAGAAAAAGGTGACCTTTTAATACAGGTGACTGCTTAATAGAGGTGACCACTTTGGCAGGTTTGACTATGTTATTAAGATGTCTAAAGGGGGAGATAACCTTTGATGATATATTATTATGCTTTGATCATTTAGAAGTTTCTTGATCTGCTATTAATTGATTGGTAACATCATCCTTCAGTAACAAAAAATATACATTGTACAGTAGGCATATAAGTAAACAAGCATTCTCTTTTGAAGAAAATGCTCTAAGCCTAGGGAAGTACATTTAAAAATCAATAGTTAAAACATTAATGGTTGATGAGGATAAGAACCAGCCAAACCAACACGAACCACTCCTGGCAACCTCAAGCTTTCAAGAGCAGAAATGACAACATCTGATGAATAACTAGGTCTTTACTTCACACAGGCACAACAAAAATATACAGTTAATGAAAGAATACCAACCTTCCCTTCTTGATATATAGAACTCTACAGTGGCCAACAACAATAAACAAATAACAAAAAACAAACAAACAAACAAACCTGCACATATTAGCTTCACCTCAAAAAAACCCATACACTTTTACAGAATTGAGAACAAAATGAACATAACAGTAGAAAAGCAGGTTCAGAAAATGCTTATAGTAAAATGACTACTAGATAAGATAGTAGGTAGAATCTGTTGATTGTAGACCATTACTTGAAGGATTAAAAACATGTGTTTTCAGCATCATATATATGTCATGGTCTTTTTTATGTTCAATAATTTGAGATGGGATTATGGTGTTTAACACCATTTTCAAAAATATTTCAGTTATATCATGGCAGTCTGTATTATTGCTGGAGGAAACTGGAACACCAGGAGAAAACCACTGACAAACTTTATCACATTAGGTTGTATCTAATATACACATCACCATGAGTGGGCATGACTTAGGCACTGATTGCATAGGTAGTTGTAAATCCAATTACCGTATGATCACGGCCTTGACGGCCCCTCAATGCTTTGAGGTGTGAGGTGATTGTTCTTTTTGTTGATATTGGTGGAATTGTTGACCATCTGACGATCACCTTTTAAACTTACTTTTTATAATTACATCAATTTTCTCCTATTTATCATGTTATTAACACATCATCTTATTATTTTCAGGTTTCCGTTGCTGGGGCTTTCAAGATGTGGATATTAATGACGAATTGGCTCACATTGCCAATGCAGCTGAACTTGGTGTTGAGGGACCAAATGGTATATTTATTTATATTTACTTTTATTAAAAAATTTAAACTTGAGGGGAAAAAAAGTAGTTGTAATAAATTTTAATTAAAAAAATCTGCCTCAATCGCATAAAATACAGGAACCACTGAGCTAAAAAAAAAAAAATGAAATTTAACAGGAATGATTGATGATCTTCAAAAGATATTCCTTATTTAGTTTTGATCGGACATATAATATGTCTGCCTCACACTTCTTTTCTTCAGAAGACTCTGTGCCATAGTTTAATCAAAGCTTTACCATAATGACTAATGGAATATATTGTGGGCTCTTCTTGTCCTACATATTCATTTTGAATAAACAAATAAACTATGTTTGATAACTTAAGTTGAGATCAATGACCAAATACTAACATGGTGAACTAAATTTGAATTTTAAATCTTGAATCCTTCTGCTTTTATCTGTATCAGTCTCCTCAATACAGGAGCACTTCATGTCCAAGTCAAGGTAGCCTACAGGTATGTATGGGTGATACTGAATAACACTAGTATCCCAAAAATAATACCATTCAGTTATAAGAGGCAGACAGTAGCAAAAATAAAAAATATGTACAAATGTAGATATAAATTGTATCTCAATTTGAAATAAACATTATATGATAAAGTTTGTGCGTGACTTACGACAGGTCTGTGGTTTTCTCAGTGTCCTCCGGTTTCCTCCACCAATAGAACTGATCGCCACAATATAACTGAAATATTGTTGAAGTGGCATTAAACACCATAAACGAAGCCAAACCAAATAAAATTTTCATAGTATTCTTATTTACATTACAAACATGTTAGAATTCCTAGAGAAAATCTTATGAATAAACGAAAGTTAATATTTATTTTGAAACAAAATCAGACGTTGAAGGGATATGTAAGTAAATCATGGTGGAAATCTTTAGAAGGTGTTGTTAATTATTATTCATTTATCACTGCACTTCAATCATTACATCATTGGTGTTAAATATGCTTGCATTTCTCTATATACAGATCAAAAGTTAAATCCCATTCAGTGTAGGTTTACATTTTCAGCTTTGAGATTTCCCCCTTGGGTTATGGTGATGCATGCAATCATACAAAAAATAACAAATGAATCAGTAGTCTGTCTGAACTTCTTAATCCATTTAATCAATCATGATCAAGTAGAAAATATTTATATTGTCTGACCAGTGAGGGTATTGTGGGTTGTGTACATTTTACTATTGTTTTGTTTTGGATTGTTCGGACAGGGGCTCTAGATGGGGGGAACCTCTACCAATTTCATTGTGGAAGAAAATAATTGTAAATAGTATAGAAAAGAATTTATACCCTCATTGTTGTACCAAATCAAATTTTAATTCATCACCCATTTTACAGAGGGAGGGGGGGGGAGGAATTTGACATCTGCATGGGTTTATTTGTGATAGAAAGGATTTATATTGATAATCATTTCTTCAGAATTATATATACATGCATATGGTTATAATATTTAATCCTCAGACAATATATTAGCTGCGGAACCGTAGATCTTATGGTCCTTATGATGTTTTTTGATAGGTTCTATTTGGCTGAAATGTTCAGATATTCTCTTTAATATCATTAGCCTGTTTGAACTGAAACTTTGCAGGATTATCTATGAAAATGGTACTTAAAATTCCTCCATCACTGTACTCGATGTCCAGTACTGGTGGAGCCGTCGTGGCCTTGCTCGTATGGTAGTTGGATTTACAAATACCTGTGCAATCACCATTAAAGTTGTGAGTTCAAACCCAAGTTCATAGGGCGGTGTACTTGATACAACATTATGTGATAAAGTTTGTCAGTGACTTGCGACATGTTGGTGGTTTTCTCTGGGTACTCTGGTTTCCTCCAACACTTAAACTGACTGCCACGATATAACTGAAATATTGTTGAAAGTGGCATTAAACACCATAAACCAAACCAACCAATCCAGTGCTGGTGACACATGACTGTAGTTTCTGATTGCCTGCTAAATTAAAAAATATATATGCTCAGTTACCATTTAACCATTTCAACTTTCAGAAAAGATCTATAAATAGTTATAAATAGATTTATTGACTTTCAATTCAACATCCAATTTGACAACTAAGTCTTTAGTGTGATCTTACTGGTTGTAATGTGATACAAAAATTCTCTGCGGACACCAAGGGATTTGTATTGAATTTTACATAAAATAATTTATGGATTTTCCATACTCTAGACTGATCCCAGGGTTTATACAATAAATTTTGTTGAATATGTGTTGTATGAAAAAGTCTGATTTTTACCAGTTTCTTTTAAATGGGATGGTTTTTTCTGGGTACTCTGGTTTCCTCCACCAGTAAAACTTACCACAACGATATAATTGAAATACGTTGAAAGTGGCGTTAAACTCCATAGCCCTAACCCCCTTAAAATGGGTGAGCAATTCAGGATCTAAGGGGCCTTTGGTTTAAATCAAAGACACTTATTAACAAGCAATGGTTTTGTACTGACAACAGATGGGGTTATTTGACATCTTGTTTTTATTTTCAACATGTATAAGTATTATTATCATCATCAATGAGGTCATAACTTTCATCAGGAGAAAATTATCAGTTCACTTTCAACAAATTAGAATTCCAATGAGTAATGTGTATCACTTTTTACATGTTAAATGCATGTTATCTTGGCATGCAGCCAATTAATGCATGTGCTTTCAATTCATCATTGTCAATCAAATCTCATAATGGCATTTAGAAAAAGATGGAATGATTATTGTTCATCAGCTGTTGTTTGTAAACTTTTCTACCTCATCTGTCCTGAAAGGGTCACCTGAGCCATTTTCATCACTTGGTCACCTGAGCCATTTTCATCACTTGTCGTCTGTTTCCGCTGTCTGTTAACTTTTATATTTTAGACTTCTACTCTGAAACCACTGTGCCAATTTTAACCAAAGTTGGGATGAATCATCCTCGGGGTGTCTGCTTACATAATATTATTAGATGATCCTGCCAAGCTTCCAACATGGCTGCAGTTACTATAAATAGAACATATGAAGTAAAGCTCGCCTACAGAGCCAATGAAGCCACATTATCCACCAAATGATCTTAGATTTGAATAGAAGTTACATTTTAATGAGTGTCATAACATATGTTACTGGTGTTCCTTGAACATTTTGTGTTTTTGTTGATTTTGTTGATTGAGGTGAATTTGACAATTGTTGTGAAATCTTCTCCTCTGAAACCACTGAACCAAAATGTTACTAAACATTTCAAGAATGGTCCATGAGTGGTCTATCAATATCTTATCTGACAGCCCTGACCTCCATGCAAGATTTCCGCAGTTACCAGTAATAAAAACAGAAATTTCTTTAAATGTCAAAAACTTCTACATTTTAATCTAAAATGTGCTGAAATTTTTACAGTAGTACATTTATAATGCTTATGAGTTGATTAATATATTCAGAGTTTTTTTTCTTGCTACATGTAAGTTTGACAGTTTTTCATACAAATTAGGCCTATAATATTGATTTGAAGATCTTCTCTAAATCAGGTGAGAGAAACATGCTCTTGACAGCCTCTGGTATTTATTATTATTTTATACAAAATTTGACAACAATGTTTGATTTTACATTATTTAAACCTCAAAAAATGAAAGCAATTTTTTTTTTATATTTGTATGTGCAAAATTTTTGGACAAATGTTATTGGATTAGGCAATTTTAGCTCCCCTGATTTGAAGGTGTCCGTCATCAATGTCTATTGTCCACTTATTAAAAAAACCTTTCCTTCTAAAACCACTGGGTCAATTAAAATACAGATTTCCTGTATATCTTATGGTCTCTGAAATAAAACCTGACAGAAATGGTCCAAAAAGTGTCAATTTCCAAAATTTGAATGTTTTATATTTCATTAAATTTTAATGTGTTTTTTTTCTGCAAGGATATGACTTTTGAACCATCATCATCATTTGATGGAATTGTATTGTAAGCATTTTGTTGGTTGCTAGTATTTTTTTTTAGGGGGGGGGGTGGTAAATTTACCAAATGTACTTTTCAATCAATTGAAATTTGAGCATTAACCACAAAATTGTTATGTACCAATATAAAAAAAGACTTTTAACCCCAATTATTAAATGATTAAGTGTATATGACATCATCTGTCAAATTGTACTTTTTGCAATTACATGTGTTATTAATTGTAAGTAAAATATTGCTATAACATCAGACAAAAAGGGGTCCAAATAGGGCTTATGTGATTTTTCAAGTCCTTTTACTGACATCATATGTTAAAACAGCTTGGTTGCCTCACAATCGATTACTGGTATATGACTAAATCTGTATGGTATGCCTTCATTAGTCAGTATTGATTTAAACTACATAGAAACCCTCCAGGCCTCCCAGTATGTTGTGGTTGTTATGTAATCTTGTAGATACTGGTAATGACAGTAGATTAGGAAGTTATGCCAACTATAATAAATAACGAGATTTTTAAAAATCAGATAATTAATAGAAACTGACATTTATTTCTTTTTCTTTTCTGACCAGGCTACTTTTTTGTCTCTAAATCACAGGATAACAGAATTACATTCAAACCTGTCTTTCAGTCATCTCTATTAAGCAGTAACCTGTATTGAAAGGTCACCTTTTTCTTGTCCTTTCATAATAAAAAATTCATATGAATTGAACCTCTTTTAAGAGGTCCCCTGTCTTATGTAATACCACTTTTTCTTTGTCCCAAAGGTGACCTCTTAACAGAGGTTATGACTGTATTTGTATATGAAAGTTTGTGTTTGCCAAAGTTAGAACCACATTTTGAGATTATGAAGGCCACCCCACCATTTAATATCATGCTGTGCTACTTGAGAACTGTGGATGAACATGGTGGTTTATGGGTCTAAGTATCACTGTTTACTCACCTGGTAAATAGTGATACTGGCAGTTTCAAGTGTCTTATGTTAAAATCTTATCTAAATATATGAGCAAAGTTTACAGGATTGTTCCTTTGGTTTACCTTATCAGAATTTGTGGTTATAGTTATGATAAAAAAAAATTCAAGATGGCCACCGGAGCCAACAATACAAGTGGATTTGCTGACCACCCTCAAAGCTCTATTGTTTAAAAAGTTCTCAAGTGGTTTGAAATATGTGATAGGAAATATCTGGGGTGGAGGTATGACCTGGGGTAGTACCTTACAAAGTTAATTTAGTATATGATTTTGTGCCAGTCAGAAATTCAAGATGGCCACAACTGCATGACTTTATTTAACATAGGACCTTCTTAGTAATTGCATAAAAGTCTTTTCTTTAAAACTCAAACATGACTGGCTTCAAAGCTGTAGCATGAATGATCATTAGGTGACTCCTTACATAGATGACACCAAAGCAGAACAAAGTTTAACCTTATGGGGGAAAATGTTTTAAAAATCTAGTTCTAAAATGTTTTAAAAATCAGTGAACCATTTATAAATAGAAACTCAACTGGAATGTTCATTAGAAGTCCCTACTAAGAGCCGTAAAATGAAGGTTTGTAAATCAGAATACTACCGTCCGGTATGTGTTCAGTGCTCACGATGAGCACCGGTTCTCCAACCCAAGACCAGTAAAACTTTGTTTGAACCATATAATTTTTCAGTTTTTATTTGCAACTATATATAAAAATAAATTCAAGAATCGATATGATTCGGACCAGTAAATTCAAATTTTCATTTCAAAGACTGAGTTATTACCTGTATGTGTTTTTATTGTATTTTCCTACTTGTAATAAATATCAAAACAGATTCAAAAATAAGGATGGATTAGAGATTATTATCCTCTACTACTTGGGGGGTTTAATGGCAATTGATGATTCCTAAAGTCAATACAAATTACATTAGTATTCGCTGTGGGGACATTCTTTTTTTATCATAAAAGGTCAAGCGTTGATGTTGTTAATTTTAGTTACTGTTGTCATTTACCGCTTGCTTTATTATGTATATAACTTTCGATATCTATAATAATGTCTCGAGCTTCATGCATTATTTGTAAATAATATTGATATAATCCAAAACAAAAATGTTAAGAAATTCACTGGAGACTGTATATATGTCTATGTATTGAACAGTTAACCATGTTGTGGAACATTATTATTAATATGCTACCAATAGCGTCTGGTGTACTTAATTTTTAATTCCGACCTATTTTGACTGTGGTATATAAGAATTGTTTTGTCTGTCCGGCATCCCACCATTCATCTTTGCTAGCCAAGTGTTATGATCCATTCCTCTCCTCTCCAACCTTCCACTCCTCTCCAACCTTGGAGAGGAGAGTAGCGGATCGTAACCCTTGGCTAGCGAAGATGCCCACCATTACACTTTTTTATTTGTAAATACAGTCAAACCTGTCTAGTCTTATTTGACCTTCCATGTGAACATTGAAATATGGTCACGTAAGACAGGTAGTCACTAGGTATACATACAGGTTTATTTGATATGATGCAAGTGTTGTGAAGGAAAATTAAAATCAAAATCACATAATACAAGTTATTGCTGAATAGAGGTGGTCACTAATACAGGTTTTAGTGACTGTACATTTGAAAGCTACTGAAATTATTTGAAGGCCTATTCCTTTACTGGTATTTTCTATTCATTGAAGTTTTAAGGAAAAATCTTAGCTAACTTTTATTAAAAGAAAACAGGATTTCTAAAATTACATTTCAAGGATTAAATGTTTTAATCATTTGATCTTGTTTGTTATATAACATAATATTGTTCTATATGTATATTATTGAATGGAGTATGTACTGTTACTGAGAACATTCTACTTTGGGATGAACACAAGCTTGTAATGCAAATAATCTGGAAATTTGATAGTTAGGTTTGAAATCTTGTATAAATATATAATTTTTATAAAAAAATTCATAATGAATTGTTATTTTAATAAAGTGCATTGATACTGAGCATGTAATGAAACTAATATAATGTGACTTTAATTGTTCTGGTTTTTTAGGGTAGAAAACACCCTTTTATATTCGGGGGCCGTCATGATCGCATGGTAGTTGGATTTATAGCTACCTATGCAATCAGTGCCTATCACCACTAATCTTGTGGCGAGGTGCATTCGATACAACATTAATTAATATGTGATGAAGTTTGTCAATGACTTGCGACAGGTCGTTGATTTTCTCCAGGTACTCCGGTTTCCTCCACCTATAAAACTGACCGCCACGATATAACTGAAATATTGTTGAAAGTGGTGTTAATCACCAGAACCATAACCCTGAAATATTTTACATTTTGAAACTGATGTATTCATTTGTATCGTTTTTTGTTTAAAAAAAATTTAAAATGATTAATATGACTTTTAAAGCCGGGGTGCCAGTATACAAATGTAAGTTAACTGACTGACATATTAAAAATATGGTATGTAATAGCTTCAAATCATACTTCATTGTACATGTATTAAAATAGACTGTCTGTCATCATTACCATTTCACATTTTATAATCTCCTTGGAAACTTTTGTGCCCATTGGAACCAAACTTTGCACGAATGACATTAGTTAGATCCTCAACAACAATTCTCCATGTAATTGCAAAAAATACATTGCCACCATTGACAATCCTTGTTTCTTATTGGCTGAAACTTTAGGATCTTCATTTCTGAAACTACAAGTCTTTAAGTGAATTTGTGCCTCGAATGTTCATCTGATTACTCTTTTAGTGAGATTGTGTCCTGATGGTCATTTGATTGGTCTTTTAATGAGTTGGTACCTTGTATGTCTTTTTGTCATATTTGTATTTTTGGTACCAATCAGTAAACCATTAATTCTGATCAAAACATACTGTGAGTTCTCTTTTTTCAAATTACATGCACTTTATAACTTTGCATGTCCATTAGACAAATAACAATTCATTAATTTATGAGCAATGAGCCAAATTGAAGTTATATAAGTTAACTAGGTCACAGACAAAACTGAATGTTCAGATGAACAGAAAGTGCCAAAAAATAAGATCTATGTCTGCAGAACGTTTTAATAATTAGATTTTTGTTGTCTGTTTTTAACTGTAGCAAAAATATCAGATTCCTGCATAATTTATGTTCAGATGAAATAAAGCTATCAGTTTTAATTAACATAAATTATACAATACAGCATAAAATTATTTTGGTTGCAATGGAGAGTTGTTTTTCAAGTTTTCCCATTTTATTTTGGGGGGGAAATATTGATCGCCAGGAAGTACCAATTTGATAATGCTTCAATTTACATGGCTTATTAGTTGCTTTTCTCATGTGCTCCATTTTTTCCTAGATACAAACTGGTACCTCACCTGGTAATTTTTCTCACTGAGGTTACAAATACATGTACAGTGAAACCTGTATACAGCAAACCCTGAATAAAACAGAATCCTGTATAAACCCAACTTCAAATATAGTCCTAATGTAGTTTTACCTGTATAAACCAAACACCTGTCTATTCTGAACACAAACATTGGTGCCAATGAGGTTCAGTTTAGACAGGTTTCACTGTATGTACAATAAGTATAATGACTATTATTGATAGATGAGCGATCACTTAACCACAACACCTCCCCCCCTTTTTCAACGAATTCAATATGGTAAAATATACTAATTGTTCATTGAAATTAAGGATTGCTCTTCTTTTCTTACAGGTGAACGAGTCCTCAACTATGGAACAGAAAATATGGCCACCATGATTGTTGTCAACTCTCATCTAGAGACTCTAATGGCAGCACTTAAGAATTTCCTATCATTAAGTGCCCCATACAAGCACTTGATTTATGCAGGCCACTTCTTCTCTGGTAATGGAGCGTGGGTCTTACAAGATGATACATTTGCCATTTCTAACTTTGCCGAGATGTGTAAAGACAAAGAACTAGAAGAGGCAATGAAGCAACAAAATGGCGGGCAACTCCATTTCTACTTCAGCAAGGGAGGAGAATGGAAAGCCGATAGTCTCAAAAAATTAGACATATTTAAAAACACTGTAATAACTGTTAGTACAGATGAAAAAGCTATAGATAATGTTCACGGAGTACTTCAATTTACTGCCTACATAGCTAGTTTTATTAATGCTAAAACCTCTGAAGATTTATTGAGAACCTCAGATGTTGTTGGCAATATTAGATTTAATAAGCCTACATTGTATATCTTCCCAGGGAGTGAGGGAGATTCATCACTGTTCGGTGTCAGTGGATTTAATTTGTTGATCAATGGCGGATACAGTAGGAAAGCTTGTTTCTGGGATCTCACTAGACATCTAGATCGTATTGACTCCTTTTTAATGACGCATCTCGGAACTGATAATGTATTTGGAATTAGTACGTTACTTAAGCGGAAGAGTATGGAATACATCCATCCAGAAATCGGTTACATGTATTTAAATGGTTCTGACAAAGTTAGCCATTCTGCAGTAGTCAATGGACAAGCTGAAAAGGAACCCAATTTGTGCATCAACCTTTCTGAAGAAGGAAGTAGATTGATCGAGTATGCAAAGCAATTGGGACATGTTCCACAACCATGCACACGGCCTGTAACAACTCAACCATTACAACCCATTAATTTGTATCACAAAGTTGGACATGGATCATTGAACATGTACGTACTAAATCCAGTATCTGATAGTAAAGAGTTGAAGGATTTTTATCAACATTGGAACAAACATTTGTCAGAACATGGTTCACTGCATCAAATACCTATACAGAATCAATTGTCTGTGTGTACTCTTCTTGTTTGGCAACCATCAGACGTAAATGAAAAGATAACGAGGATTTTCTTCCCTGGCAATGCACCACAAAATAAAATTTTAGAAGGATTAGAAAAGATGAAGCACTTAGATATTTTAAAGCATGCTTCTTGCACTGCAAAAGATTTGGAACATAAGCCGCCAGGTGCTGCAGCAAAGAGAAATTCTCTTGCTGCTCGACCAGCCCCGAGCAAGCCACCTATGAGATCAAATGAACCTACTAAAAGTGCTAGACCTACAAGTGATATTAAAAAGTCTACAGAGATCAGATCCTCGACTGAACGAAAGACTACAGAGGTCAGATCCTCAACTGAACGAAAGACCACAGAGGTCAGATCCACAACTGAGCGAAAGTCTACACAGGTCAGAGCCTCAACTGAACATAAAAAGCCTGAACCCAAGAAAGAGGAGGTAAAATCTGCACCACCGCCCAAACCTAGAGTTCCAACTGCAGCTTCCTTGGCTTCAAGGACGAATAAGGTCACAAAAGAAGATGAAAATAAGAAGATGGCAAAGAAAGATGACAAGACAAGTAAACCAACTAAAGTAGCACCTGCTGCTAGCAAACCTGCTGCTAAAGCTAAAACTGAAACAAAGCCGAAGAAAGAAACTACTGCAAAAGCTGTATCTGAAAAAACTCCTGAAAAAACAGAAGAAAAATCTGCAGAAAAAGATGTGAAGAAACAGGTTGTTGAGGAAGTCCCTAAAATAGAAGAACCCCCTGTAGCTGTCGTAGAACCATTGCAAGAAAAATCTTTGCTTGACCTTTCACCTATTGAGCCAGTTGTCGGGACTAAATTAATCTCAGAAACTGAAGATAAGCCTATTGGAGAAAAACATGAGTCACCCGAACCATTACCTAATCCTTCAGAAGAATATAACCAGCCAAGTCCTACTCTACCAGAACAAGACTTGATGGGAATGGGATCAAATATGATGGAAAGTTATCATGAAGGTTATAATGGAGATTTAATGTCCAATGGGACACCAACTGAACAACAAGGTCAAAGTCTAAATAATTTCGGTGAATATGACAATAATGTTGACATACAACCAGAAGCTTTGCCTGAACCTGTGGAGTATTCACCACAGGAAGCATTCTCTCGACCAGATATGATACCAATTAATGACAGGAGAAGTCAAGAAGAAAAACCTCTAATTTCTGGAATGGCCCCTATTGAACCCGATGTTGTACAAGGTCTGCAGTATGAACAAGAACTTGTTGATACAGCAGCTAAGACTTCAACACCTCTGGATGATAAGCCACCAATGGAATTTGAGAATTCTGAAAAATCAATTGCATCACCTTTCAGTGATCCAGTAGAAGATAGAACACAAGACCCCATGCAACGGTCATTATATGGAGATGAGCTTGGTTCAGAATCTGTTGATTCTTCGATGCAGAAAAGTATGACTACTAGTCAGGAACAGAGCTTTGAACAACAGGAAATTGATGAAACTGAAATGAAGGGAGACAACCAAGAAATTGATGAAACTGAAATGAAGGCAGACAACCAAGAAATTTATGAAACTGAAATGAAGGCAGACAACCAAGAAATTTATGAAACTGAAATGAAGGGAGACAACCAAGAAATTGAAGAAACTGAAATGAAGGGAGAAAACCAAGAAATAAATGAAACTGAAATGAAGGCAGACAACCAAGAAATAGATGAAACTGAAATGAAGGCAGACAACCAACCCGATGTTGTACAAATCCAAGAAAATGTGGAGGAAGATATTAATGTAGAAAACCAGAACAAGGTTCAGGAACCTGTAGGGGAAGTGGAAGAGGAAGAAATTTCATCAGACGATAATGACAGCCAAGCTGATGTCCGTGAAAGAAATATAGAGGATTTAGAAGATGACAAAGTAAAAATTGAAGAGGGACACAATGTCAATGATTTATCTCCTTATGCGTTTGAAAACCAAGCCTTCCAACAATCAGATTTACTGGAAGCCGAGAAATCTTCAGAACTAAAAGATACAGAGGCTCAGGAAGTAGTACAAGACCATGAGAGAAGCCCGGAGCCACAAGGGTCTGAAAGCTCTGATGAAGGGGTTGAAGATGATAAGTACCTGGATGATGAAGAATGTGTGGATGCTGAGGAGAAAGATGCAACAGATATGAAAGAAAGTGATGTTGGTATCGAGGTACACGAAGATGATCAATATGATGATGAAAAGCAACAAGAGGTTCAAAGGTCAATGGATGAAAGTCATGAGCAATATAGTGATTCGCTTGAGGTTTCCAACATTCCAGAGGCATTTGAAAAGGATGAAACACCAGACCCAAGAGAAATACAATCTAATAATGAAATTGCAATGGGCCAGACAGTAGCTCAGAAAGTTTTAGCAGAAGAAACCCCATTAGAATCAATGGATCCATATGATCCATTCTGTTCTACTAGCCCTAATGTTGCAACTTCACAAACTTCTAATCCGTTTGACGATTATCAAGGTGAAAGAAGTTCATCAGAATCTCCTATAGATGATAAGAAACCTATCAATGGATTCAGCTTTGATCCTTATGCTCAACAAGAACAAAATCTGTTTGGAGATGTTTGCAAGCAGAATGTTGATTTTGGTGAAGAAGAAAAGGAGCTAAAGACTAATCCTTTTGACCCAGAAGCTGAATGGGGAAAACCAATGGGGCTTCCATCCCCACCACCTCCAGATGCTTCAGCCAAACCGCCAGCAGCTAACGGCAAACCATCTTCAGCGAAAAAACTTCCACCAAAACCAGCAGATGCTGCTAAGAATGGTACAAAGAAAGAACCTCCAGCAAATAGCAAAGCAAAAGCTAAATTAGATACACCAGTCAATGGGCCATCCAGCAAGCTAAATACTTCAAGGACTAGGCCTGCCAGTGCTGTTGAATCTAAAACCAAACCTCCCCCAGCTGGTAAAAGACCAGCGACTGCCACTGGATCTAGTCGAGCCAGTCCTGCTGCAAAGCCACTTCCACCATTTACTCCTTTTTATGTAGATCTGACATACATCCCAAATCATGGAAATCCATCGTACAGCGACATAGAATTCTTCAAGCGAGTTAGAGCTAGATATTATGTTCTGAGTACCTTATCACCGAATCCACAGACCCTGACGGCACTGATGGAAGCCAAGGAAACTTGGGATAATAAAAATGCAGAGGTCACATTAATACCAACTTACGATAATGATACCCTGCGACATTGGATGGGTTTACACCGTGATAAATTAAGCCAGCTGAATATTGATGTTGCACCGTCTGCAAGTCGTTGTACAATTCATCTTCAAGACCATGAAACAAGCTGCTCAGCCTATCGGTTAGAGTTTTAGCTGTGATAAAAAAGACATTGTGTACATAAAACATTTGACCAAGACTGTGAGCGCAACTGGAGTCAATTCTCGCCCAGGCCACACTTTTTAATTATTTTTTTTTTTTTGCCATCACAGATGTATTGCATTTGTGCATTTAATTAATGTTAGAAGATGTTATGTATTTAAGCTGCAGTTCGCATTACAGCTTTATCCAGGTTGATCATATTTTTTTTTAGTATTGAAAACTTTTTATTGTAATCTTCAGTCATTGAATTCACATCTGTTCTGATACAGTACTAGATTTAAAGAACTTTTCAGTGCAAAACAATCAGGACTATGAAATATTAGAAGGACATACAATTTTTTTTCTGGTTACCATGGAAACTGTAATCATAACCGTGCAATAGTAATGGTTCTTGTGCTTTAATGGATGAACAATCATGATAGTGATTCTATACATGTATGTGATATTGTTGGGTGGAATTTATGAAAAATGTGGCCTTTCGTTTAACAGGAGACATTTTTAAAATCTTTAAAGGCAATTTTTTTTGTTTTTCAAAATTTTTTATATTTCAGATATAATTGTTCTGTTCAATGTTTTTTTACTTTCAATTTTTGACAGTTCATATCATTTCTTTTACAAAATTCTACAACATTTTACAGTTCAATTGATAAAATTATTTTTCATGGTTTTAGAAAGACATAGTCAATCTATACATATGCTTAAAACTTTAATCAATTCCATGCATTTTATAGGTCTTTATAAAAAAAAATTATTAGAAAAATGCTTGTGTGATAATTTGTGTTGTAAACTATGTGAGATAGAAAGACAGGTGCGAAGGTAATATATTGATTATTTTTTTTTCAAATTGAGTTTAATGCATTGCCCTTTGTTTTTTAGTTGAGTTACAACTTCGTTTGAAGATTTCTAGGGCAGGTGGGTGGCATGCGTATCGAATCTTGTTAGAAATAAGACATCTTTGTTACTTGACAGAGTCAAACCAAATTTATGCACACGTTACAGCTATGTATGGACAATATCTCTGTCAAGTTCGAAAATCATAATTTTTCGTCAAGAGTTAGAGATTTGCCATTTCATGTTTTATTATGTTAATTGAAAATATAAAAATAAAACCTGCTCTTTAGTTGTAAGTGTTGTAATATAATATAAGGCAACTCAACAATAATTATTTCAGTATCGAACTTCATCTTGATATTATGAAGTCACTGAATCTCCTCTCGATTCTTGTTACAAAATTAAATTTCAACGTTTTGTATGAAGAACATTTTGTCTTTATATAACAACATGTTTGATAGAAAATATGGTAGTCTGTGATTTGTTTATGATGATATTGGGCTTATTATATCCAAAGGTAGTTACATTTATAACATTAATTACACGGAAAATTGCTTAAAATATTTACAAATAGATGTAATTTGTAGCATTTGACATATACGGCAGTGCATTTTACTGATATATTGTGGAGAAAATGAGGTTGTATAGGGACCATTTCAGAATTGTATTTTTTGGAATGTCTCTGCTTATAAGTGTTGAGTTATAAAGAAGATATTTTTTGTAACATTTGATTGGCTGTGAGCTCAATTACACATCTTTAATTAAAGAACCATTTTTGAAAGTTTATTAAATGATTTTTATGTAGAAAGAGTGGGGTTTGTGTACATTTGATAGCTTTTATATATTTATGTATACATTGCTTATTTGTTTTTTGTTAAGAAAAATATATATGTATATATATTGTGATGGTTTGTGTGTTAACCTGAGGGGCATACAAGGGGATTTAGCATGTTACAAATAGATTTACAAATATTAGTCTTTTGACTTTTGATTTTACTAACAAAAGACCAGAATTAGTGTCATTATAATATTGAAATTCCCTTTAAGTCCCTCATTTCATAAGAATTATAAAGTGCTCAAAATCTAGTCAGTATTTAGCCAGGATCTCAATGGGTGGGGAAAACAGACATTTGTACAAATATTACAAAAATGTTGAAAATAATACATTAAATTTTAATGGTCAACAATATAACCAATCACTCCTTTGTTTAACCTTATAACTTATATATACTCTAAAAAAAAAAAATAACTACAACGTTCGATGGAAAGCTGGTTCTGTAGCTGACTGGTGACTGTTTGGTACATTCACTGTCTATAGTATACAGATTATATACTGTAAATCTTCAAAATAATGTTTACAATTATTAGACCAACAGTGAATATGCAATGTTATATTAATTAGATTGTTATCGTGGAAAAATGAAAACCAGCACATGTAAATTAATTGTACCTTTTGGTAGTCTTTTATGTTTCATGCACAAACGCACGATTTAAACAATGCAATCTTTCTCCGGTCAATTTCTTCACATGAATTTGAGAATTTACAGTAGATATTTTTTAAGTACAAATTAAAAAAAAAACAAGTGTCTGCTTAAACCATGATAAAATATTATAAATGTGTCCTCTTCATTGTTGACATTTCCTGCAAAGGGGAACCAGATGAATGAGTGAATTAAATTTGTTTTTATTTACATCCTAATTAATTGTATGAAAATTTACATACCATGAAAGGGAATAAACCCATTTATTATGCATATCTGTTAATATTTAAAAAAAAAAATGAATTCTCCTGACCCAAAGAGAACTAGTGCCACAAGGTAATAATATCCACTGTCTCAGTATATACTGTGAGGAATGGAAGCTTGTATACATGCATTCTTATACCCAAGTAATGTTTGAGGAAAATATATTTGTGTCATTTTTCATTGAAAAATTGTAACATTAGATGTGCTTTAGATAATCTTAGTAGCTAACACAAAGAAGGAAGCAAAATAGGTAGTCAATGAGCTAGCAGTGTGTAGCATAAAGTGCTTGTAAAAAATGGAATGTGATAATTAAAAAATAAATTTATATTGCTTTGGATCATTAAAAAAAATATGCACATTATTTTGTGAGTGAACAGAAATTTTGACAAAGGTAAAGGGACGTTTCTCTGTTACAAACATATAGTTTATAAAATATTTTATTTTATTGCAGTAAGTTGTGAAAAAAATGAAATTTGTTAACATTTTGTTTTTAAGCATCTTCACAATCAATTCATAATCAATATAGAGTTGTCTTTCCTTAGATTATCCTAGTAAGAAAGAAAAAAAATTCATGAAAAGGGAAACAACTCTGATTAAAAAAGTGTTCATGACATAGTATGATTTTTTTTTTTTTTTACAAAGGGGTAAACTCAATCTTGTTACAAAGTTTCTCATTTACTACATTTTTAGTAGTAAATTTAATCTTACATTAATATTTGTGTGAGTATAATGTTAATATGCATATACATTTTAAGAAAACAATATGTGTACTGTATCATTTAATTTCTATGCATTTTTTTCGTTCATTTGTAAACTTTTCTTTTTTTATTATGTACTGGAACATGGATAATTTACACATGTAAAAACATATATTCAGTGTGTACGCTGTCATATGCATACCATTTTATTATGAATGCCAAGCCATTTTTTTTTCATTCCGTTTTGTTTTTGTGTGTTTATTGCCTGTTGCATTGTTGTACAAGTTAAATATTCTATGTGAACAACAAATATTGGCCAACATTAAATGTGCCTAACTAATGAGTTTTTATTTTTGTACAAAGCATCATTTACTAGCATAAAAAAACCTAGCCATTACAGTTAATAAGAGTTTGTTGGTGACTTGGGACAGGTCGGTGGTTTTCTGTGTACTCTGTTTCCTCCAGTAATAAAACTGACCGCCACAATATACATGAAATATTATTGAAAGTGACGTTAAACACTATAACCTGTCATCGTATTGCAAAAAACAACTACACCACAAGGTTTGATTGTGTATCCACACATTGATCACAAAATACAAATTGATATTTGATTTATCTGACACCCGAGTTTTTTCTAACTTTCATCTTTTCGGTGTTATTATGCTTACCTGGAGTGCGGTAGATAGCGAGTTTTTAGTCCTGGTGCTTCAATGAGGGTTTGTTGGGATTCTGTTAACCAGTTTAAACAACCCAGCCACATTTTTGTACCTTTCCCAAGCCAGGAACTGGATTTCAAATGCTGTATGTAATGGGTCTTTTTTGTGTTTGGTGGTTTGAGAAGAGAGCTGGTTGTTTGTTTTGTTGACATAGGTGAAATTGTTGACCATTTAGTTATGTTAAAAGTATGCTCGTCTGCAGACTAGGGGTGGTATCATACTTACTTTGAAGGCTTTAGTGACTTCAAGGTCCCTTTCTGATTGATAAAGGCTTTAGTGACTTCAAGGTCCCTTTCTGATTGATGGGTTGTTGCTTAATTTCAAGCAAGCAATATTTCTGCTTTCATTCAATTTATTAAATTTCTTTTAAATATTTGTTTGGCTCTCAAATATGAGAATTTCTTCCAGATGCTTAAGCATGGCAAGGGATATTGGTGTTCATAACTTTCAGCTACCACTTATTGTAGGAGAAAAGCCTGGACAGTATAACTGACAATGCAATGTTCTATCCCAGAAAAATGGTACAACTAAGAGGTTGCTGAATGAGTGTGAATTTGTTGTTTAACTCCAACTCAGTAATTTTCAGCTATATCATGGCAAGAACAAGATGTATTTCAATGGGATGATGTCTACCTTGTACTAGACCAACATGCATAGTTGGATTTTATAGTGCTAGCTAACTAACAAGTCTGCAGATCCACCTGTCACATTACCGGTATCATCATTCCGAGCCAACCAGTCTTTGTTCTTGCTCCTTAATGCTGCATGCTTAGCGGAAAAGCAGCAAATACCATTTTCATAGTCGTTTGTATGACCCGGTCAGGGCACAAATCAAAGATCTACCATACACCATGGATGGGGTTGACAGGTTGTGCACAAATTTGATGACACAACTAGGTGTTCTGTCAGCTTAAGTTTCATTCATTTCATTCATTATTTGTTAAATGATGAAACAAATGTAATTTTCTATGCTTGTTTATGTCCTAGCTCTGACAGAAACCGAGCAACACGAACTCATCAGAAATTATTTGTTTTGAATACACACCATGCCATCAAATTGATAGGATAAACTAACCTTCGGAGTTAATATTAACCATTACCATAACAAGCACAAATCAATGTGGACAATTATGGCATATAACAAGATGGACAAACCTTTCATGTGTAAAGCCTAATATA
>MJUT01062426.1:446764-496685 GCA_002080005.1 Gigantidas platifrons | reverse complement strand
TAACCAAATACGTACCATTACTCAAGGTGAGCACGCTAACCAAATACGTACCATTACTCAAGGTGAGCACGCTAACCAAATACGTACCATTACTCAAGGTGTTACGCTAACCAAATACGTACCATTACTCAAGGTGAGCACGCTAACCAAATACGTACCATTACTCAAGGTGAGCACGCTAACCAAATACCAATATTTTATTCCAATTAAGGTCCCTGAAGGGGCAATGACAAATATACATTTATAATTTAAATGCAGTTACAATACAGAATGGAGACATGTTCATACACAAGACAATTCTATTTAAATGATGACATGTTATAGCAAGTGGGCTGTGTTTGGCAGCGCGACCTGAGTAGAGGCAAGGATAATGTATAGTAACAGAGTACATCATATGGTTGAAGAATGGACTACTTGTATGCAATCACTTAGCTGGAGGGGACGGTGCTTAAGAATTGTATGTTGATTCTCCCTAACCACTACACCACTAATGCGGTGGACAATACCAATGAATTGAGTAGCAATAGAACATCAGTAATTAAGATTTCTTGTTTATTTTGTATAAAATAAGCCTAATAAAGGCTTAAACAAATACTAATTGTATTCAACTATATATATAAAATCAAACTTTTGTCATGCTAAATATAGACTTCTATCATTCTCATTTAGATACATTCATTCAAAGCAATTATACATTGCACAAAAGGGAACTACAAAGCCATAGGTTATCAACCAACAGTAGATTAAAACAATGCTTTATTGTAATAACATAGAAATTAAATCAACAATTCTATATTTCAGCCAAATAAATTTACCTTTTCAAAACATGCCCATAGTCTAAGGGAGATAACTGCAAAACAATTTCAAATTATCAATTTCAGATTAATATTTTTTTTTAGTTAGGCCATGCAAAGTTAATTACTTGGTTCTCAGGCCCTTTTTTGTCAAAATTGATGAGGGAGGCATTTTTTCTTCTTTTTTTTGTGAAAAATATGGCAATGTATAAATCTTTTCATTACTTTATTGAAAATTTCAATTTTATTTCTTCCGATGGTGGCAGAAACATCACAAGTGGTTAATTTTTATGGAAACGTCAAATCCGCTGGTCCCAACGTACCATTTTTTTATCTCCGTAAACAATTCCAATAAGGTACAAGCTTCGGAGAAGCCCCCTATTATGTTTCCTGGTAAAACTGGCAAACATTTGTGCCGAATTTGCACAGAAACGATTGACATTTTGTCTAAATGTCAAATGGAAACACGTTTTTTATTTATACATTGTCATAGCGATGCTTTAAATCTCATTTAAGCATGATGCGTTTTAAAGCGTTTCACCGACCACGCGATATAAGAGAAAAACGAATGCGGTTGTTTTTTCCGTACGGACAGCGCTACCTTATTTAATTTATTTTTTTTTTACTATTTTTGCAAAAAAATCGGCAATGCGGCGACGAATTTCCACATGCGGGCGGGTCTGAGAACCAAGAAATTAACTTTGCATGGCCTTACTTTGCCAACACATTTTATGTAATGAAAGTTTTTATCAATAACATCTTGAGAACTTGCAGTGGAAAAATATCTAATAACAAAAATAATGAATGATATCAAATCATTTCTTTGGAACAAGTGCCATCTAGAAATGAGATACGATTTGAATGACACTCGTCATAAATTTACCTTAAAATTGGCCAATAAGAAATGTTCAATCTTTGAGTAAATTTATATATATCTAGCTGCTATGTCTTCAGAAAAATTCTTTGTATATTTATCTCCCACCAGGGTGTAGAGAATTTAAATCGCCATGATTTTCTTCAACCCGACCAATATTTTCAAAACATAAACCAGGAAATAAAACCATAAAACTTCCATTACCAAGTCTTACATTTTAAGATTGAAATTATTGCATAGGCAATTATATCTGTTGTAAAAAAAATAAAAAATGATTGTATATCAATATTAATATTTTGCTATATTATGTATAAATTTGCATACCAAAAAATGACATATTTATGTTACAATTAAGCTCTTTGGCGAGCAGTTTAAAATTAAAACCATACTACCAATATTTGAGAAATATGTTTTGATGTAATGATTTAAATCTTACCATCTATTATGGATAAATTCAGACATTGCAATTGAATAATTTGACTGGAAATTGAGTGACCTGTTCTAACCAAACATGGGTTATTTGATTTGATTAATGGGTTCCCCAAGTTTAAAACTGTACAACAATTTGAAAATACAGTTGAAATACAAGATATAAATAGAATAATAGCACTATTAAATGTTCATTGGTTCTTTTTTATACACATGTCATCAAGATTTAAACTGACGATATCTAAATATATAAACCAATCATCATGCTATATAAAAACAGGGCTCACCAAAGTGGGCAACTTTTTCACCCTGGTTTCCATTGAAATCGCCCTATTCTCACCAAAAGGAAAGAAAGTTAAAATTTTGCTAGCTTTTCAGAAGTCTGCCAGATTTTCTCTCACTTCTCCCTCAAGTCAACCAAGAGAGAAGTCATGTCACCCTGATTTACCAAGTGTGGAGAGCCCTGTAAAAGTCTCTTGTTTTCACATTTGACATGAAATACTTACAAAGCTTAATTTAATGAACAATAAGTGAATAATTTTTCCATTTTACTATGTTGCTACTAAAGTCTCATAATCAAGACAATTTAGACACAGTCACAAAATAATTTTACATGAAAACTTAAAAAATGTTATATATCACCCATGATATTACTTTAGTCAAATATGACAAATTCAGGTATTTTTTTCCCTAAAATCAAGAAAAAGTAATGTTTTCTACATGTATAATAATCACTGTACAATGCCCTAAACCGGTTCATAAAACAAAATGACTTTCTTTTTATAAACAAAAATATCCTCGGAAAGTGTATACTGAAAAGACAAACGTACCCTTGTATCATTCAATCTATACATTGTATGTATATAATACATAGTTTTATCAGTCATATTGATTTTCACATCAGTCTCGTATACATCTGAACAAATTTTGCATAGACACACACAACCATATAGCCTACACAAGAAAACAGGGGAGATAACTCCTGGATTGTTATGGTGGGAAAGGTGGATGCTGTATTGGAGTTCCAGATTGTACTTGTGTCTGTGCTGGTGATGGGTAGATTGCTGTAAAGAGAATATTAAATTATGTAAACAACTTTTATATAATTTTTTGATTATTTTTGGTTTATACATGTACAAGAAAATACATATGTATTTGGCATTCTTAACACAATATATGTTTCATAAACTGGAAATAATATGAACTGCATCTGAAATCTGAAGGTAATAAAATCTTGTTTTCCTTCCCTTCTGTAGACTTCAACATGAAAGCAAGATTGCTGTTTGTTTGATGGTGTTTAATGCCACTTTCAACGATATTTCAGTCAGTTTTATTGGTTGTGGAAACCGGAGAAAACAACTGACCTGTCACAAGTCACTGACAAACGCACCAGTTTGAACTTGAAGTTATATACAAGTACCAGGTAATGCAAGTCAGTGATCACTTTATGAAGAAAACAGTCACATGTCAGTGTTTTTTGTGTACATATTAAAACTTGAGCAATTTGTGTTCATTGGAATTGTAAGATTTTCACAGAATGACTGCAGTTTTACTGCAACTAATTAACAACAGTGTGGGAAACGAACGCTCGCCAACTCGCCAAGGCGAGTTGAAATGTCGGGTGGCGAGTACAATCCACTTTATACTCGCCGGTCTGGCGAGTAACAGTTGTAAGGCGAGTAGGAACTTGAAAACGCTCGCCACGATAACTGGTATACAGCTTTAAAATACCATAGCTCCCAAACAGTTAAAATATATGTTAACTGTGTCATTTATCCAACATTTTATTAATCATTGCTCGATAAGAAAACATTCCATCATGTATCGTATCTATCTTTACCTCCAACGTTGGAGATCATGACACTTTCTCTACAGAAAAATTAAGTATACAATCCCGACCCGCATAATTTTGCCAAGGTCGATTTCACGATTAAATGAAATATTGTTTCATAAAAAATAGATGTGATGACTTTTAAAATTAATGCAAATACAATAATTTGGTTTTGAAATATTTCAAACGACGCGAAAACAAAAAGTTAAATATGTGTCGGAACCAGATTTGACATACATGTTTTATACCGCGTATCAAAACTTAAAAGTCTGTGCTTCCGTACTTGATGAAGATGAAGACAACGAAATTGAGGAATAAGAGATCAGTGCAGCTCTTAAGAGAGTGTTGATCCTTTTTGACCAAGTTAATGACTTGTCAAAATCTGCAAAATAAATTGTTGAACATTACTGTATTGTTTATTTGGTATTTGTTGGCGAGTTTAAAAAAAATGTCACTCTCCAAACATGGCGAGCTCTATTTCATTTTGGCGAGTACTTGTTTCAATCCACTCGCCATTTTGGCGAGTGTTTGAAAAAAATGGTTTCCCACACTGTAACAATAAACCTTGTTTGTACACATGTATGTACATGTGTATGTATGAAAATATTAAGTTCAAGTCAGATGCACCATAGGGTTGCTGTTATATTTAAAGATTTTGCTAAAAAAAAATATCAATTTTTTAAATCAAGTGTCAGAATATTAAAATTTCAAAATCAACAACTACATTGTAAATTGTATCACCAGTATTGGGTTCAAATTATTTACTTCTACCAAATACTGTGTTCTTACTGTCTTAATTTTAATTCTAACTTACCATTTTCAAATCATTGAAGAGAAAGGAATCATATTTATGGAATCCAATTAAAATCAGATGTTTGTTGGAACTTCTTTACATTTTTTTTAATCTGGTGTCAGATGCACAAACATCCAACAAAATCTTGTATCGAGTCAAGTCTGTGTCACACTTCATATGACCAATCAGAGACAAGCCCACAAATATTTTAAGCATTGAACAGCTTTGAGTTAGAGAGCTTCGGAATGCAAGTGAAAGGTTACCTGACATGACCCTATACAAGATATCACATGTTAATGGATCACTGGATAAAAAAAATATTAAACATCCAAAAACACCCTATTTTATTTAGATTGGCATTTAAAAAATTTCTCTTTAAAAAAAAGAAATCCCACCAAAATTTTTTAATTTTGCTATTTAATTCACAGAAAATGAAATCATTACCATTTACTTACATGGATAAGCATGATAAACTGGATAAGCTGCCTCTAGAACGTGAGTGTGATGGTGTGTATGGACATGTCTCTGTGTTGGTGGGGAACTAGAATCTCTCATTTTATCACCAACTGACAATGGTAATGATATTGGTTTGTCAGATTTTGTCGTTGCAGGTGATGCCGAACGAGAATTTGATTTTCCCTTTTCTTGTAACTCATGAATTTTATGACTGGCACTACTAGAATTTCCTTGGTTGACCGGATCAGATTTTTTAATATTGTCACTTTCACTCTGTCCCGATTTAGAAACAGGTACGATCTTGTTGGATTTTTCTGCTTCCGATCCACCGACAGGGTAACCGAGCTGAGATGGATGAAGATAATTGGTTGGATAAACCATACTTCTGTACATATTGGAATCGAACGGATGGTGTCCATAAGACGATGGCGGAGATTGAACGAATTGACTGTGGTAGAGGTAGGGAGAATAATGAGATCCAGATGGTAGAGATGGAGAATGAGATGATGATGACGATGGTGTATGGGGACTGGATGATTTTGAATATTGGCCATGTTTGGATTTGGGAGTCTCTACACTACTACCACTACTACTCCTGTTTTTATCAGACAGAGTATCAGCATTTCTTTGCTTATCAAATGATCCCTCCATGTTCTTGAATTTGTCACTTTTATCATTTGACCTTTCGTCAACGTTTCTAACCCTTTCAGAAGAAGGGGTACATGTCCTTTCATCATTATTAGCACTTTTAGAAGTAGTCATTTCTGAAGTTGGATCACCTCGGTTTGCATCTTTGAATTTATTGCATGGTTCTTGTTTTATATGTACATTTGGCACTAGACCTACAGACAAGTCTTTTGATTTATCTCCAGGGTAGGGACTATTGTTACCAGATACTGGTTTATTACTAACTAAATCCATAGGACGAGAAGAATCAAAGCGATTATCACCCACTTTCTTTTGCTCAACACGTTTCTGATGCTCAATGTACTTCTGCTCCTTGTACATTTGCATTCTCCTTGTTTGTTCGTCACTCATTTTCCCATCCTTTTGTGATTTAAATCCTTCACTATTTTGCTGTTCTAAACGATTTTTGTCCATGGAAGATTTAAGGTCAATATTATTATCCTTTAAAATATGCTGCTGAGTTTCATTTTGTTTTTCACGCAACACTTTTTCCTTCTGATCTTTCTCATTCACATTTTCATTTTGCCGTTTTGGATCGGAGTCTCTATTTAGATAACCTCCTAAATATTCACTAGACATATTTTGTGGTTTATTTTTCATCATATCACCACCACTACTAGCAACAGGCATGGCTAAATCGGTGATAGATGATCTACTGACTGACCGAGATGATTCCATTTCTTTCGGAATACCCTCTAAATGCATCCGTTTTTGTTGTTCTTCTATCATTTTTTCAAAGTGCTGCCTATACAAGGGATCATTGGCCATCATATGCATATGATAATTTGAGTCCAAGTATGGTCCGTATGCTGCCATGTACTGGTATTGCTGATGGGGGGGTAAGCTTTGTAATGCATACATTTGTTGTTGGACCCATTTTTGATGCTGCAATTGTTGAAGTTCCGTCTGCGACAATTGCTGTGGTCGATCAATTTTATCACTACTATCGCCACTTTTTTCTAATTTTGATTCGTCCACTTTTGATTTATTTTCCGCACCACTTCCCATTTTCATATGATCAACAGGAGTACTTCTGTCTTTATTTACGATAGGATTATTTTGCATCTTTTGAATGTTTGAACCAGGGGAACCCTGAGCTGCAGGTGATAAGAGGTAAGGTGATTGATTGTAATAATTTCCATACATTCCATATTGATTTAATGGTTGGTTTTCGAGGTTCACACTGGGAGCACCTTGTAAATCTTTTGGTTTATTTACATTTTTCTCGTCAATAATTTGTGGACTAGCACTTTGTGCAGGCGACCCAGCCTCATTTGCATCAGAAATGTCTGAGTATGCTGGGCTTTGCACATCATCATTAATATTTGATTTATTGCTTTCGTTTGTAATAACTTGTAATGTAGGAGTCACTTTTAGAACACTGGGTTGCTCAGTTCGTGGAGTGTGACTCAGATCAACAACTTTTTGCTGTGGCTGAACCTGCCCTGTTATTACACCAACATTGGAAGGATAAGACGGTTTGTCTATGACCAATCCAGACTTTTCCCTGTCAAATTCTACGGGTTTACTGATAGGAAGACTCTCTTTTTTAATCTGTTCTGTGGGCTTAGCCATTATTGGTGCCACTTTTATCACACTACTCGGACTAGCTTCACTCTTTTTAATATCAGGTTTAATTAGTTTTGGTGCAGCAATATTCACATTTTGTGAAGTATTATTTGGATCTTTTTCTTTCAGTTTCTTTTTGTGTTTAATTTTCTTCTCTTTCAGCTCTTTAAGACCCAGTAAATGTTGATTAACAGCTGGTGATTCGCCCAGAACTGTTGGTTTTGGCTGAATCGGTTGAAACTGTGTTGTACTAGAAACATGTGTATGTGTTGTAACAGGGGCTAGATTAGTATGAGTAACAGTCACATTGGTTGTCAAGGCGATCATATTTGAAGGTGCAATTGGCCGATTCATCACTTTTGGCTTGATCAATTTTTCTGTTTTCCCTGATAAAAAGTCTGGTTTCAGCTCATTTGATTGTGAATTTGTAGATATGGCAGCAAATGTAATAGGTCTTGCTGATGATTGTAGTGGGCTAGTTGAAACTGTCGACATACTGACGATCGACTTATTTATAGTCGGTGTTTGTAACACAGTTGTTGAGGCTGACGAAATACTGGCTTCTGAACTTTGAACTTTTGAACTTGCTATAACTGCATGGAAAGTAGTCCCAGACCCTATTTTGGGCTTAGTAATTGTAGCACTAGTCGAGTTTATTGAAAAGGAGTTATCTCTCTTAGATTCATCCATCTTAGCAACTTCAGCGGAGGGTTTTACTGTTGGTTTCACAACATTTACAATGTCTATATTTATCGAGTCCTCATTATCTGTCCGTTTACTCTCCATGTCTTCAATGCTGTCCATATCTATTTTAAGATTGTTTGAACTATTTTCACAGCTTTCACCCATATTGCTATCCATATCTTCTAACATTGAATCTTCGGCGTTATCCATGTCTCGTGATTCCTCGTCACATTCTATTCCTGCCGAACTGTGAGCATGTGATTGATGATATCGCAACCCATTCATATGCTTGTACTTTTTCTTACAATTTGGTTCTGGACATTCAATGAATGTTGTTATAGGACTTTCGCTACCATCCCCAGCTGCACCACGTGAACATGAACGACTACGTTTTGTTTTTGCACTATCATTGACGACACTTTCCATTTCTGCGGGTCTTCCTTTACGTTTTAAACCAACAGTTGGTGTAGAAATATCAGATTTGGCAGGACTAGGAGGAGCAGTGAACGTACTACTCCCTTTACGACCTTTACGTAAAGTTCTCCCTTCTAAAACCTTCTCAATCACAGGTGTACTCATTGTCCCTCTACCACGCTTGGCTCTTCCTTTTGGTGTTCTCGACTCCAGATCACTAACTGGAGAGTCACAATTAAATCTGAAACGAACAAAAAATTGTTAAATTGTGTTTTTGTACATTTTTGGTATAACAACAGAGTTGGTTTTTTCAGGAATGTCAAACATAATATTTGTGTCTTTATAGCAAAAATCAGCATGTAGAAACCAGTGCCTCTAAGGAGCTTGCAATAACTAAAGTCGTTTGGTTTAGAATAAGCTTCAAATTACCGGTAGCTCATCTTTTATAAGATCATATAACATTTTTCTTGTTTCTATCAAGTTCAAATTACAGTCTTGCAAATGCTTAAAGACCAGTATAATCAACTATGGCACTCACAAACTGAAAATTCCACAAAAGCCTTAACTTACAGGTTATTTAAAGACAATTTTATGCCTGAACCATATCTTGAAATATTGGACTCAAAAAATGCCATTATTTTATGTAAATTTAGAACCACTAATCATAGATTACCAATTGAAATAGGAAGATGGCAAAATATTGAAATAAACAATAGGAAATGCCTCCTCTGTGACACAAATACCATTGGAGATGAATTTCATTATATTTTACAATGTCGATACTTTGAGCAAAACCGTAAGAATCTCATCCCAAGTTACTTTAGAAATAGACCAAATGTCCTTAAATTTAAAAATATCATGACCATAACGAAAAAATCAGATCTTTTAAAATTATGTAAAATGATAAAAGTCATAAATGAAGGTGTGTGTGCTCCTGGCTAATCCCTGTGTCCATTTCTGTTTTTCTGTAACTGTAATTGTACATGTATATATTTGTAATTCTCTATACCTATGTATTGCAATGGTTTATTGAGAAATAAAGATATATATATAAAGTTTATTACAGGTATTATTGGTTATGTTCAATTGGTCGAGTGAATCCATTGGCAGTTATAGCTATTGATTGATTGATTGGTGCTTGATGCCAATGGCAACATTAAAAGTATTTCAGCTATATCGTGCTATTGAAGACATTTCTACCTTTAATAACAGTAGTGGCCATTCTCAGTGAAAGGATATGAAGCTGTCAAGGGACCATACAAGCCATGGTTTGTTCAAATTTTTCTCTGTGATACTAATGATAGATGCAAAGTAATGGCAATAGTTACGGTAACGGTAGTACACTTTTCAGTCATGGTGTGAGCTAAAAATCACATCTTCTATAATCAGACTGTCCCTCTTGTTTTATTCTTCTTGTGTTAACTGGTTGGTTTAATTTGTCCTTTTTTCTTATTTTGTTGTTTATTCTTTCTTGGGAATTTTTTTTTTTTATAAAACATTGTGTTCTAAATCAAATGATGGCTTTCTTTGTTTACTTTTGCAATGTTCTTCTTGTTTATTGACTGAGAGTCATAGTTTCTTAATACCAAGTGGGAAATTATTCAGCTAAAACATGGTGACAATATGTCACATTTCAATAAGATAATGATGTCATCTTTGACCTACATGCCTAGTTGGATTTTTATAGTACTAGCTCACTGAAACAGTTTGCGGTTAAGACATGTTGCTCCGCTCGGACACATTATTCTGTTTCTGAGCCAACCAGTCTTTGATCTTACTCTGTAATTCCTCATGCTTAGCAATGAAGCAGCAAATACAATTCTTATAGTCTCTGGTTGTAGCTTGAACCAATGACCCTTGCTTTTAACAATCAATTGTACAATAAAATGCAGAGTACCTATGATATTTTCATATCTTATCCTTACCTTGGTGGAGCCCATTCATGTTTTGTGGCATCTAATAATGTACCAACATAAGTCTTGTCCCTCCATGTTACATTTACAACCAACACACCTACAAGAACAAAATAAACATGATCATTAAATGAACATAAAGAACATATACTAATACAATGTATATCTAAAAAGCTACACTATATCTCTAGGTATCTACATAAAATATCTAGGGGTACTTACCATCCAGAAAATATAGAAATATATTAAGGATTTGCTGAATTCATCTATGAGATGTCATATTGGTGCTTATACTGAGATTTGTGGGCTTTTGATCAGTAAGTTATTGTTGTTATATGACAAGTAATCATTTTTTCAGCTATATCATATCAATAACAAGTTATCATTTTTTCAGTTATATCATATCAATAACAAGTTACATTTTGTTAAGGTGATAATCATGAAGTCCATTTCTTAATAGACTAGTTGGATTTTAGTGCTAGCTCACTGAAACAACAGTCTGCGGGTAGACATGTCGCTCCACTCGTACATATTATTCTGATTACAACCCAAATCATCTTTGCTCTAACTCCTTCATACTTAGCGGAGAAGCAGTAAACACCAATTAAATAGTCATTGGAGACGGATTAGTATAAGCTTAGCTTGTTTCCGAATCCTGTCATGTTAAACAAAATTTGTATGTATTATAACATAACAGTTTATCATGAATAAACATGTTTATACCAAATAGTCATTGGCATTACCTAACCAGGACTATTGCACTCAAGACGAGCATGCTACCATTACATCACTGATGCAGTTTGTGGGCTTTTTATGACATTATTGAAATAAAACCTACATGTACATATGTATATCATCAATGATATCTTTGAAAACAAATTGGTCTTGTTTTAACAATGCATAATACACTTCATGTTTGTTTAGTCTTGAATTTTGAGCTCAAATCATAACCACACTAAATGTCATTGTGTCATAAATTACACAGTCACACGGGTATGTGTTTTTGATCTTGATTGTTTGATTGTGTGTATTCTGGAAATCATTTAAATGCATTACATTATCAAAAGCATTCTTTTTTAAGAAAATACTGACAAAACAATTAATATTCATGATGATCATATTCTAATAAAAACTCCACAGAACCATGAAATATTTACATGAATACCAAAGTTCTCTTTTCTGAGAAGATAAATTCATCAAAGAAAATCACTAAAGAAAAAAATAAACCATAAAAGTCCTGTAAAAATGATTGTGTAAAACTTCAGCATTCGTTTGTTGGGGTCATTATTTTGATTTTTATATATCTGATGCATGATAGAACAATTTTATTTATCTGAATGCATGGTTTTAAGTTTATCCCACCACTTTTGATTAAAATGCCTGTACGAAGCCAATAAAATGATAGGTCATGTATATTATATACATTTGTATATATGGTAGAGTTATAGATTTTGACTCTTGTTTCTGTGATTTTTCTATTAGAATTTGACTCTGTTCTGATGGTATCGTATCTTTTGTTTTTCATTTTATTGTTCAATAAGCTATGGCGAAACATGGTTAAATAGCTATAGATCCACTGACACACACAATAAACTTAATATGTGTAAACATGTAACAGTTGAGTTACAATGTCTAATTACAGGTATAGACACAAAATAATGGAAAGAAAAAAATTGTAAATTTATCAAAATTCATGAACCATGAAAATTAGGTCAATTTTATGATGGACATGTACCATTCAAGATGAATGCCTTGACCAATTACAGTTGACTAATCATGTATATGAGGTAAAGATTAAGTGACATGTATACTCCAGGATTAATGTGACTAAAAAAACAGCTGATGACATACCCTGTGCCTCCTGGATACATGTAAGTTAGGACTACCTAATATGACATATGACTATGAAATGTACACTATTTATAACATGTCAATCAAATATGCCTGACTTACAAAACTTTAAAATTCTTTGGCTTTCCAACTTTTTGAACTTACCTGATGAAGGTTATTCCAGAAACATGTCGTGCACACTAAATTTGATATCTACGTTTTTATTACAATGAATTTTACATTATAAGGGATGGAACATATTCACCATTTTTCCATAACCCGGTAATTTAAAATAATCTGAACTTGGTCATTCAGCCAACAGTGATCTATGCACAGAACAATTACTGACCATTTTCTGTTTCCTGCCAGACTATCCCCTCTAATAGAACATTAGTTCCTGGTTCACATGGTCCAAGACAGTCTGGGTCTGTAGCCACACCAATACTACTGGTCTCTGTTCCTACATGGTTATGAGATGAGGTAGATATATCATTCTGTAAACACAAATAAAATGTCAACATGAAGATGAAAAACAACTATTAATGCACTGAAGAAGACTTGAATACAATATACATTTGTATATCATAATTTCCTTTAAAAAAAATTGCTGTAAAGTAATCTAATGATTGTTCATGAACAGTTTGGGTTATTTTAAATTTCTAATCTAGTTTCTAGGACACAAATTAGTTAAAAGGGATCAACCATTACTTATTTTTTGTGTTAAATTAAACACACACTGACTGATCATAAAATAGCCAATAATTCATCTACTAATATCAAAAATGTATCTTATTTAATTAAAACAGAAGAGTCTTATAAAAAATAAGGAGTACAAATATATTTCTTTCGAATTACATTTTGTATCTCTATATTGGTTTTTCATTTACACAAAATAAAAAACATGATTTGCGAAAATTTGACCATTACACAATGACAAAAATGTATTTCTTAAGACTAAAAAGCACAATAATGCATGAATAATTTACAATTGTCTTTGACCAAGAGACATTTGGTTGTTGATGGGCTGTCATAAATAATTAGTGACCAAGATGTGATGGTTGAATTAAGTCTAATCCTTAACTGAGATGATTCTGGATAGAATATAAAATAACTGAAAATCAATGGAAAAATAGCTGAAACCATCTACACTCCCCCCATTTCAAAAAGGACATTTTTGACCTGTTCTCATGACTGTCCTGCAATTTTTGGAATTTCTTTAGCTTTTAAACAGAAAAATAGCTGTAACCAGTTAAATAACTGAAAAAAATCACCCCTGCTTTAATTGATTTTAATATTACTGTAGAAGAAAATGTTTGATATTGCTGTATAAATCTTTCAGAACCTTAGAAATTTTCAAAAAAGATATCCCAATAAATTGATTTTAAATGGTACAATCCAATTAAAATTAAATGTTTCTCTGATCTTTCATTTAATGTAGACATGTACATGTACAATAAACAAACATTTAATAACATTCTGTATCGGGCATATGGGGGGTCAAATTTTTAATCGATCAAATCAGTGAAGAGCCTTCCAAATCTTGAGGTATTAAAATCCAAGATGTTCGAATCGGCACCCAAAGACTAAATTACAGGTTATGCGGGTTTTCATCTGTCCAAACTAAAATTACACTGAATGTATTCTGGGGTGCTTTTGTTACAGCAGTTCTGTTACAGACTAGCTTTGTTCATAATTAAACTCAGCACACACTGAGAGCAGTTTTCAAATTCATTGGTCAATATATTTTTACTGTCTTTTATAAGTTAACTGATTGTTACATGTAGTTGTACAATATGTACTATGTTGACATAAAGTGAGCAGTATTTCAGCTATATAGTGAAAACAAGTTTACTAACAAAAAAAATGTAGGCAAAAAGTAAGCACTGGGTAGGCATCTTGGGCAGAAGTTTAGATTGCTACAGAAAAACCAGGAATTTTATTGGATATGGTGGACAAATTTTTGTCTTACCAACAGGACACCAACAACCACTACCAACAATTTGTCGTTGCAAGTTGTATTGTACAATGTACATGTTAAATATGTCCTAAGTTGTATATTTGATTCGTCCTTGCACAACCAGTCGATTCCCTGTTTTCAGTGTGGTTGTACCCTGCAGCAAAGAAACTAGGTCCTACAGTTTGCATTTCGATACCCAGCGTGTATGATTGAACCCTCAAAGGTAAATGAAAGGTTACCTGACATGACCTCAGACAGAATGCTGTCAGATATTAATTAGTGTATTGTCAAATAAAAATAAAGATCTAACAAATATCTACATTGTAATTTTAATTCATGATTGATTGATCAGTGTGTAATGCCAGCTTTTGTAACTTTTATGATAAACAATAAATAAAATAAAGGGAAATTAGAACTTAATAATATTTTGTTAAAAATGCAATTTCTACACAAATAATCATGATGATAATGAGAGGTTTAGGAAGCTGTACAATCTAAGGGAAATGTGCATACTTCAAATGTGATACATCCCTAGTTAAGTATACTTTCAGGAAATCATACAAGTATGTACTTCTACTGTTCTAGTTTCAATTTCCAAAAGAAATAGGATGTAAAGCGGAAATAAAAGTACTCATGACAGTACGTATGTTGTATTTATGTATTATAGTGGAAACCCCCTTTGTTTCAAAAGCCATATGATAAACTCTTTAAATTCTTTTCAGTCTTCAAACTATCTGAAATTGTCGATATATATGTATACCTTAACCTGCAGGCCTTTTCAATAAGGGGCGGTATCATGTACTTTTACCCACCTAAAATGGTCTTTGGTACTCCCTGATTTTAAAGAATGTTGTATATGATATTCATGAAAATTGATCAAATTCTAATAAAAGGCCTGTAAATAGTGAAGTACTGGTAGACTTGAAATATATTGAAAGCCTTGCTTAACATGGATCAAAAGTAGTATTCTGACACCAAAAAAAATATGTACAGGGAAAAAAAACAATATATTATTATTTAACTGTAGGCTGAGACATGTTGGTTATATCATATATCCAAGTTAATGCTCTTAAAATGTCAACTTGTATTTACCCCAAATCTTATCAATCTTTTTAAGAAGAAATAAAACAGGATTACTTATATATATGTACATATAGATTTGTAATTTATTTTCAATAAAGAAAACATGCTTTAACATGCAAAATTTACATACATGTAATTAAAATACTACCAGCTTTTTCATGCAATTTGCCACTAATGTGATAACTGATATGTCCTACCCTAAATAATCTTTATTGGCAAACAAATTTTGAAACACTGCTTTGCAAGCCTGATACAACATATTTAATATTTAAAGAAACACTATAATTTCGACAAAAAGCAGACAATAATAAACAACAGATTGAATAACTCTTTGATTATGTAATGAAGGTCATGCACAAACTGTAATAAAAAAAATATTTGATTGGTGTACTGTATATTACTATTTGTATTGTAGACAGTTAGAGAAGTTACTCATGTTGTAACTTAGTAGTCATATATAGAGGGTCTACTCTTAAGAGGGGCACATGTCCATGTTGAAAATATGTGTGAACATGTATGAAATGATATTAAGTAAAGCAGTACAAGTGTCCTCCTTTAAGTGTTTTCTTTCACAACTCTTGATAAAAGAAACATTCTCGCAAGAGGCGAATATTGGTACAGGTCTTTTTTTAAGAAATAAAAATACATAATGAAAGTTCTAGAATCAATTAATGTATTTAATATGTCAGTTGTCTGGCCATGGCTTGTCCAGATTTCCTCATAACAAATAAATTATTTTCAATCATTGTCAGCAATAAACAAATTATTTACTTCTATATTACAAATACTGGACATAATTATGATAAGTTCTGGCCAACTTCTGGGCAATCATATTGTTTTCTTCCTTTTTCCTAGTATGCAAAATTTTGTCCAAAATGTGGACTAGCCAGAATTTGTTTTCCAGCATTCTGTACACTACTGATGCATGTATTGGTTTAAATCATTCCTAATATAAATGCAGACATCAGATCTACACACATACATTTTGTACATGTCAGTTTACAAAATATGTTAAATATGCATTGTGTACTTTGTAATTTAAATTCAGTATACAATATTTTCTACCTTAGTTATATTCTCTGTAGACTAATAAATTTAAAAATCTTCCAATTCATTCTGTGGGAAAATATTCCAATTTAATGTGGGAAAATCTTCCAATTTAATGTGGGAAAATCTTCTAATTTAATGTGGGAAAATCTTCCAATTCATTGTGGGAAAATCTTCCAATTTAATCTAGTTTTAGACCTACATTTTGTATAGTCCAAAAAATATGATCAAATATGGTATACTGAACATAAAACTGTAAAGATTAAGAAGGACAATACTGCTAGGTTAACACTAACAGTAACTGAGGGACATTTTGGAGTAACTATTTGACATTCTGGAGTAACTATTTTAGCATCTAATATTTAAGCAGCCAGAGCCATGCACACAAGTGTAAGCAGCTATAAGGTATTGTACTATACAGCCCAACATACTTCCTTAAACTCTACATTATTTCTTGACTCTCCTCTTCCTTTAACTGATCTTATAAATCATACTGACAGTAGCTGAGGAACCGTAGCAAAAGACCATAAGAGCTATGGTTCCCTAGATAACTAAGACAGAAGTTTTATTTATAATAAAATCATCTATTTTCTATTTGAAAAGGTTTTTTTTTAATCTAATCTTCAATTTAATTTCTTATTCTTTAAAAATTAAAATTAAATATTGAAATTCAATGCATTAATATTGCATGAAATCTTTTAATACGACAACTGAGGGCAGGTCAGTGAAAAAAAAAATCTGTAAACATGGCAAAGGTCACATGATTAATGGTGATGTGAGATTTGGACCTTAAATTTTATACAAGTTACATTACCACTAATGATAAGTGAATTATAGTGAACGTACAAAAACTGATCTAATCACGAAAAATTAACAATTGTTGCTGTCAATTTCACCGAAAAGTACTATTAATGTCTTGTCTTCCAGGGTGTATACTTTTTTCTTATATTTAATTTTTTTTCAACAATCAGACAAAAAGTACAGCTAAAAAAATTTTTTCTTCAGTTTTGGTTAAATTGACCAATTCCTTAATGTGAAAGATTTTTTAATAATTTTGAAAATCAGAAGTGGTTTACTGCAGGTAGGGGCAATCTTGGATCAACAGCACAATTTTTTTCATTCAAACAAAAATCTTATTTTGAATTCAGTACTAGTTACGACCATATTTTATCAGGAAAGTCAAGAAACCAGTAAAAGTCTTGGAAGTAGCAGACGGACAAACAGTACAAACCTTTTCGACCTTGACTTTTTTAATTGGAAAGCCTATGTTTTCATCATCTTTGGCATCGAAATCATATGGGTCGTCTGGCTTGCTGGAATCACCAGGTTTAGAATCCAGGGACACTTGAGAAAATGCTGCATCTAGAGTAGTACTCACAGAAGATACACTGATATCTGATCCTTTAACGGCTTTCTCCTTCAACTTCTCCTTTTTATGTGCTCCTTTGACCTTTGGGGATTTGTCACCTAATACTGTTTGTTTGACTTTGTCTACTTGAGTTCCATTTGCACTACTATTACTACTTTCGCTTGAGATTGACGACATTTTTTCTCCTTTGACAATTTCGTGTTTTGCATCACTTTTACTATTATTTACATTTTTTCGCTTAATTTTCATTTTTAATCCTTTATCAACAGTTGCGTGGTGTTCCGCCCCGCTCATCCTTTACCTTCTTCCTACACTCCTTTGTTACCACAGTTAATGGGGGAGGAGGAGTGTAGGGGTTGTCTAGCTTCCATCTAATGTTGAACTGTGCCATTCATTCAAGTTGTCTGCATAGTTTAAGAGTCTGACATATTTTATAACAGTAGAAACCTGATTCCAACGGAGAAATTGTCTCTCACGGCTATATTTTCATTCTGCCATCTTTATCTGCAAATAAAAACCGAAAATTTATAGATGTCATTTCAACTATTTCAAAACATAAAATAAATAACTACATGTACAAAATGTACTTATACTGTATGTAGCTTAAAACCTGTTTGAACAAGATATACAGAAGTGTACTTAAATGTGTGTGAACTACCTATTCAGAACTGTATAAACCATGTGTGGTTGATTGGTTGGTTTTATTAATGCCACTTTCAACAATATTTCAGTTATATTGTGGCGGTCAGCTTTATTGGTGGAGGAAACCGGAGTGCCCGGAGAAATCCCTGACCTACTGAAAGTCACGGACAAACTTTATCACATAATGTTGAACACCTCGTCAGCGTGATTCAAACTCACAACATTAGTGGTGATAGGCAGAGATTGCATATACTGTATACATGTAGGTTATTGTAAATCCAATTACCATACGTTCACGACCATGTCGTCCTCTCTAAAAGTAAATCATGTGTGAAAGAAAAATACAATGTACAATGTATTAAAAAGACCAGTATAAAACCTAATAAGATAGCATTCAATGGTCGATGTAATGTTTCAGTTCTGTCTCTTTCAATAATTTATCCCGTCAACCAGGCAAAGTAACTTCTTTGTTTCAGGTACAATTTAAGAACATTTGTCTTAGAGGTTGAGCTGGTCAGACCTACATGTATCTATACCTCACTATATATAACTATAAAAAGGATAGTTAACAACATTAACATACTATAAATAAGTTACTAATGAATAGCCTAGAAAATGAAATATGAATAGAAGAAAAATGTGTGCTAAAATGGGACCACATTTATTGCATAATCTTGCCAGGAGAAATTAAAATCAACAATTGTGTTTAATCTAGTTTTCCTTGAGATGAACTTAGATACTATATAAAAGTATCATTAGAATTTGATTACGCCTCTATCAAATTAATCCTAAAGATATGATATATCAACAATTTACAACAATTGTATACCTGTTTTCTACAGGTAAAACTTGTCAAGGTGTGAATTTCTATACATGTACCAGTACATGTATTAACAAATGACCATTTCACTACATGCATTATATAGTAGAAAACTTGTCTGATTTGTTTCCCCTCAGTCAATGTTTAATTTACATAATTAGTATAAAATGCAAGTCAAACTTGTATATATATTTTTAAAAAAAATGCAAGTAAATATGGTTTATTATTTGTGGATTTAAACATTTTCATTTCTAAATTTTGTTGTTAACATAATATTTATGATTGGTATTATGACCAGGGCTTAACTAAAATGTAATCTATGCTTAAGGTCAGGTGATAGATAATTGTGTCTCAATATTTGATTTTTACTATGTAAATAAACTGATTAAACTAACAAGTGGATTTTCAAGTAAATCCCTCAATTTCATGTTGATTCACGTGTCGAATACTGAATGGTAAAGTAAAGGTTACTCTGGCCGAAGCATGATACGGCCACAGCAAGTCCTCCTACATATATCTAGATGAAAATTTTGCCCAAAAAAAAACATACAAAACAGGATGAAAATAATAAGATTTCAAATTTTGAAATCATCCACCCCTTTTATGTCAAAAATGATAACAATTACATACCGGTTTATACCTATACATTTCCTAGGGAATTCATTAAAATGAACCTCATCAAAAAACAGATGAACAATAAATAATATACATGTATAAAAAAAACACCCTATTTGTCTGCTTTCAATCTTACATTTCTCCCCTCCAAATAGTAGCAAGACACTCCACTAACAATATCAAGGATCATTGTGTTAAAACTTCAGAAGGATCAGTCAACTAGAATAAATGATACTGTACCAAACTTATTGTGTTTACAGACGGAGGACAATGACGACGACAACAGACCCATAACATAATACTATCAAAAATTTTGTTGTATAGAAATGAGAGCGTCTGACCAAGACTTTCTCACTTTTACTTATACATTGTATGCAGTCCTCGAAATGACAATTTGATTTTACTGGTCTGAATAAAATTCTTGAATTTATTTTTATATACATGTACATGTAGTTCTAAATAAAAACAGAAAAATTTACTGGTCCTAACAAAGTTTTACTGGTCTTGGCCGGAGGACCGGTGCTCATCATTAGGAATGCTGTATGTTTTAGCCAGATTTAGTCCATTTCTTTTGCAATATGAAATTAATACCTGTGATTTGAAAATGATGATGTTTGTACATATTGTACATGATATTTATATCATACATAATATATGTTTTGGTTGATCAACATGTATACATTTTGTTTTATATACAGTGAAACCTGGAGAACACCAAATAAAGGCATAAACACCAAATAAAGGCATAAACCAAACTTTTACTAATGTTGATATGTCAGAAAACCTAACACCAAATAAAGGCATAAACCAAACTTTTACTAATTTTGATATGTCAGAATTCTTTGTTAATCTAACATACATAAACTCAACACCTGTTTATTCCAAACACAAATGCTTATTCCGGGGAGATTGGGTATATTATGGTGTTTAAACACCACTTTCAACAATATTTCAGTTATATTGTGGCGGTCAGTTTTATTGTTGGTGGAAACAGAAGTATGTGTACCTGGAGAAAACCACAGAACCGCCGCAAGTCACTGACGAACTTTATCACATAATGTTGAATCGAGTACACCTCGACATGAGCGAGATTTGAACTCACAACATTAGTAGTGATAGGCACTGATTGCATAAGTAGTTATCAAGCCAACTACCATATGATCACAACCATGATGGACCCCAAGTCACTGACAAACTTTATAACATAATCATAAATGTTGAATCGAGTACTCCTCGACATGAGTAAGATTCGAACTCATAACATTAGTGGTGATAGGCACTGATTGCATAAGTAGTTATAAACCCAACTACCATATGATCACGACCATGAGGACCCCAAAAAAGGTACAGTAAAGACAGCTTTCATTATAATAAATATATTACATTATATTTAAATCAATTAGTTAAGAAGTAAAAAGGCTTGAAATGCAAAATCCTATTAACAGTGTTATGTACATGTATACTGCTATTAAACTTTAGCTTGTGCCAAATTTAGGCACAAAGGCTATTGTATATAATTCATTTATAAATAAATTAAAGCAGGCCTAAGGTATTATAGAAACCAAGAAACCAATTAAACATAACCAAATGGAAGTTACCCTGTTATTTAAATTGGTAATGACTGATTTTTTTTTTTTTTTTTATTTGGTAAAAAAATTATCTAAAAATCATGAATCATTGAGTACTATCACTGAAATTCAACCCGTGAAAGATATTGCCTTTCCTAAATAATTTTCACACAACATTCTTCCCTTCAACAATGTGGTCACTCATTGATTTTGCTAACAAAGATATGAAATGGAGATAGATTGGATGTTTTAAGTAGTTTACAAATTATTCAACATTGAATAAATATATACCAGTAATCATTCCAAACTTACTCTTTTGTGGACCATTGTTACCATCGATAGATTTTAAGGTACAACAAATAGCCACTGGCAGTGGCAGTCGTATTGGAAGTAATTGGAACTCTTTTAAAGATTTTTTTTTTCATAATGCATCTAATCATAAAAAAAACTGTTATTCTGAAAGTTATGTTCTAATTTGTCCGATCATGACAAAATACATTGTACAGGTTCAAGTAAGACAATGGAGTGACCATCCCCCCCCCCCCCACCCCACTTTTGGTTCAAATGGTCCAGGAGTTTCTGAGATAGAGATAATGCCATATTCCATCCAAGCAGCACTTATATAAAAAGTATTATGTTACATATATTGTATGAGGGTTCAGATTGAAATTAGGAATAGTGTCTAGGTTTGATTCACATGATCTTGTGATTTTTAAAGGGAGTCATTATTCAATATAGCAGTAGAATAAATAGAATCAGACCAGTTTAGCAAAAATAAACACCAAAAAAACATTTTTTTGTTCTTTTGCTGAAATTTTTTTAAATAAATGTACACAAAATTATTGTGTTTATTATTAATGTCAAGAAAACAAATATACACAAAAAGAAATCTTAAACCTTACCAACTCCATGATGTATAATAGAAAACAAATATACACAAAAAGAAATCTTAAACCTTACCAACTCCATGATGTATAATAGAAAACAAATAATATACACAAAAAGACATCTTAAACCTTACCAACTCCATGATGTATAATAGAAAACAAATATACACAAAAAGAAATCTTAAACCTTACCAACTCCATGATGTATAATAGAAAACAAATATACACAAAAAGACATCTTAAACCTTACCAACTCCATGATGTATAATAGAAAACAAATATACACAAAAAGAAATCTTAAACCTTACCAACTCCATGATGTATAATAAACATCTAATTGCCGCCTTTTTCCATGTAATAGTTTTAAAGGCCTTGTTGACATGCTTTATACAGCCTTGTCAAAAATTACAGTCATTTTGAAAACCTTTAGAAAAGCTGTACCTTTAAACCACTGTGAACCTTTAATTCTAAATATTTGTCATAAGGGGATCACTAGTTGCTTTGTTCAGCCCTGACTTCCTTTCAAATGTAAAAATCTAGCCCCCAAAAAATTACAACAAAAGAAAACACATCTAAATTGCACACTGTACTGCTGTTTAATACAACAAATTATTGACCATTTTATAAAATGAATCAATCGAAAGGCTGGAGAAATATCAACAGATTGGATTACCTAATACAGGAATTTAAAGGAATAAAAGACGAATAGAGAATTATAAATTTTAAATTGACTTTTCATTGATCAATGATTGAAATATTATTTGAAAGGTATTTAACAAAAGTACTAGGATTTAAAATCAATTTTAGAAAGTGATCATATGAATATTAAAATATGTCTATCATAACTCACATTTTTTAACATGGCTTTTTTTTAATTCTTAAATTTGTATTACAAAATAAAAAGTTCTGAATGAAAATATTTGCTGGTTGAATCACACACAAATCCTCCATACACACATGGCTTTTTTAACTTCTTAATTTGTATTACAAAATAAACAGTTCTGAACATAACTCACATTTTTAACATGTTTTTTTGTTAACTTTTTAAATTTGTATTACAAAATAAAAAGTTCTGAATGAAAATATTTGCAGGTTGAATCACACATAAATCCTCCATATATACATACACCCATTGTAATTTCCTTTGAACCTGCTAGATCAACTACAGCTGTGATGTACCATGTGGTAACACAGATAATAAACCTGGTAATCAAACTTTTATCTAATTCACATACCAAATCTCCCTCAATATTTCTACTTCTCCATACAGGCTATAAAATGTTTATATTACTATCCAAGAAATGACTAGCTCACTAACCCTATGGCTTATTTGAGTCAATATCAATTGTTAAAAGAAAAAGGTGTGCAAAATCCAAATGTCCACATTTTAGCCCCAAGCTACACAAAATAAACATAAGCCAGAGATAATATGTATACATGTAGAAAACAAGTCAGGTGGTCTAATAGTATAGGCAAATAATTATGACAAAAATGTCTTCTGTACTCTTGATCAGCCCTACTGATCTTATTGAATGAAAATAAAGTACAATCTTATTTATTGTATGATTTATGTGTAAAGTTTGTGTGCATTAAAACTCTTCATTTACACGGTAATTTGCCAAGAGTCAATATACGGTTTATTTTATTATATCTTTTTTTCAATAATGGAAAATTAAATTTGAACAGTGTATACAGAAATTCTTATTTATCCATTAAGAATAAAAATGCATATAATTATCAAAGATGGTGTGAAGGGGGTAAATTATAAACAAAAATTAAAAACTACAATAATTATTTTCTTTGAGGGGGGAACAATTTTGGTTGGTTGTCAAGTATACAACCAACAAATAATATTTTAATCATGGCATAGATAATCTTGATATAATTAAACCATTGTAGACACTTACCATATCATAACTAATTAAATCTAACCAGAAATCAAACCTTTTTTCTTTTGTTATAAAAATACTTACTTCTTCTGTTAGATAATTACCATATAGTGTCAATTTCTTGTCATTAGACAAGTACCCAAGCTTCAGGCAATATAACTCATAAAATAATTATTTGTAATTTATCATTACAGTTTAATCAAAATATATTGTTATGCCCGACACAATTTATACAGATTACATAATATATTTATTCTGCAATTAATTTTAGTTACTTTGAACAATATTGGTGATGTACTCCAATCTAATTTTTTTATTGTTAATTTAGCATAAAAATTCCACAGGAAACACTGATATTTAATGTGCATGGTTGTACATAATCACTTAACAGACAGTCTTCTTTTTTTGTTACTGTTCACAATAAACAAAATATTAGTACAGCTGAAATCAATCTAAATATATCCTATTGCATAATAAGTGTTGAAGGTGTTCCATTGTGAGATCAACATAATCTGTGTCACATGACAATAACAAGGCAATTTGTGGCAGGTCAGACTAGCAAATGTTTTTGGTTTTTTTTAATTATTATTTCAAATCCATAAAAGAAAGAAATCCCAAAATAATGTGTAGTAGACACAAAAAATGTAAGAAGGAAATGATAGGGAGAATATATAATATCAGTCCTCACAATGAGTACTGGTCCTTCGGTCCAAGACCAGTAAAAGAAATGATAGAGAGAATATATAATATCAGTCCTCACAATGAGCACTGGTCCTTCGGTCCAAGACCAGTAAAAGAAATGATAGGAAGAATATATAATATCAGTCCTCACAATGAGTACTGGTCCTTCGGTCCAAGACCAGTAAAACTTGTTCGGACCAGTAAATTTTTCAGTTTATATTTAGAATTATAGAAAAATAAATTCAAGAAGTTGATGCAGACCAGTAAATTCAAATTTTCATTTGGAAGACTAATTCATGGGTTTTAAAAGGGGGAAGTGAGTACAGTGTGGTAGTCCGTCTACCAGTCATAAAAGGCAGGTGTTCCAATGGCTATAAAAAGGACACTAATTACCAAAAGTATCATCAATCAGTTTACTATAAACAGGATGTTGAGGGCTAATAAAACAATCCTTCAAACTTTTCAGTTTTCAATGACAAATTGTGCCCTTTATTTTGGCAATGGTAAATGATGTGTGACTGTAGATAGATCTAACAGAATACATTTCTATGTGTTAATCTGATTTTGATAAGGTGAAATCACTATGACATATCTGTATTAATCTAAAGAAAAGAACTTCACTTTGTAACTTAACTTGTGAACAACTAACCTCAAATTCAGCCAAACAAGACCAGTATTTAAACCCTTTTCATAACTGTTACTTCAATTGAATTTTTAAACTATTTTCTAAAGTTTCCAGTCAATATGCTGACAAATGGAGAAAAATCTTATTTCTGTTTTGCTTTTTTAAGAGACATTGATTTTAAAACAAAAATTAAATATTAATATAAACATTAAAGCTGGATTATTGTTAGATCATCTATACATTATAAAACATTAGTTATTTAATTCAGTTTCCTGTTTTTTTTGTTTTTTTTTCATTTTCCGGTTTTCTAATTGCATTATATAATAATTATATATAATTCATCGACAATATATAAAAAAAAAAAAAAAAAAAAAAAAAAAAAAAAAAAAAAAAAAAAAAAAAAAAAAAAAAAAAACCCCACATTTTCCTTTTATCAAACAATCGGGGACAAAAAGAGGACATAACTCCATAATTAAACCAATCAAAAGGTGGAATTTTGACAACCGGTATTTCAGAAATAAAAATGATTACATATTATAGCCCATCTTCACCTTCCCCCTTTTTGCAGCCCTCAACCACACATTTTTGTCCACATTTGTTAATAGTATTAACATTGGTTATCAGAAACTGTCACATAACACTTGCTTGTAATTTCCCAAAAGAATGAGACAATTACTTTATTTAAGTCTGCATCAAATACTACCATAATAGTGTAGAATTGTTGGATAGATAACGCCTTCCGCTTGCCAATCAAAAGGCACTATAAAATTGTATTGATTCTATGAAAATATGAAGCCTTAGGTGCATAACACTAAAGTACATTTATTTTCTGCAAAAGATCAGCCAAAAAACCCAGACAATCTGAAAATGACAAGATGTACATATTTAACCATGCTTTACCCATGCAAATGAAGTTATCAGTAGTATAAAAGGGAGGCTTTATTTAGAATTACTGATAATTGTGTAATACAATATAGAATACTATATAATATAGTCATTATTGTTTAAGTAATGTGATCGATTAGGGTTATGGTGTTTAACACCACTTTCAACATTATTTCAGTTATATTGTGGCAGTCAGTTTTATTGGCGGAGGAAACTGGAGTACCCAGGGTTTAAAGCTAAGGAAATATTTTAGGGGCCAAGTGGGCCCCTACCAAATTAATTTTGGTAGCCCACACAATTTGTTAGAGGCCAATCAGGCGTGCATAGCGCGTCTGCCACCTTGCTTGCAAGATGCCTTACGGCAGGGGGTCCGGGGGCCAAGGCCCCCATAAGCCCTGGGATAAATGGTGTAAAATCCTGCATTCTCGTCATTTCCTGGCAGCAAAATTGCCATTCAGAAACTATAATTTAATACAGAAGATAAACAATTTACAAAAAATGTTCCTCAAAATAAACTTATTTTACATGCACCAATACACTATGACTTCAGAAATTTATAGTTGAAATCAAATTTCGGGGCGATTTAGAGCTTGACATATGGTGTGGATGTTTGTAGCTTGTACATCCTGTAGTAAATGAATTTCATTTTTTTGTTCTATGCAATATGAACCATGCCGGTTTCAGTATCAACTAACCATGGACGATTTTGTTTCCATTCCTTTAAAATTGTCTAAGAGCGTTTGGACTTTTCGTAATCTCTAAAATATTGTGTTCTCTGTTCATTTTGCCTTTTAAGAAGCCCAGAGTTCCCCAAAAAGAATTGACTAAATCGACATTTCGTCAACCGGATATTTTGAACGAACATGTAAAATTAAAAATCAAAGTCGGAAAAGCATACTATAAAATTCCGTAATATGACTCGACAGAAAACGGCATGGTTTGTGCAATATAAAGACAACAGAGAAATCATTGTTTTCAAAAGAATGATTTGTTACCTAAATCCCTTTACAACAACAACTAAATTCTTTATTTCAATCCTTAAATGACCCAAAATGAATGCAAAAATTGACATCCTTATACGGAGGAGTTTTAATAGAACAGACGTAAATCTCCTTAACTGGAGATAAGATTCGCCACTATACATCAAAATAAGCTGGTTCCTGGGATACTACATTTCATAGAGCGAAGCGAAATATAAACGGATATCAGTTTAATATCAAAACAAAAAATCGGGGCTTAAAATAGATCGATGGAAATGTCAATATTTTTCGGACTTCGATCTTATTTTTTCTAATTTTCACTCGCAAAGTGGACGAATGAGATGAGATTTTTAAGGGCCCACACTGAAATTTACTCGCAAATGGCGAGTGGGCGACCGCTAATTTCAAACCCTGGTACCTGGAGAAAACCATGTGATCGATTAAGTTTCAATCTGATTAAAATCAGATCTCTTACTTGCTCCCCTTTACTGATATGCCGTCGCGTGGGAGACCTGAGGAAACACAGTTATAGGTCACATGTGTCAATCAGTAACTCTATGCACCATTGATTTCAATGAAAGTTGAGATTGTGAAACTATGAAAGTGCTACATGTACATAACTTAAGTTGCTATTTTATATGGATTGTGTATCATGACCGCCAAACTCAATGGGGACAGAAAGCCTTGACAGTCATAATGAACCAGCAGTTAACATCCATTGCCATGGGTACGTGTCTGGAAATCGCAATACTTAAGATACATATAGGGGCTTCGATACTAATTACTGTGTAAATTACATACACTAATCAACCATATTATGACAAATCTATTTCTTAAGAATTTTTGCTTAGGATGTATGTGAACATGAAAGAAAATTAACTGTAAATTCCAGTAAAAATCTAGTCAGGAATGTCACTATTGCAGCATGCAGTTCATCTGAATGACATATTTAAGTCTTCAAGGTCAATAATATTTCATGTCTTAAAAGTGAATGGGAGAGGGCTACTAGCCTTTAGAATGAGATGTATTCTTTAACTTCTACTATACCTCTTCTTCTATGAAGGGGCATCATACAGTTAGTTCCACATGTGATTGTTGAAGGAATATGGACAGGTATGAAATAATCACTCGACAAAAACATCCAAAAGTAGTGTCTGAAGTATATATCGATAATCTCTCCAAGGAATTAACTGAAAAAACTACTGAGTCTCTGACTCCCTCTATCACATTTGATGATTGAATTTGGAATGTTGGTCATTCAGTGTAAAGAAACCTAAGTTTGAATATTATAATATAAATCCATTTGAAACAAAACAAAATATTGTAAACAAACATGCTTAGTACAAAAACAACAAATGGCAATTTTTATTTAATTTTAAGCATAACTCAATTTCTACTAAAATGAATCAGATTAAAAAAATTACAACCTGTCAATCTCATTTTACAGCCTTGTAAAATCATGAATTGGGGCCTCAATTAGGGGTTTGCAACAAAATTATCAAATGCCACGTTCATTATTCAAAGTTTTTTGTTCAAATACTTTGGTTGTTAAGTAAATGGACTTATATGTCTCGTGAACATTGAAACGTTTTGTTTGAATACATAAACCATGTTTTTATCATGCCGACTGAGGCATGATAAATGGCCGAACGATTGTACAAACGACCGGAAAGACATGCAAGGCGTTGTTTTTCGTTGCTTTACACCTGTCGTATGCACTTACCACACTTGTTTATAAAATCTGTATCCAATATTCTACCATATATGTTCAAACAAAGTACACATTTTCTAGAAAACTATTGAAAATTTTACTATGATTTTCCTTTGTTCGTAGCTTCGCCTACCATCTATAGTGAAAGGTTGGTCAGTGCTGAATGGCCAAGGAGAAAATCTGTTAACCAATCAAATTGCTAGTTTCTAGCTCACAAAATGAAAGGCCAAGAAATCCATTTTGTGTTTAGTTTTAGGCCACACATAAAAACAAAATCGATTTTATTGTATTAAATCAGTATTTTATTGTTCGCGGTTATTACGGGTTAAAGTTCAAATATTGTAAATTGAATTAGGTTAAAAAATTGTGTTTTTAATAGAGATGCATTGAAACAGAAAGACGCTATTTTAATAAAGCTTAAATATGAAGAAATTAAATGAGGAGATTCAACATTATCAATCTATTGTTCAAACAGCCTGTGGCAAAAAAAGACAAATAAATAAAAAACAAAAAAAACAAAAAAAACATAAAATACCATTGAAAATAAACAGAGACATATTTATAGCTTCCAATAGATATTGTATCAGGGGCGTTGGAGCCGGGAAATGGGGATGCAAAACTATGTAAAAAAAAAACACGTAAAAAAATGGAATTTGCGTATGTAGGCAGAAAATCTGTAGTAAAACACGAGATTTCAGACCAAGTCAACCTTGTTTCCTTGACAGTTTTGAAAGCTTCTCCATCTCCAATATCCGATTCTCTCCTCAAGCTTGCATCCCGCTTTTCTGTCCATTTCAAAAGCTTGCCCCACCATTTTAAGATCAACACCTACTTTCCGGTCCCCTCCTACACCTACATCTACATCTACAGGATACTTCTAAACTTCAATATGTTGAAGACTTTTTAGAAGGCATGCTAGGGAAACAAAAATTTGAAATAACATATATAATATAATGTATAATATATTTTTATGTATATCATAATATTAGCTATAAACTGCCATAGTTTGTTCTGCCTATGAATGGTTTCCCCCCTGCGGTATCGGTCATCTATGTTTGTTTTTATTCTTTTTTATATATACATTATTCATGTTATTATATATTAATTACTCATGCATGTTGTATTATGTAAATTATGTTGGTTTTGTGTTTGTGTGGTATTCTTTCTTTTTGGGATTTCTATCTTTTAATGTTTCCTTTATATGCCCCTTGTGGACCCAAAATTGGTTTAATAAAAAAAATTATCTTATATACATTTACGAATAAACATTTTTTTTTCTTTTTTTTTATAAGATAAAAACAACATAATATATTAACAATAGAGGAATTATTGGGCACCAGACTTGAAAGCATCCAAGTCTGGTCTATTAGCTACCTGGTTTGGTAGTGAATTCCACAACCTGATTGTTCTAGGAAAAAATGCGTTTAAATGATAATTTGTGGGAGAGAATGGCTATATGAATTTGTGATCTCTAGATGGAACTAGGTAGTGTAAATTTGAGATGGAAACTAATTTGTGTTGTATTTTGAATAGGTGACTGATGCTAGATTTCTTCTTTGTTGGAGGGTATGCCAGCAAAGGTGTTGTAGCATGGCACTTACACTACTCTGATAACTGTACTGATTTAGTGTGTACCTGGCTGCTCTTCTTTGTATCATTTCAATACCTCTACGAGTATATAGTTAAGCTTCACACTCATTTGCTTTATAAAAGGAGGTAACTTGTAAAAACAAAGACAGATCAGGATTTCTGTTAAATTTTAGAAGAAATACATGTATGTAGTCTCTTATTATCGATTCGTTCATTTAATGCTAAAGAGCAGTTTTTTTTGTAGTTTTTTTTTGTTTTTTGTCTTTTTTTATGACTTAGCATTTCTTAAATATTATTTTTCACAGCAAACTTTTTCCGTGTATAAGAACAAAATTCATAATTAACAGAAAGCCCACATTTAAATATGACCAGTCACGCTTGATGAATACCGCCGAATTCATTTTTCTATTTGGTTCACAGGGTGCACCAAATTTTAAACTGCGTTAGGCCTGAGGATCTCTCTTTATACTGACATTTTAACGACTTTCTTTATACTGAAATCTTGTTACTTAATAAATCCTAACACAATTATGACCAATAAGACCCACCGACCAAATCTGTTATGATCTGATTATTAAAAAACTTTGGTTATCCAAGTGAGTACATGTGGACAAAATACATCAATAGGGTACTTTAATGTTAATAACCAGTTATAGTTGCACTGCTATGAAATTTAAAATGAAATATATTTTTACATGTTATATTTGAACTAACAATAGAATGATTTATTTCCTTTATTAATAAAGAAAAAGGTTACATTCGGAAAATTTTACATGAGTAAAAAAATATTAGCATCAAACGTTCTCTTGAATAACCGGACATATAATTAGTTACAGATGGCAAACATTTACACAATGGTCGTTTATTTATTAAGAAGCCCATCCTACTGTATAATCAGACCCCCCAATGGATGCACCATATTTAACAAGTTACACGTATGATAAAGAAATGTGTAATTAGCCTTATTACGTCAACTGTCATTCATAATTAGAATATATTTCAGTATGTTGATTAGGTTGTATGCACAAGGTATGGTGAACTTTAACCCTCCCTGTGCATGGCCTACCGATATTAAGTTGTTATTTATTCAGCACTATCATAACCAGAATTGTTTTATGATTTATATACAAATAATTAAATCATAAACATAAAATTTAACACTCTAGATAGCGAAAATAACATGAAATAATAACAATCAATTATGTCAATGTCAAATTTTCAACAAGTTTTTGGTAAACAAAATATGATAAAAAAAAATAACAATAAAAAATATTTGTACGATACATATGACAGACCGTATCTGTGTGTGTGTGAAAATTGAGAGTAGCTTTTGGTTATGGCTAGTGTTTGATTGCTCCAAGGTTATGGTGTTTAACGCCACTTTCAGCAATATTTCAGTTATTTCGTGGCGGTCATTTTTATTGTTTGAGGAAACCGGAAGACCCGAATAAAACCACCGACCTGTGGCAAGTCACTGACAAATTTTATCAAATAATGTTGTACACCTCGCCCAGATCGAGATTCTAACTCACAACATCAGTGGTGATAGGCACTGATTGCATATGTAACTGTAAATCCAACTACCATACGATCACGGCCACGACGCCTCCTTCCAAGGTTATAGTCACAAAGGCATAGGGGTGTACCTGAAAATGGGGTGGGACAAGCTTTAATGGTGGACCTGACTTTTAAATTAGACCGAAAAGTGGGAACAAGCTTCAGAAGGCGTCCGGGAAACGGGGGAGGGGTTTCAGGAGAGAATCGGGAAGAGGGAGATTGCAAGTTGCAGGTGAGGACAGTACAGTGGGTGGGGTGGTTTCAATCTTTCAAAACTGACCACCAAAACAAATAATAGTCGATTGACTTTTAGGTATACATTGGTAGCCTTAGATCTCATGGTTTACCGCATATTTTCTGTTTCCAAGTTCAAATTACGGATGTTTCTAAACCCCCTTTGACCTCGTCTCCTATACCCTGGAGTCATCTGCAGACTAGGCGGAGACCGTCTCTCACTCACTTTGAGGTACAGGAGAAAAACAACGTTTATATAACTATTCGAGTTTTTCTCTCAATTAAATTAAATTAGTGTTACTGGAAATATGAAAACATTTGTTTCCATCAAAAGTTTTCTCTAAAAAGGAACAACTCGACTGTCTATTCACATACGACTTATGCTAATAAAATGAACAACAATTAACAAAATTCCTCACTGTCGGAACAGTTCTTATGGACATTTGACACAAAATATATCTTAATGACAGTACTTAATCAGATTTAAGTATTCCTTAATGGCTGAACGATGGATTTGTGTTGCTTAAAGCAGCTTAAAATTAAGATCGGCCTTTCAATGATTGTTTTGATGACAATATTTTGTTTGTTTGAAACTTTCGATTTGAAGTACTAATATGATTTGAAGTTGTAAGAGGAACCGTCGTAGTCGTGATCCTATGGTAGTTGGATATACAACTACATGTGCAGTCAGTGCCTATCACCACTAACGTTGTGAGTTCGAATCCCGCTCATAGCGAGGTGTACTCGGTAAAGCTTTATGTGATAAAGTTTGTCAGTGACTTGCGACAGGTCGGTGGTTTTCTCCAGGTACTCCGCGGTTTCACCCACCAATAAAACTGACCCCAACGATATAACTGAAATATTGTTGAAAGTGTCGATAAACACCATAGCTATATAACACTAACCCGTGAAATTGTAAGAACAATCACTAAGCTGAAGTGACCAAGGGAACTGTATGGATGTTCATACTTCATCAGCTTGATAAAACTGATAAGTCAAGATGTATTCCTGAAGGTGTTAGTTGAGGCACAATTACTGAAATGTTCTTTTCTCAGAATGAATTGTAACAGTAGGACAATATGGTATATAGCCTTTAGCACAGTCTGTGCATTTGGTGCGACGGAGTCAATTGAAACTCATGGTCCAACAATTAAGATTTCGTGATTTGGATGAGGATACAAAACTCTCGTCAAAGTCCAACTTGTTAAAAAAAACACCATGCGCTATTACACAAACTTTGGAATGCATTTAAGATAAAACCACTTGCATGATTAAATAAGGAGTTATACATTAAAAAATGTAAGTATTACAAATTTGAGCGCCACGCTAGGAACGTTGCCAATATTTATTTCACGAAGAATTTAAAAATGATCTTAGAAAAATGGGACTATCAAAAGAAATAGTATTTGTAATTACGAGACAAAAGACAGCATTAACGAGAAAACGGTTGTTCAGTTTGTTCTCTTTATAGCAAGTCATGTTTTCTTGGAATTAGTACCAGATTGCCGAATCCCAGTTTGCCGATTCCCATATTGCCGAGTCCATTTTGCCGAATCCCATATTGCCGACTTTTGTTAAAAATGTCAAAATTTCATAATATTATTTTATTGAAAGCAGTAATACATCTACTTATCATGACCATGAACCTGATGTGGAAGCCACACTTTCAGCTAAGATGAAATCAGATCTCTGCGAGAGAGCAGCAGATAACCCAACTTTACCAATGAAAGAAGTGTATAACCAGTACATGTCTTCAGACGCACCACCCGTGGAAGATGATTTATTAGAACCACTAGTCAGGTCATGCAAGAGCCAGATGTATAGGGCCCGGCGACAGAATATACCACCACCACCCGCTACCCGCGAAGACATCAACTTAGAGGGACAATGGGCATTGACCAACACAAGGATCAGCAGTTTCTACTTCACCAAGACGATGCCATGGTTCTATTTGCTACCGACAAGAACATAGAGATGATGGCAGCTGCAGATGCTATATTCATGGACGGCACCTTCAAGATATCTCCTCCACAGTTCACCCTCCACATCATCTACATGGGATTCTTCATACCAGTCATATCCCTGGTATTTAACTGCTTTCAATAAAATATGTACACATCACCAATATATGTTTTTAAAATAAAAAATGATATTATTAAATTTTGTCATTTTTAACAAAAGTCGGCAATATGGGATTCGGCAAAATGGACTCGGCAATATGGGAATCGGCAAACTGGGAATCGGCAATTGGGATGCTACCGTTTTCTTGTAGCTCACATGACTCAAAGGGTGACCATTACCACTATCTGGCGTCCGCCACAGGGCCGTCCCAACAGCATTATAGGCCCCGGGCAAAGCAGTGTTCTGGGGCCCCTTCCTATGCAACCACTCACATAAATAAAAATGTAAATGGTCGATAAGATTAAACATATTTGTATTGGTATTTCCAACAAAATCGGTGTTTAAGCATTAAAATAAAACATACCATACACGTAGAATTGGACCCCTATGCCCGTGGGCCCCGGACAACAGTGTGCCCATGCATTAAGACGGCACTGGTCCGTCGTTGTCATCTATACACATGCATATCAATCTTCTTCTCTGAAACCAGTGAGTCAATATATTGGAACCAAACTTGGTTAGAATGATCATTAGATGGTTATCTTCAAAGTTTCTGTTTTGAAATCCACAACAGGAAAAGGAAATTGAAGGGGACAAATAAGGTGTTATATATAGGTATAACTTGGTCACCTGTTTGCGATGAATTTATTAATTACTGAATTCCCTATGAAAATCCTTTACAGAATAAATGCATATAACGTTATTATGTATGCATTTTGCGAAATTAAGAAAGAAACTACTTTAAAATTAGATGAAAAGTAACACAAATGCAAATCGTCTGACTGCTTTTATGCCAAAAAAAAGGAACAAGATATAACACAGCTATGCATTTTTCCGAAAAGGATTTACCCAGAGAATACATTAAAATAAAACCCTTCTATAACCAATTGGACAATATACGCTCAACATACAAATAACAAAATCCCTTTTCAATATATTGGAACCGCTTATTGGAAAACAAATAGGACTACAATACCCCAATCCAATAAGAACCTCTGTTCCAAGCCAAATCATTGTGTATACAGACAGAGGACAAAGACAACAGACCCAATACAAAACGACTATGAGGGGAGCACAATTCATTATCATTGAATAAATGAAACTTGTTATGACCAAAACGAACATGAATGCTGTTTTATTGCTGTGAAGGCACTTGTTAGCAGAACAGAAATGTCTCTAGTAGAATAATTCTAGAGGCTGACATAAAGTGATATCTGAAAGGTTGTTACTTATGTAGTCTATACACTGTACTGTTGTAATAGGAATATGTCTACGAGGAGATGTGGCGATTAGAGGTTGAGTAAACAAACCATGTTTATTGATCATATCTGCCTCAGAAATCGATGGATTTTGAAAAGTCCACAATAAATGTATTGTCTTTTAAAATTATGGACATACCATGTATGTAGGTCATATAACAACATTGTTAGTAGCTTTATCAGCTGGAACAAGAACAAAATATTTGTTCAATACAATTCCTTAATTTATTTTCAATTATAGGGACTGGCATATTTTTTAGTATGATTTTGGTTGAAAATATTTTCAAAAGCAAAGCCACACTGTCCATAAATTTAGATGAAGTATTGTTCAGGGATTTTTTTTTTATCAACACCCTTCCTTTTAAATCATCAACTACAATGAAAAGATAAAGGATCTAAAATAACATTACAACAACTTTTCCTTTTGATTTTAGAAGGTAATTTGGTTCCTTTTGAAGAACATCTTTAACCTCTAGTCTTTATCTTGAAGTGTTAAACCCTGCCATACTTTTGTGCCTGTCCCAAGCCAAGACCTGTATTTCTGCCATGTTCTTTTTTTGTGTGTGGCTGTTCCTTTTGTTTATATTGGAGGAATTGTGGAACCATCAATTTACAAAACAAATGGGATACTGCTGGCTGTCACATATGTGAGCTAGTACTAAAAAAATGAAATATAGTCTTAATATCCCATTAAACGGTTTAGCCCCATCATGTTTTTTTGTGCCTGTCCCAAGCCAGAACCTGGATTACCAGCATCATATGCTGTGAGAGTTCTTCATGTTAAATGATTTGAGATGAGAGGCGATTGTTCCTTTTTTTTATATTGGTGGAATTGTTGACCATCACTGTTTAAACGTTCTTTTCATAATAGAACTGAAGATTTCAAACTGCATAATACATTTTTTTTCATATAGTAGACCAGAAAGTAGATCATTGACATTAGAAACATATCATAAATATCTGTAGGTATGAAACAAAAGTCACTCACTTTAAAACTCAAGACTACTCTTATCTGTATCATATTGTTAGAGAGAGTGAGTAAGTGACTGATGAGCAATTCTTCAGCCGTAATGGAAAGAACAAGTTACATTAGATGAGATGATGATGTATGCTTTGTACTAGACCAACACACTTAGTTGGATTTTGTTTTATAGTGCTAGCTCACTGAAACAACCAGTTCACGGACAGACATGTTGCCCCACTCAGACACATTATCCTGATTCCAAGCCAACCAGTCTTTGCTCTTTCTCCTTAATGCTGCGTGCTTAGTGGAGAAGCAACAAATACCAAGTTTATAGTCTTTGGTTTAACCCGATGGGGACTCGAACCCATGATCTACTGCACTCGAGGCTAGCATGCTAACAATTACACCACTGATGCGGTTCATTGGCATTTGAAACATATCATAAATATCTGTCGGTATGAAACAAAAGTCACACACTTAATAACTCAACAGACTACTTGTCTGTTTACTCTTAACTAAATGCTGCATGCTTAGAAAAGAAGCAGCTAAATATAAATTTGATTCTTGGGGTTGACTTGACCAGGGGTCTGAACCCACGATCTACATCACTCAAGGCGAGCATGATATCCATTAAACCACTGATGTGGTCTTCTTATTGTTAGTGGAACAGATGGAAAGGTAAAAGTGAACATCAATAATGCAAACAAATTTATTTCAAAACAATACAACACTCATAAAACAAACAATAAGGGAAAAAAACAAACAAAACATTTTTAGTGGCAGAATTATTATTATTTATTATTTTTATAACACATATATTGTATATGTGGCATGGTTATAAAAAAAAAACAAGTATCTTTAGTGGAAGAATTGTAAGCCAATATAGTTGACACATATATGCAACCCTGTTGTATCCCTAAATGACCTAATGTACTTTTTTTGGTTTACAATTTTTGATATAACCATCTACACTAACATATCTTTTTTTATAAACACATAACTCTGCCCTGTCCTGTTTAATTCTGAACACATTAAGAGTATTTCCATACATTACCGGGTATTGACCTTTGTTCTGACTATTTGTTAATAAATAAATGGTCCAATTGGCCAAGTGGTTACAGAAAATGTAAAAGTTTACAGATGATGAGATGAAAAGTGATGACATTGCATCCATCACATGACCTTTTGGGTCAAGTGAGCTAATGGGAGGACGAGGGAAGAACAAGGGCAACGCAAAGCGTGGCGTATCCCCCCGCTTAAAAATTTGACCCGGTGAGCTTGACCTTTGACCTTGAAAATCACTAGGGTTCCAGATTCTCATAAGGACTAATATGTACCAAGTTTGGTAAAAATCTATTGAAGGATGTTGATTCTAGAGTGTTCACAAGGATGTTACCGACGGACGGTAGCGTTACTATATATCCCTTTGCAACTTCGTTGGCGAGGGGATAATAAAAGAAACAAGGAGAAGAAACAGGAAGAGCAACAAGGAGGAAGAGAAACAGGATGGAGAAACAAGAAGGAAGAGAAACAGGATGGAGAAACAACAAGAAACAAGGAGGAGAAACAAGAAGGAAGAGAAACAATGAGAAGGAGGAGGAGCAACAAATAGGAGGATATAAATCCTTGAAACCAATGACACAAATTAATCATAACCACTCGGCCAGTCAGATCCTTGAAACCAATGACACAAATTAACCATAACCACTTGGCCAGTCAGATCCTTGAAACCAATGACACAAATTAATCATAACCACTCGGCCAGTCAGATCCCTCTCAAACTAGGTCAAAATGAAGTTGAAATAGATATGTATTTAGTATATTTAAGAAATCAAAGTATTGTTGTCAGAAAGAAACATATACTGTTATCAGCTGTTTATGCCACATTATTCTTTAGAACCATCATTTGACAAGCATAAGTACACAAGAAGTAAGAAAGGTGATAGGTGTATAACAATAGGATTAGGTTTCAAACACAAATTTGATTAATTTTAAATGTAAAAAAAACATAAAAATTATGAAAATGTAAAAAACACAACATTGAACAAACCTTTGATAAAATCACACACTGTTATAAATAATAATACTGATAAAGGAATGTATATATAAATTACACGTAAAAACCACATATTATTGTGTATTATTGCACATCACACCACAGCAAAAAACAAATGTTACAGTGCACCAATCCCAAGTACTTTTGCAAATTGTCAAAAATAATAATTCAGACAGTCAACATAGAAAATAAAAAAAACAAAAATCATCCATCTTCTTATGTTATATTGGGATATGGATAAATCACTACTCTGAGTCTGAACTCAACATGTGGGTAAATATGGTAAAAATGGGGTGTTATTATTTGGAAATTTGAATGATGGTAAGTTTGATATACTAAATATTCTATATTACCATCACTTTGGTATCCGACATTAATTTGTGGCTCAAACCTTGAATTTTCGTTGATATTTGTATTTGCATAGGTTTTAACTGTTTAAAATCATGTTTATTCTAGAAAAACTATGGGAGAGTGGGGAAGTGCTTATTATATTGGAAAGGGTATTAAAAGAAATATTGTAAACTTGTTTTAACTAATCACACATAAATCATCAAAAGAAAAGGTCTTCCCATACTCCCAGTCAATTTTCTCTGGAAAAGTCCAGACTAGACTGTATACATGTGGCAAGCTAACTCAATGACTAGGAAAAAAATCTTAAAAGTATTAAAATATGGCACACATATTATATATTCTATACTTCTATAAGATTTTCAAGGTAAAAAAAAAAGTAGTTTTTATACAAACATTTTTTTTTTAAAGTTCAACAATTTGCAAAAGTCCATTATTAGAAAATATATTGATGAGTACAAACTTTGGTACAGCAAAAAGCCAAACCAGTCAATGTAAAATATGTATAAAACTTTGATTATCAATGTAAAAATAAAAATATATAATACTATATTATACTATTTACAAGTAAATATTTTATATACAAAAATCAACAGGATTAAAACAAAAAATAAATATGATACAATTTTTTTACCCTATATTCTGAGATACCGTATAGCGGGTTATTTTCGCGGGGTGCTAATTTTCGCTTATTTTAGCGGTCAAACAAAAATCACCAAAATAAATTCCGCTAAAATTTCATTCTACGGCAAGTATTTTCTCATAGCTATAACGTAGGGAAAGGTTTATCTTCTAATTAAATGTCGGCAGATCGTTAACGGTACATGTACATATATCTATAGTCTATAGTCAATAGTCATTTAATTATTAGTATATGCCCTTAGCAATTTTTTGGTTTTCAAAATGTCTTCGTACGTGAGTTGCTTTAGCTGAGTTTCTTTCATTAAAGATTTACGGGTATTAAATTTTAGTTAAAAGTTGACATTCCAAAGATGAACATCTAAAATTTTGAATAATGAATTTATGCCAATTAAAAACTTTATCAAAACATTACTGTAACATCAAAGGATATGTCACATTTACAATAACGGTCATAAAAGGTGTTAAATTGCCAGCGGGTATACCGCCTGTTAATTTTATTTTTACCTGTATATCGATATAAGTTGAATTGTCATGCATCGTAATCAACACATATAATCGTTTAATCTATTGACCAAATGATTGTTTACCTAACATACACCGTAATCATGCTACGAATTATTGAAGTATAAACAATTTACAACATTTATTAATCCCAAATTTTCCGGAATTTGTCCGTTATGGATTTCGTGAAAGTGGAATTAGTGGCGTTTTGAAGGATTTTCTTGAAGATGAACTTCCGTTATCTACACTGACACGAGACTCGTAATTACTATGATCTGTGATAATGGTACTTGTAAAGACAGTACATTAACTAACTTTTTATTTGTTTTTAATGTATGCATGTTTTATCGATGTAAATTAAACTATTAACTTAACATTTTTTTTATTTGATATCTATAGGGATCTAGTATATTGCACATTTTTGACACGTCAGAATGAACACGAGACAATACACGGAAAAAAATCTCAATCTGTCGATCAAGCGCCAAAATTTTTATAACGAAATTATGTATCCGCCAAAATAAAAACCGCTAAAATTTATTGCATACCTTTTCTAGTCAAAACCGCGAAATTTTACACCCGCCATAATAACCTGCTATACGGTATTATGATTGTAGGTTGGTTTGATTTAAATAGTGTTTTACACCACTTTCAACATTATTTAAGGAATATCGTGGCGGTCAGTTTTATTGGTGGAGGAAACCAGAGTACCTGTCGCAAGTCACTGACAAACTTTATCACATAATGTTGTATCGAGTACGCCTTGCCATGAACATGGTTCAAACTCACAACTTTAGTGGTGATAGGCACTGATCGCACAGGTAGTTGTAAATCCCACTACCATACGATCACGACAATGACAGCCACTAATATGGGTTTATAGTGAAAGTGCCCAGGATCACTATCAAATCAGTCTGCCCCAATCTCCCATTTTGTTTGGTGTACAAAGGCAAGTTCAAAATTGGCTTCAATCAGACTGCTCCCAAACATATTTACAAAATTATTGGCACATCATAATTTATAAACTATAAGAAAAGTTTTTAACCTGTCAACAGTAAAGAAATTCTATCCTAAACAATAAACTGTATCATATAAACTATTTTCTATTGAAAACCTTTAGAAACTTGTATTCCTTGCATACTCAAACAATAGTTAATGGATAATTTCTAAAAAATGAACCAAAGTACATTGCAATTCTCTAAAATTTGATATAATTTTTCTACAAAACTAACTATGCATCAATGTGTTCATCAAGAACTTCTTTTAGTCAGCAAGGGGGCTAGTTCAAAGGATAAGGCCAATAAGAAAAATATGTGTGATTCAGGATTCCAGACAGACACTAATCTTTACCTCAACCCTAACGTTTTTTACTGATGAAAAAAGAATGCACCCAACATCCATAAAAATTTATGTAACTGGAATACGTTTTTACAACTTGATTTTTTTCTGGCTGCATCAGAAATATCTGGATTAGAATGTGAAAGATTTTGCTTGTTTTATCTTGAATAGTTAATCTAACAGACTGTTGTATGCACATCTTTACTTTCAAAGTTGAAGAAAATTTTATGAAAACATAATGTCTATAGGTTCATAATAAATAAAAGAAACCTGAAACACATTATTTTTGCATGGCCTATTAAAAATGCACAATTGCAAAGTCCTTAAATTGTAATCAGATATAAAGGGAAAGAAATCACACACAAATTGCTTTTTGTCCCATTTCGTTGTAAAATGTACCACAGTTTGTATCATGTACATGTATTAAACCCTTCCTCTTGTCTTTTATGGTTTGTGGTTTATGGTGTTTAACACCACTTTCAAAAATATTTCAGTTATATCGTGGCAGTCAGTATTATTGGTGGATGTAACCGCAGTACCCGGAAAAAAAACCCACCAACCTGTCGCAAGTCACTGACAAACTATATCACATAATGTTGTATATACCTTGCCTATTAAGCGGGGTTCGAACCCTCAACTTTTGCACAGGTAGTTGTAACTTGTCTTTTATGGTATAAATGTAAACATAAATGTTTAAATATTAAATCTGACGCAGTAAAAAATAATTTCTGTTAATATAGTGCTCAATTAATTAAATAAAAGAAAACCAAATAAACAAACAAACAAAATTTGTTCAAACTGCAGTTTACATTAAAAATGTGAAAGTTAGTAGAACAACCCTTCACCAAAAAAAAAAAACAAAAAAAAAAGGAAAAAAAAAACCACTCTAAATATAGTACAGAATTTGGCACTTAATAATCATTGATTACAACAGAATTAACTCTGTTGAAAAGTAAAAACAAAAAAATGACAGAACGAAACGAGCCAAACAACGATTATATTGTATGGAAAAATACAAACAAAATGGCTTTAAATGGAAGATAAATAAATGTATAGATAGATTTAAATACAAAATATGGCATAAAACAGAAACAGAAATAAATACTATGGCATTAAACAGATACAGATGGCTGCATGTAAAAATAACAAAATGTAATCAAAGGGAGATAATCCAATACTGACAACAGTAATATATATTCGGACTCAATTCAATGTATCACAGTTCCTAGGGCAGATGATTTTACTTCAGGTTATCATATTATTTGAGTTATTGCGGGTAAATTAAATTACTAACTACAATAAACAGACCATATTCATGATATTGAGACTTGATTGGTTTTTGATGGTGTTTATCGCCACTTTCAACAATATTTCACTTAAATCATGGCGGTCAGTTTTATTGGTGGAGGAAACTGGAGTATCCTGAGAAAACTACCCTTTTTAAATAAACAAAAATAGACAATACTGAGAATTGAAAATGTAACTTTTTTTTTCTGGAAAACAGACTTGAAGATGTAACTTTTTGTCCAGAATTTGATCCAAAAGATTACTGACAGGTCATAGTACCGATAGGTACTGAGCTTCTCTGTAATCGCTGAGAATCATAGGTCCACTTGTCTGATTCTTTGTGTGTGAACATAACCTGATGTGTTGTGTTGTGTCGCTGTGGTCCACTCAATTGAGGTAGAATATGTGACATCTTCAACTATAAAAATAAAAGCATATCCAATGAATAAAGATTTAAAGGTTATAATATTTAATGATGTGTAGTCAATATTTTTCAGCTGAAAATATAAGATTTATGAATGTAATTGACCCCAGTTTCATGTAAAATAAATGTGGTTTTTTTTTTTACATAATTGGTAGCTTGGTATTTGTTTATTATCGTATAACCGGTAATTTCTACAGTGTGAAATTTCTGCAGTTTTGGACTAAAAAGAAGACATTTAATTTTTGCAGATTTCATTTTCTGCGGTTTGAAAATCTCGGCGCTGAAAAAAAAAAGTTTGTATTACTGGAAGCAACAACTGAAGCGACAGGACAGGGGTCCTTAGAAGTAAAAACATATTTAAATCTTTGGGAAGTTTTCAAAGGTTACAGCTTCTGAATACACATTTGGTAGCTTCAAATTTTTCTAAGTAACTATTTTTGTCAGCTTGGTATAATAATATTTCTCGATCTATATATATTTATAGTGCTAGATTACTGAAACAACAGTCCACGGCTAGATATGTTGCTCCACTCAAACACATTATACCGCTTCCGAGCCGACCTGAGTCTTTGCTCTTACTCCTTATTGCTGCAAGCTTTCTGAAGAAGCAGCAAATAGTAATTTTGTAGTCTTTCGTTTGACCCCACCAGGGCTCGCACCCAAGATCTACCATACTGAGGCGAGTATGATTTAGTATGGTAATGTGATTTTATTCTTTTCAGACTTTTGTAGGACAACATACTTCATTAGTGTAATACCACACAGAAGTACATAGAAAAGTTGTGTATTCAAATCTTGTTGTAGTAAGGAATATTTCCATGTATATTTTATACACACAGAAGATTCTGTATAATTCAGTATAAATTATATACAAATCTACAAAACTTGATAACCCCACATCTGGGAAAAACCTTTTATACACCAAATAATATCTGAATGACAAAGACGTACAGCTGTAACATTTATCAGTCAAAGTAAAGAGCAGCACTCAACTGCAGGCTAGGTGCTGTGACACACTCAGTTTAGGGTATGAGTTATTCTCCTTACTGAAGACCCTACTGTGACTGTAATGTAGAACAGCAATAAAAGGTCTGTTCCTTTAATTTAATTTGTGTCTAAGTGTAAAGTTGGATAGTCTCTCATGTTCATATACATCTATATCCTTTCTTACTACATTTTGTAATTGATTTCCATAAAAAAAAACACAAAAAAACTGGTGATGTTGTTATTTTGCTGTCTGCATGAACTGACCAAAGAAAATTGTTTGAATCATCTTACATTATTCAGTGCAGCATTATTTGGATAAATCTTTTTCTGTAGAGGATCTCTGAAATCTTGAGATGATACACCTTGATCTCTTTCTTCTTCTGAAAAAGGTTATATGGATGTTATAATATGGTTGATTTTATGTTTTTTAATAACAAAAATTGACCTAATTTAAATTAAGATTGATTTTGTTCTTCACACATGATTTTATTGCACTAAATTTAGCTGTAATAATTTACTAGGTATATATATATAGCTTTTACTTAGTATCCCTAGTTAATAATTAATAAATACAAATGTAGTTTAAATAAATTTAAAAAAAATTCAGAAATCTAAAATTTCATTTCAGCATCAACACATTTTCCTATGTATTTACTACATGTGTTTGCTGTGTCTAAATAATTAAAGTGAGAAGCTAATGATGCACTGTAGAAAATAAAACCATCTTCATTCACTTTTAATTAAAATTAAAGACACAACAGTTAACATCTTCATTCACTTTTAATTAAAATTAAAGACACAACAGTTAACATCTTCATTCACTTTTAATTAAAATTAAAGAAACAACAGTTAATATCTTCATTCACTTTTAATTAAAATTAAAGACACAACAGTTAACATCTTCATTCACTTTTAATTAAAATTAAAGACACAACAATTAACATCTTCATTCACTTTTAATTAAAATTAAAGACACAACAGTTAACATCTTCATTCACTTTTAATTAAAATTAAAGACACAACAGTTAACATCTTCATTCACTTTTAATTAAAATTAAAGACACAACAGTAAACAGATTTTGTTTTGGGGTGATGAAACATTAATAATAGAAAAAAAAAGTCATTTTTTAAAGTAAAAGGTTGCACATAATACTGAATAAACATATTTTTAAAAATGTATTTTTACACTGAAATTTAGTAAAAGTTAATTCTTCCCATTTTTAACATTTAGTTTATTTTCCCCAAAAGATTTGGCTTCCCAACCTTTTGAATATGTGCATACCTGATGAAGGTTATTCAAGAAACATGTCATGTGCACAAAATTTGATATCTACGTTTTTATTAAGGCAGAATGGTTAAACTCAGTCAAGACACACATTAAACATATTCACCAACGAGATGAAGCCAAAAAAACTTACTTCTGTAATACTTGACAGGTATATTGCTTTCTTTGTGGAATTTAGTCCTATCGTAGGTACGGGAAGGATTATTCTCTTTGAATGTATCATAGTTTGTAGTATCATAATATGTCTGTGATAGTTGTTTATCACCAAGTGATACTTTACTCCTTGTAAGAAGATTAGCACCAGAAACTATTGTGTTGTGGAGTCCCAATGGAGGCTGAAAATGAGAAAACAAATTTACCATTACATAGGTTTACCAATGATTTCACAAGAAAGAACACATTTACACATTTCATAAATACATGTATATATAATGTATATTAAAACAATAACATATATGAGCCTTAGAAACATCTACATTTGTACATTTTCTTTTCATGACAAAAACAAAATAGTTGGATTTCCATAATAAGGAATGTGATATCACCTCCTTTGTTTGTTAGGGTTCAAATAAGACAACTGATATAAATTAACCAAAGACCAAGTGGCAATCATGTGCCTATCACTAATAAGGTTTGTTTTCAAATCAAATCTATCACAGCATACTTTAATAAGCATGTGATACATTTACTACAGACTATTTCTACTGGTTAAGGTTCCATAACTCTGGAACAACAAATGTAAGAAATCATTAAAAAGTTGAAGATCCTAAGCTTGAAAATTGATCAAGGCAAAGTGAAGATCAGTGCACAACATGTTTACAACAGACAATTTTCCTGGGATAATTCTGCAAAAAAATGTACAATTTACTTTATAAAATTGTAAGATAAGACCAACACAATAAATTAACTCTGGAATGCTCCTATGAGATGAGAAAGTAAAATCTTAGTAGTGATAGTCATATTTAAAGGTAAGTAAGCTGTGAGACACTAGCTGTATTGAGCATTATCACCAGCGACAAAATTCAAACTCCCTTTCATCAATATCTGCACAGGTTTTTTTTTAAATCCAACTACCACACCAATACGACCACAATGACAGACCCCTAAGTAGATTAAACTTAACTACCAATAAAAATATCTAAATAATTACATTTCCATGGTAAGCTCTGACAGTGGTTGTACTGACTCTTTCTTGAACCCGACCAGCATGCATATCACCTTCAGGAAAATCACTGTGATTTCTGTGTTTATCAGGCTTCATTAAATTTACTGCAATACAAAAAACACCCAACTGAATCACAACACATTCTAACTTTGTCATGTTTAATGCATATCTTTTACCCATGGTAATCAAAACTTGTACTCATAGCATATCTCATTATCTCTTCTTTTTTTTTCTAGTTGCTGATTTATTATTTAAAAAATTATTCTTATGTGAAAAAGGTGAAATACTGGATATGTTATACAATAATTATTTTATAATGACCACTCAAGTCATTCAACTGACCAATCAGTTTTTAAAACAGACAACTGGTATTTAACTTTCAGTTGCAAAATATATCTATATTTAAAAAAGAAAATGCTAATTACGCTGTAATGTTTTTCAATTACCGGTAATACTTTGAGGTACCAAATGTTCTAGTTGTAAATTGATATGACCTAGTTACACTACCTAATACTAATAGACTAATGTTACAGTTGTAGGTTAATATAACTCTGGTAAGATTTGTCGAAAAATGATCGCTATCAAACTTGACCTAGATATTCATGAGATACACTTACATACCAAACCTAGTTTCAATCTGACTATTTGTTCCCAAGTTATCATCTGGAAACCAAATATTTGGCAATTTTGAGGTATAAAAAGGGGCATAACTCTAGTAAAAATTGTTGAAAAATTGTCATTATCGAACTTGACCTAGATATTCATAAGATACACTTACATGCCACACCTAGCTTCAATCTGACTTTTTATTCACAAGTTATCATCTGGAAACCAATTCGGTACACAGGGACGAAGTATAAAAAGGGATGTAACTCTGGCAAGATTTGTCGAAAAACGATCGCTATCGAACTGGACCTAGATATTCATTAGATACACTTACATACCAAACCTAGTTTCAATCTGATTATTTGTTCCCAAGTTATCATCTGGAAACCAAATATTTAGCAATTTTGAGGTATAAAAAGGGGCATAACTCTAGTAAAAATAGTCGAAAAATTGTCATTATCGAACTTGACCTAGTTCTTCATAAGATACACTAACATACCACACCTAGCTTCAATCTGACTTTTCATTCACAAGTTTTCATCTGGAAACCAAGCACACGGACGGACGACACCCATTTCTATAGTCCCCTTCGACGAAGAGTCGGGGGACAATGACCTTCTTACATTACTGATCCAGTTTTTTGTGTAGGTTGATATGACTTAGTTACACTACTAAAGAAACCAATCTATTACAGTTGTAGGTTGATATGACCTAGTTACAGTACTACAGAAACTAACCTGTTACATTTGTAGATTGAATGACCTAGTTACATTTGTAGGTTGACATGACCTAGTTAGTTTTTAGGTTGACATGACCTAGTTACAGTTGTAGGTTGATATGACCTAGTTACAGCACTACAGAAACTAACTTGATACATTTGTAGATTGAATGACCTAGTTACATTTGTAGGTTGATATGACCTAGTTACAGTACTACAGAAACTAACCTGATACATTTGTAGGTTCTTGATATGACCTAGTGGCAGTGGTTTTGTAATCATTTTCCTTGTAACAATCTTCAGACTGGATATGAGTATTATATAACTTTCCATTAGCATCATACTTGTTGTATGGATTGTGTTGATGTTGACTGGTTAGGTCGTTGTAGGATTCTTTCATAATCGTGTCTGTAGCAAACACCTTTATAGGATCTCCTTTTGGCACATTTGTTCCTGTAGGCTATTTAAAAATAATGAAATTCAATTTGACGTTGACCATATTGGAATAATAATCAGTACAGAGGTACAAAGAAATCTTTCTAAATAATTTAGTGTTTAGTTTTAGGTTATAAAGCAAAGAGATTGCTATTTTACATCAATCTGGTACTTTCAATGTACATGTATGTTTTTAACTGGAATATTCAAAGTACAGGCAAACAGTGAAATATGATCAGATAAGACAGGTGGTCACTTAATATAGGATTAATTGATATGAAATGCACTGTGCAGGGAAATAAAACTAAAGGTCACATAATACAAGTTATTACTTAGTAGAGGTGGTCACTAAAGCAGGTTTGACTGTAGTTCAAATAGGTTTCTGGACTGTCAGTACAGTACTGTGAATTCATTTCAATTTGTTGGATAACAATTTTTGTGGTTTTCACTGGTATCATAAAACCACGAAATATTATGCACCATGAAAGACATATGTAACTAAGTATCAAAGCCATGCATTCAAGTGCAAACAAACATCTCACTACTTGTTCATTCAGGAAAATTAATAAAGATGAAAATACAATGTAAATGACACCACAGAATTCAGTGAATTTTGAACATATATTTCTGTTATTCTGCATGTTACTTAGACAAGTTTCAAGATTATTTAGGATTGATTTAGACATTTTCCTAGATTATTTCAGGTGTGATTTAGAGACAGGTTTTTAGATTACAAAATGTAAATAAACCCCCTCCCAGAGGGTGTGCAGGGGGTAGAATAGGCACCAGGTTTCTCCGTCCTAGAGGCACTAGTCCTCTAAAAGGGGTCAACCCCGCGGGAACCCCGGGGTATAGAAATGGGACCGAGAGCTTCTTCGGTTTGAAGGGGCTTCCGTCGGTTGTGCGGGATGTATAAATTGACAACCAACCCGTCCTTTGGATAAGACGTAAATAAAACCAAGGTCCCGTGTTGAGAGATTGCCACCCTCTTCGCACATTAAAGAACCCAGTGTAACAGCTCATAATGAGCATTATGCTCATGATGAGTGGTCCATAGGAGACCTGTTGCACTGGCAAAATTATCCGTCCCTACCCATCATATTTCCTTTTTTCGAGTCCCGAGGCGTTAAAATTATTCTCGTCCTGAATATAGCTGAAAAATTGCTTGCTGGACGTTAAACATCAATCAATCAAAATGTAAATAAAGTGTGATTTTGAAAGGTGTCTGCATTATTTATGGTGTGGTTTAGAAAGGTTTCTAGATTATTTATGGTGTGGTTTAGAAAGGTTTCTAGATTATTTATGGTGTGGTTTAGAAAGGTTTCTAGATTATTTATGGTGTGGTTTAGAAAGGTTTCTAGATTATTTATG